>VYZX01020830.1:9990-45730 GCA_013401335.1 Brachypteracias leptosomus | reverse complement strand
ACCCTCCTCGCCCACCCTCCGCAAGAACCGCGGCACAGGAGCTGCCCGCGCCGCCCCTCCCCTGCAGCACGGCGGCCCCGCCAGCCCCGGCCCCGGGCAGCCCGCAGAGAAACGGGGTGCGGGGAGGAGGCGGCCGTGCCGCCCGCAGCTGACCTCCCGCCGCCCCTGCGCGCCGGGCCCCGGCAGGCCGGTCCGCCCGCTCCCCGGAGAGGCGGAGGCGAAGGGCTGGGGCGCTCCGGATCGAGCTCCGCTCGCCCGAGGCCGCCTCACGCCGCCGAGGACGAAGGGACAGGGAAAGGACCCCCCCACCCCAGTAGCCCCAGCGGGAAGCCCCCGCCGCCTCTCCCGGCAGGACGGAGGAAGCCGAGCCCTCGGGCGAGAGCGCCGGAGCGCAGGCCGGAGGGTCGGGGAGGGGAAAGCGCTCGCCTTGCCGAGGCCGCAGACAAAGGAGGCGCCGAGTGGGCGCCACGGCCCCGCTCCCGCCGTGGCTCCGTCCCTCACCGCCGCTGCCGCTGCCTGTGTGTCCGGCTGAACCATAGAGATCATTTAAGGCGGGGGGAGAGAGGGGCTCATCCGCTGCCCACGTGACTGGACATGTCACTCACCCGGCCGGCGCCATCTTGAAGAGGGAGGGGGAACGCTGCCCCCAGATAGCAGTCAAGATGGCGCGGGGCGCCGCGATTCACGGACGGGCGCTGCGCCATTCCGCTGCGGCCTTCCCTTCGCTTCCCGCCGGGCTGCGCAGGAGGCTGCTACGCTCCTCCGGGGGGATGCTGGGAGGAGGAGAATCTCCCGCTCTCGATCCGGGGCTCCCCGACAGGCGCGGGAAATGCCGCGGCCGGAGCGAGGCCCACGGGGAGCGTAGGCGGGGCGAGGGCGAACAGATGCCCTTAAAGTGGGGCTTTTTTTCCACTAGAAACGCGCCCCGAGAGCAGCGCAGTACCGGGAACGGTCTTTTCACCATTTTAAAGCTGTGGGGCAGGAGAGGATCCGCCGTCCGGGGGGCGCGGCGCTGAGCGGAGCCCCGGCCCGCCGGGAAGGGCGGGGGGGGCGGTGGGGGTGCAGAGGAGGCTCTAGGAGTTGCAGGGTGGCTCTGAAATGGCATCACAGGTCGTGCAGCGTGACTGTGTCCGAGTGAAGGCGGGGTAGGGCGGCGGGGCTCGGGGACAGGGGCTCCTTAGAGCCTGCTTGCGATGGGCACTGGCTTTAAAAGTACAAAGCAGACATTGCATTCGCTGCCTCTGGGCTTTAAATTTTAAAAACGAATGCGTTTTGCACGCTAAAGCTTGGGGGGTTTTAATAAAAGTAAAAAACTTGAAGCTCTTTTTTTTTCTAAATGGGATAGACACCAGGACGGTTACTCCATCCCACAAACTGACCTCAAAGAAACAGACTCTAAGCCTCATTACAAATTCTCAAAATTTACAAATACTAACATTTTTACTGTGTTTTGGCCTTCACCAGCAACACATCTTATGAACAAATATTGAAAAAAAACCCAGCTACCACTACACAAGAGGAATTAGGCTGCAAGAGTTAAAACGTATAAATCGGTTTATAAAGACTGTATAAACATCAGAATATAGATATAACATGGCTTGCAACCAGACTTCAAATGAAACACCGGGGTCCCGGAGTTTCCAGTGTGAAACTATCTACAGCATGGGTTGAGAATAAAATGCAATGCCTTTAGTGACAACCTGCAACGAATTTGTAGTAGAGAAAGTCACTCTAGAAAGAAGCCAAAGCATTGCCACCTTGAAGAAGAACCAAAAATACTTTACGACTCTGTATGAAGTTCCCTGTTTTTAAAGTTGCTACCTATATTAGGTATCAGGTGCAATTAGATCATTGATTGCTTGTTTAAAATAAATTTAAACCAGTGACATTCTGTTGGAGAAAACGTGCCAAGGGTTTCTGTATGCTTATAAAGCACATGTGGTTTTGATACTGACAAGTTAAAGAACATTCTACAGCTGAGAAAATGGAAGCATCTAGTAACAGTCCTTTGCTGCCGGTTCTGGAAAGGACTGCTTGATGTCTTTCAGACCACTTTCTCCCAATCCCCGTTTTCCTCTGTAAAGCCATGTAATGCTATTGCTCACAGGGACAGTAAGACTCACTGTTCTGCTATCTGAGGTCAGCTCAGGACAGGCAAAGAATTACAAAGAGATGGATGCACCAATGAAATGTATGTTCCATTCCTACTCAGTTAAGTTGGTGTACATATGAAAATCCTATTCTAAAAAAGAAACACAATCTAAAACTGAAAAGTTCAAGTGTTTATAAAAAAAGACAAAAGCTAGATTTTTCACACCCTTTTCCCGATCAAACATTTCAGTTGGATTTAAACTGAGATTATATTTCAAAAGGTATTAACAGTAGAAAAAATCCTCCACACTTAGGATATTTAATTTTTTTGGTAAATTCTAGGTGAGTTTAAAACTTACTTTTTTTTTTACTGTGCTTCCTTTTGTTCTAAGGCTACTTCAACTATATCATGTAAAGCAACTTTTACACAAAATTATCAGTATTTCATGTCTCAATGACTTGTTCTCCTGAATTAAGGTCTCTTTTATATTCATTAACAGACTGAAATCCATCTTAACATCATGAGTACATTGAGAAAGTTACCTGGATAAGGAGTTTGCAATTTTTATATGAGGAACATCAGCACTTCTCAGTGAAAGTAAAATGTACATGTAAATCACATAATAGGGATGAATTTAATTATTTATAACGGGCAGATAACAGTAGAATACTGTTTCCTCTTCAAAGTTTGGTAAGATTATTAATTGAAATATTTGTAGCCTATCATGTATAAGCAGAAATTGTTATTTTTAAATTGTTACCAGATATCACTAAAAACTAACGGCAGATTCTTGGCATATATCACAATTTATTATATGGCAAATCAGAACATCTACACTGATAGTTCTTTTTGTGTTTTTATCTATCTAAAAACTAGAAGTCCAAGAAGTTTAGTTAAAGTAGATTATGGAAAGCAGTGAAAAAGGAACTACAAGGCCAGGAAATGTGTGAGGCTGCAGGTACCAACCTGCAGGCTTCCAGACCCTGATGTCTGCTGGAGCCACCCACCCACCTACCTCGCTGATCCCCTCACACTGCCCCACACTCTGTGAAGGCAAAGATTTCATGAATTGATGCCCTTCTGAGTGTGGATATACAACAACTTTCAAAGTCATGCTTACTAGCAAACATTTTATCTTTTTCCTCGGAGATAAGACATTCAAAATGCCAAAAATAAGCCTTCAGGCACCAATCGATAGGTATCAGAGGCAACTGTAACCCTGCTGACCTGAGACAACTGGTCAGAAAGCAGCAGTTGAGTATTACATAAAACCCAGAAAATTTCTCTGATAAGTGGTGTACAAAAGTGTAGCAGGATTGGAAATGTTTAGTTCAGTTTACTGAGTTCATGAAGACAATAACATCATGTACTTGTCCAAATTGGGGAACCTACGGAAAACTAAGATCAGTAGCAAGGAAAATTTAAGGTTCAAACAGAGCTCTACTTTCTACAATAACTGTTGAGTTCTTCAGTCTTACCTAAATATTTAGACTAATGCTGTGACTTCCTTGCACTCAGAGCATGTTGTCCCTTGCAGAGACAGGATGCAACAAAGAAATACTTGAATATGATCTTGATGAGGGGAAAAAAAACCCCAAAACAGCCAAGCCCCAGAGCAGGCTCCTGCAAAGGACATGTGAAAAAACATAAAGCAAACTAAAAACCACACTGAAAATGTTCTTAAGGGAGCTCAAAAAAACTACAGCGCCATCAACACGTTGCAATAGTGAAGTCAGTTGCATTTCCTGTGGCTGTCAAGTCACTGACAGAGATTAATCTTCCTGATTTGGAGATGTCTAAAGTAAACTGAAAAACCCCACTAAGCTCCAGATGCCAAAGCCGAAAGTAGTTGTCCCGTGCTCCTGACGCAAGAACCAGCACTTCCTTGTAGCAATTGATGTGACCTCTTAGGATGGAATGAATCTCCTGCTAGGCCTGCCAATTTGTCTTTCCTGGCTGTAAAGTAAAGCCAGGCTTTCATTTAATCTCAGGGTAGACCTCAAAATTTTAGTCATCTAAATCTCAGAAGAGGAATCTGACTTGTGCTGCTGAAAGCCAATACTGCCTCTCCTAAGTCTGATTACAGGAGGAATGACTTCTGTCAGAAGTGACTTGTTTTTAATAATGATTTAAATCAGCAGGGAACCATGTTTAAAACCTTATTTTGCACCTGTGTTTATCTTTTCCAAAAGGTTATTTTTATTATTTCATTAGCAATTATTTAGATGTTTGTTTGCAATTAAAAATAGTCATTGCACTAAGACTGGCAACCTTTTATAAATAGGGAATACATTTTACATAGTTAACAATTCTATAGCTTATTAGATGCTAAATGGCTAAATTTTATTTTATCAGAAAATGATTGAGTACATTTTTTCTTGGCTATTTAACACTTAGTTTGCATACAGCTCAATTTGGATGCAAAGGAGAATATGAAAAATGGCATTCAAAATAGTTCTTTCTTGGATTGATCTGTTTTAAATGTATTGGATACAGTCAAGAAATACATCTTGTTAACAAAGAGGATAGAATTCATCGTTTGACTGGCATTGCCTTCAGCTTTTAGATACAGGAGATTTTACCTCCACAGATCTATCCTATGTGAGGAAGGGTTAAAAAAAAAACACCAAGCTTTTTCAATTCCTAATCTGTTTCCAAGTTTGAGCTGGCTGTTTGAATTGAGCTGGTTAACGTAAAATTGAACTAACTGTAAGAAGTAGCTACTGCTATCAGACTGGGGTTTAGCACTTCAAAAACTTGCTTCCTGATTCTTCCTCTATAAAGAGAAAGGGGTTTGTGCTACACCATCAGTTCAGTGCATTCTCTTTAAGACTTTGCCAATACATAATTCCCTAAAATTTTAAGATATTACAGTGCATACAGCTATAACAGAAGCTGTTGATTCCATATTTTGAGAGAAAATATTTAATTTAAATCAGTCTTTTCTAAAATAAATGTTTACCTTTCCTCACTTGTTGTAGGGCAGTATTATGTGCAGAGTCTGGGGCTCATTTTAGTGGTAAGGTAGTACCATATTATGCTACAGCGCCAAGCCCTGAGGCACTAACAGATGTTCAGTAAGTAGATCTACAAGTACTAGTTGTGATGTACTCCAGAAACCAGTTTTTTGTACATGTACATGCCAGCAGTACGATGCACATAATATTCCTGTCCCCTTCCATGTTTTGCGTGAGAGGCTGATCAAAACCAGACTGCTCTGCGTCCTTTTTAAAGGTCCTCTGTTGGTTGCAATCCAGTTTTGGCTGCCATTTTTCTATGGAGCCTCTCAGTCCCTCCCTTCGTGATCAGGCACTAGCCTGTGATGTGATGGGGGAAAGAAGTATGAGTCTGGCAAGGAAGCCAGAAACATGGGCAATTCCTTAGCAACTTTAGTTGTTCCAAGTAAGAAATAGTTAACATTAAAAACAACAGACCAGGCAATACCAAGTTTCAAGTTTCCAACCGTCTCTCATCCTCACCAGCCTCTGCAGTCTTGAAGCATTCAACTTCAGAAATATCACGGGTCATGGAGACTCATGCCAAGTCTAAGGCAGATATTCTGTACACAGAGAGCAGCCATTATGATTCCAGTTTGAAGATCAGGGTCTTCAGTAACAAAACTGTAAAAATGCCAAATAGATACCTGACTTGCAAGGAATTTTCTTTCTTATTTATCCATTGGCAATCCCTTCTAAAAACAAAACAGACCAAAAAACCCTCAACAACATTAAAGTGTCAGTTTAAGAAGTCTTTGAAAACAGTCTAAGTAGGGATAAGGTGTTTTATATATAAATGAAAAATGCAGATTTATTTAAGTAAAGTTTTGACTGACTGACTTAATTACACAATCACTGTATAGATTAAATGTTGTAATACCAAATTATGGATTAGGCACAGAAATGTACCAGTTGAGAAAGTTGATATAAAGTTTTGATTTTTAAATTCTTAAAAGATGTTAAAACTTGTCTTATACTTCTATTATTAAAAACTGTTGCAAAACATGTTTTCAGATCTAGGTCTTGATGGTGTTAATGACAGCTGTTTGCACTGACAGCCAGTTTAACACCGGAGCAATTTTCTAAGGAAAAAAAGCTGTTTTGAAATTCAAGCCTCCTACTGAAGAAAGCTGGCAAAATTAAATGGAAAAAGCTGACTGCTGCTTAACAGCAGCATCTTACAGTCATCTCGTTGAACTGCATCCTGGTTTTGGGGAGACCATTTCACCAGTTGAGATGTTGAGTTATAATCCTGTTTTTTAGCACACTTGCAGTACATCTGTCAATTTGCCACTGATTTAGTAAGCACACTCTCTTATCCTTATATTGTATTTCAAGAAACTACATGTAGAATCCCAATCTGCACACTCTGGCCCTGATCAACTAATACTTGCCTTCAGGGTCCTGTCTGCTTGGCTAGACTTTGTTTCCCTGGTTTGCTTATGGAAGAGTCCTGCAAAACACTGTCCAAAGCCTTATTAAAATCAAGATGTACCAACTCGTTCTCATCCCCATCCACAAGATCTGTCACCTTTTTCACAGAGAGAAATTAGACTGGGGTTTTGTGAGTTGATCATAGCAAATCAGTTGTTATGCACGTCATGCATATCTTGCTGATGCTAACAGCAGATTTTAATTTTTACTTGTCAAAAAAAAGAGAATTAATGTCAGGCCCGTGGAGTTATAATTTTCATCTTCTCCTCTATTTTGTCCTTAAAAAGTTAAAGCACTATTTTTGCTTTTTTTCTCAGTCATCTGGTACTTCTCTTGTTTTACATTAGTTTTCACAGATTATCTTAAAAATTCTGAAGTTCCTTAGGTTAGTTCCTTAAATATCAGGAAGAAATTCTTCAGGCCAAATTTAACAACACGGAACAATTCTCTATCCTGTTTTCCTTTTTCTAGGTAAGCTTCTTCAATCTTGTCACTCCTATCAATTGCACGAGGAATACACTGGCAGTTGATTTGTGATGTTTTGGATCAGTCACCACTACAACAAACCAGAAAATTCAACACACAAATTGCAAATCTGAACCAAACACACCATCACTCGATATGTCAATAGCCATCCTGTTTTAAGTAGCCAGCACCTTTGGTAGCACCAGTCTTTTAGTACTTACGTATTTATCCTCTGTCAGTTGACAATTGTATCTCATCTACTTTCATCCCTATCTGTTAACACTGTTCTTTGGTGGTATGTGAATTTCCATCTTCTGTAGGCCTCCCCTCGTGTTTAAAGTCAATGAAATTCCTCATTTAACTGAGTAGGTCTCTTAGTACATCCAGTCTCTGTCTCCTGCACTGGGATATACTTTCAGTCAAGACCTTCTCATCTCCAAGGAACTGTCTTACCTCCTCAGTTCATCTCTTACCTCATACTTGTCTTCTGTGAGATCTTACCTAGCAATTTTCTGAAGTCTGCCTTCTTGAAGTTCAGTGATTTTTTTATTTTGATGTTCTCCCTCCACCCTAGGAATCATGAATATTTAATTTCACTATCTTTCTCACACAAGTTGTGTGTGTGTCTTTAACCATCATTTTTTTTTCCTCATTTGCTGCTGATGTAGTCATTCTTGATCACAGCAACTGGTTCCTCGAGGGTGTAACACTGTCTGTCCTAAATTAGACAGCAGTCAGATACTTTTAAAATGACCTAAACCTGAAAACTATGCTATGAACACTCAGCTGTGAAACAAGACTTACATTTGACGAGTTCTTAAAATATGATGCAACCTTCATGCGAGGAAAGTATTCTTATCCAGGAAGCATGCTGATACGCTGGTGCATGAGTCCTACTGATGCTCTCTGTTTGAGAAGCTCTTTCCTGAGACTTGAGATAAACTACATACTGCACAGACCCTACTCACTAAATTTATACATAGCCTGCAGCCAGGAAAAACTGTCCATATCCTGTTGGCCTTGTAATAGAGTTACTCAGTAAGCTGCAGGAATTGGTGAGGTCTCAAAAAGTTTACATCTCTACCTAAGCATTTTTACCTAAAGATGCTGGAGATGAAAATTCTGAATCTCACCTACATGTTTGAACACTAATCATTAAGAGAGAATCGGGTTTTATACCAAACCAGGCTCAAAATAAGCACCACATATTATCTTAGAATATTTTATAGATAAAACTAGAAGGCATTCCTGAGAATTCTTAAAGCAACACAATCTCAGTTCACTAAGCTAAACAGTGAAGAAAAATGTTATTCATTGGTACCACACAAGCCACGCTTTCATAGCTGATTCCTTCCCAACACTATACACATGGACACGAACTTAACATTTTGTGATACTCCCCTTCCCCCTTGAAAAGTGACATGGAGAACAATGACAGAATGAAAGATCAGAATAGATGGGACAGAAAATACACATAGTATATTTTATTTTCTGAAGTTTCTGCATCCCTAGAAACCAGGGACATTTCTGCTAGCCATAATTTCCTATTGCAAATATGGTTTTGGAGAAAGCCATTGTCATATATCCAAAAATTTTATCAGGCTTTTCAGGTTCCTTTCCAAAAGCAGAGCTGTGCTCTTGGCCAGAGCCTGGAAATTCTGAGTACTGCATTAGATTAGCCCAAGTTTAGATCCCTCAGGTTCTCATCCTTTAATTTTAGTTGCATTACTTTTTTCATTAACTTTTTTTTTTAAAAACAACATTGCAGCTTCTAGTGAAGCGGTTTTAATTATTCTCCCGAAGAACAACCACATCTATTTACAACCAGTTCTTAGCACTCTCTGTGAGAAAGCTGCTTCAAAACTTGACTTTTTATATTGGTAACACTCAATTAGTAACAGCCAAGTTAATAATCATGTTTCTAATGAACATTAGATGTTAAAATAAACCTAAAAGACCCCGCCGGAATAAAAAACCGTACATTTTCATAACTGTTTTCTACAATGGAAGATAACGATATTAATTCTTCAGTGACTTCAAAGGATAGAAAGAGAAAATATTTTATTTTCTGCATTTCTGTGTAGACTTTCTTCTGTAACACACTGCCTGTTCACATTATAAGTACAAAAAGCCACTGCTCAATCATCCAGCCCTGATTCAATTTGAAGATTCATATGATTCGCTTAGCTGATTTTTAAGTTTCACCTATCATATAAAGCTTTCTTCTTTCTGACCATTTCTATATTAATCTATCACCAGCTTCCTCTTCCTGCTTTTCATACAATTTCACCATTTGGGGTGAAAGCCTTCTGTGTCATTCAAAATCTAAAGACATCTTTTCTTTGTACATCCCTGCCATCATCATTTATCTGTGTTTTCAACTAAATGAAATTTAAAGGCTGTAACAAGGGAAAGAAATTTTGAGTTCTATTGTATTTCTTCAGAGGGAATGAGCAGCCTTGTCTGATACACCTCCCAACATTCAAGGAGGCAATATCACAACTGTAATATGGTTATATCACTATTGCAAGACACTAATTTATAATTGAAACAACTTGTGAACCCTATTAAAGAGTATTTGCTCCCCAAATGAAATCTGTGTTCTACACGGACCATTACAATCATTTTTATTGGGCTTGTATGTGCCCGGATATGCAAAATGCTGTCTAGACAAACAGTCCCTGCCCTCAAAAATTAAAACTGAAGAAAAGCACACATAGAAAAGTATTGTCAGAAAATAAGGGTGAAAAATCCAGTGAGAAAGAAAGAACACTGGTGTTTCTTATTATTTCACAATAAACAGTGTCTTAAAGTAACAGATCAGATATCAAATTAGTAAGTAGTGATACCAAAAAAGTCAGCTGTAAAGGAACTCTAATAATAGTAATGTAGATAATATAGGTAATGTAGTAAATGTTAGTAGATGCTTAGTTAAGTCACTCAAAGAGATCAGACAGATGTCGATGAACAGATTCCTGTCTTAAGCCAGTCAGTAACTAGTTTGGAGAGAATGAGAGGAAATACAGTGTCTACCAGATGGCTTCTTGGTGGTAAGAGCTCATCATAGGACTGTTCTGACTCAGCAGTAACTGACTGCTCTCTCTCTAAACAACAACAAAAAATAATGCAACATGTATGTCTGAATTGAGCTTAAAAAAAAATTAAAGGAGAAGCCAGCAACTACTTGGTTGGAATGGATTCTTGCTTACAGGCACAGCTCATTAAGTCCTCCTGATCCGAACAGGAAAATGAAGAAACCTTGAAAGAAGAAGAAATTTTGAACATTTGTAACAACTGAAAATGGTCTCAAAGTCCAAAGGAAGAGCACGTAGCCTTTTAAACAGACAGATTACATTCGTGACTCTCTTGGTTTGGTTTTTTTTTTCATTGCTGACACAGGTGTCAAGCACTAACAATTTGCTCTGCCTCCCCAGTAAATATTTAGTCTTCCACTAGGTATCTGGTTGAATGGAATAAATAACTGCTACAGGAGCCTTAACTGCTTGCACAAATGAAAGTGTAACTTTATGGACCTCATCACGTTCATGGCCCAATGCCTGAACAAAATGATGTGGTCATGATGTGGGACGTGGTTTAGCAGCGGACTTGGTAGAGTAGGGTTATGGTTGGACTGGATGATCTTAAAGGTCTTTTCCAAGCTAAATGATTCTATGATTCTATAAAAATCCAAATTATGAAGAATTTTGTTTTTATTCCACATGATTGTACAAGATGACTTGATAAACTGTAAACATTGTTAATATTTTTGCTTGGTTTATTCCTATATAGTTTATTTCATATATAGTAAATTTCCAAAATACTGTTTTCAAGAAAAAACATAATTTTTGTAGATCTTCCCTTTAGCTACATCTAGATAGACAGCATTAAGAACAAGGGTATTTTACAGTGCATGTTACAGTTTCTTTAGGGTGAAGAAGAAAACAGAAGAACCCCGACTAGAGTTGCTAGTTCACATTTTGTTACAATAAGCAAGGTCTCTATTAAATTTATATGAGTACTGGGGCATATAAAGCAAACTATATATGTAGATCTACATTCTTCTGTCAAAACAAGTAAAACTTCAAAAACACTGAAAGAAGGATGTTATGAGTACAGGGCCATGAAAAGATACGATGGAAGAATGCTTTTGTCTCAACTCCAGTAGGAAATTACTCTGATTTTTTTCTTGCATTATCATGAAGTAAAAACCAAAACCCAACCAAATAGAAAAAGAAGAGAGGATGACAGCAGAACTCACTGCTATAGGTAAGGACGCAGCTGGAACATCCTAGCATTGTCATCACAATCTGAAATTAACTTCCAAGAATAATGAATATAAGTTACTAGACTCTGAGGCAATTCCAAATAATTAGACATAGTAGGTCGAGGTCTTTTGAGACAGTGTTGATAATTTTTTTTTGCCCCTTGCAAAGTCAGACAGTAGAACCTCCACTGAATACAATGAAATATGAATTAAGGTAACTCACTGCTGCTAAAGACACTGTAAAATATATTAGAATTCATCATCTTTTCAAGCACAAAGTTACGGAAGTAATTATCAGCCAATGTTTTAGGAGGAAAGTCTTTTCACTTGTACAGAAGTTCAACTAACTACTTTTAAAAAATTTGCTTATCTTGGGGGAATACAAATACTCTATCAATTACTATTTTGCTGATGGAAATTAAATGGTGTACATGTACAGATGTAGTCCCTGCCTGTGCACGAGTTTGGATCCCAATTTAAACAAAATCTGCACTCTAGCTGCCTTATTTGTAACTTTCTGACAGGCTCCACCCCAAGCAGCCCTGCAGGCGAGCAGCAGTGTCTGCGGCCAGCGCCTGCAGCACAGCTGTGCACAGCAACCCCATCTTGCACTTGTGGAGCCTCGCCTTATCCAGCAGGATTCAAGGTGAAGGTTGTACAAGATGCCTACCCATGCAGGAAATGAGTAGCAAGTTGCAAATTTGAGGTGAACAACTAGTGAAAGACACAGAACTGAGCTGTACAGAAACGGATGAAAACATGCTTTTTTTTTTTTTCTGCAAGAACAGTAGTATCCTGAATTCTAAATCAATTTCTGTTTAATACATTGGTGACTAGTACTTGTGTTTGCCATGTGTTGAGGAAAAGAAAGGCACTAAAAACATCTTGCCTGAAGAGTTCAAGGCCAGCTAAGAGGTTTGCCATTTGGCAAGAAGGAACAATTCAACCTGGGTGCAAAAAACCCCAAATATCTGTAGAACACAATGATAAACTACTGAAGTTTCACAGACATCCTCCTATTTGCTCTTGTAAATAACTAACAGTGAGCATGTATTTCATGTGGCTTAATGTCCAGTAACATTCCAGAGTTCACCAATAAAACATGCACATGTACAAGGAAAAAAATAGAAATCCAGTTAGATAAACATCACTGATTATAAGCAAATAACTACTGTAGATTATGTCTAAGAATAAGAATTTTATAAGAAGTTCTCAGCTTTTGTACATAATGGTCATGGCATTGAGACATACAAGTTTTCCCAAGTAATCCAAAATCTTTTTATGAACCTTCCAATACATTTTCTCTTTGGATTCCAAATCCATGTCTTTTGTAAAGTTGGGGAGAAGAAGAAAAATGGTGAAGATTGTGGCTACACTCAATAAGTGATTAATGCTTATCTTCTAACTTAGAGCTGGCATACTTCTATAGAGTGAGTTGTACCCCTTTTCTAGCTGATTTCAGTGACATAATGCAGACCTGAATTCTGAAAATGTCCACGTTTTACTTCTCATGACTAAGCAAAGCTGCAGAGTTGAACAGAACCTAGACATGGGTAACGGTAAATTAAATTCAGTTTCTTCAGGAACAAAATTTACCTGGCTAGAAACCTGTAAAAATGTGAAATTTAGATATTAAAGCACGCTGCTTGCATCAAAGAAGCCATAAGAATATTTAGCAAGAAGTAAAAATAGAAAAATGAAACTGATACTTTAAGTTGGAAGAAATACTTGAGTGCTGGACAAGAAGGCACAGGATTTGGAATAATTCTTACTCACAGACAAAATTAGTAAAAGAAACACCTTTCATCTAAACTAAGTAGCTTTGGTTTTGGTTCTCATAACATTTATACAAAATGCAAAAAAGTAGTTTGAATATGGTCCATCTCTGCTTGCATGTCCAAAAACATGCCTCAAACAGCACAGGTTCTAATTTTGTAATTAAGAATAAAGGAAAGAAAGTCAGCTCATTGGTAGTTTATTTCAAAACTTTTTGAAGATTAATGTCCATAGGTTGTAAAGTAGTCCAAGCTCTAGAGTCATGAAAGACATATACACACCCTTTTTAAAAAAACAGATTAAGATGAAGATTTGCTTCATTGGACAGAATGCATCTGTGTTATCACTGTAAAACCAATTAGAAACTAATTAGAAACAAACTCTCACCCACAGTTTGGTCTCTGCCCCTCTTCCCAGAAATTCTGGTTAAGATAATATATTCTAAACCAAATTAATACCCTTCTTTCCTGTCCTACACTTTGTTTCTTTAATGACCTCATAGACCTTGACTTATCTTCTACTAATTAGGAGAGCAGTTGCCAGGTTTTCACTTTCAGAGGACGGATAATGTTGTTATTTGTATCTGGGACCCAGTTCTGCAGCATGCTGGAACTGCTCCTCCAAAGATGCTATTTTGACATAAATTCTATTAATGAGAAGCATTTGTTTCCTTACTGTAAACTGTGTTCTCTCTAAAAGCCATCCACGCTTGATGATTAAGTTCCATCCAACTTTGGTCACAGAGAAATGTGCATGGTCCTGAAGCCTCTGTAATATTTACTGGACTTTGAAACAGAAAGCTTTTTAAAAGGACCATGAACTGGAGCCTTATGGGAGCAAGCTGCTCAGAGCCATGCTTGTATAACCTTAGTATAACATTATTCAGGGAGGTTATTTCTAACCCTGGCCAGTTCATCACACCTTCAACTTGAAGCTCCTACAACTTTTACATTTATTCACATGTGCCAGTCAATGTCCCTTTAGCCAGGGAAGTGTAAAGCAAACAGATATAATACCATTGCTTATGCATGATAATCTCTTTTAATATCTACAAAAGACTTTAAGAAACAAAAGCCTAAAGGTAAACTCTGAAATCCATAGAAAGGCACCTGTCTCTTCTTTTTTTTCTTTTAACATTTGGCCTTTGTGCTTTCACATCACAGGTTAAAAAATATGTTAATACAGGTGAAACATTATTGAAATAATAATTAAATAAGAGTTTAAGTGCTAAGTCACGAACTTCAAAAACAATACTATTAAAAGTGTTTTGCTTTGATTGTGTATTATGTGAACATGAAACAAATTCACATTTACTTAATGACAAATTTTACTGCACTTCTAAATGAGGAACTGTCTTCAAAAATACACTTCTCATGGTTTTATATCAGACACAGTTTATAATTAAAAGATTAGAACAGTTTGGGTTGAAAAGACATTACAAAACAAAGCACTTAAAATTATTGAACAAAATATTACAGCCAAGTATTTCAGATATTTGAAATCATCTTTCTTGGGTCATAATTCAAAGACTATGATACCTGCCGAGCAGGTCAAAAAAGGCTAACAGCCCTCAAACATGTATTTTTTTTTAAAGCAAGGCTGCAACTACAAAAATGAATAGCCAAAGAGAATAAACATCTTGAAACTAATATATTATGAGGTGAGGTATGGTAGTGTTGAAGTGCTACAGTGGGTTTCTGCATATTCAAACTTATTTCAGGTCAACTACTTTGAAGCTGGAGGTCGGTAGACTACTGACTGCTTGCTGCAGTCTTTTGTCATATGACCCTTTGTTAGATGTCCCATGGCCACAGAGAAGATACATTCAATTAAGCAAAAAAACCTATCAACATGATCAGATATGAATGAGCATATCTGGCAATTTAGAAGGCAAACCATAAGTAAAAAATGCAAGCATACAACTTATAATAAATACACTTTCAAGCATTTAACATTATCAATATTTTAAAAAGAATTTAAATAATAAATGCAACTATTTTATACAGAACTGTACCATTTATTATACACACAAGTATATCAGTTCCCTTTGTTTACAAAGGCTGGTTACAGATATATGGAATGTTACAGTACCATCTTGCATAAAATTTTAGTACAATTCGTACTTCAAAAAAAGGGTGCAAAACACCAGCCTAATAAATCTGACTGAATTGAAATATTTTTAATTACATCATTAACACATACACAACAAGCTGTACATAAGCCCACTTTTCAACCACCACTTCAAGATACTGTAGCAAGTACATTAGATTATAAATGATTCCAACTATTCAGTTAAGTTTATTAAAGGTCTGCACTGCTACTCACTCTGGAACCTTTAGGATATTGCCTGTATTCGTGAGTGACTGAGCTCTTGTTAGTACAGTTAAAAGGCAGTCGGCACTGGTTGCCAAAGTACTAGTCACAAGAGGTTTCCTCAGAGAAACTTCACCCGGGAACAAACATTTTTGGATACTTTTTTCCATCAAAAATTTTTTAAAAAAAAGTTTTATGGGGTCAAGACTCTCCATTCTGTACCTTGGATGCTGGTGGATGCATGAAGTCCTTAAAGGGAACCAGTGCCTCTTTCAGAGCAGAGCACACTTCCGACGATGAGCAGGTGATACATTCTACTAAAGTTGGGTACAAGGCAATAACTTGTGCCCATGTGTTGGCATCAACTGCAATGAAGAAAAGAACAGATTGAATCTCTTACTACCGTCCAAATTCTTAAAATAAAGAGGTTTATTTCAATATCTGTATAAATAAGGGCACATTTAGGTGCCTAAGCATCGGTACCTAGTGCTATATAGACACTATGACATCTGTAGAGGGCTCTCAGATGTGATGTAGCGCTTTTGCAGGAGAGCCATACTCTTCTGCAGCAGCAGCTGGAAGCCAGATGGAGTATCCATAAAATGGTGCTACACACCTGTGCTTCTACACACAAGTCATTCCCTATGTTTTCTGGATGAACAACTGACAAACTGAAGATAATACTTTTATTAAATCTGTAACACACATACTTTTTCTGCCTGCTTTTCTCAGCTACTGGCAGAAAATTGAATTGGACACACATTTCACTTTTGAGAACTTGTCAGCCTTCTAATAATTTTAAATTATTCCAGATTACAAGACCTATATAGCAAGCAGAGGAAGAAACACTGGACCGATACACAAAAATATTCATGGTAAAGTCTGTTAGTCCAACAAATTAACTTAAACAGAATTTTATTTATTATGTCACTTCCTTTCTGTTTTAGCTCTGTTTTCAAACGAGAACATAACACTGATTTCAGACAATGTTACTAATTTTTTTAAAAAAAATTTTAAAAGCCTGAAGTGTGAGTGAAGTGATTCTCTAATTTGTCCAGTGGTTCTCTTCATAAGAACATATGCAGGAGGTTTGGCAATCACTGCCATATAGGGACCAGGGGAAGAATTTCTCTCGTTGCAGGAAGAGGGAAAGGGTCACCAAAGCAACACTACAGTTGCCTTCAGGGCTCGCTAAAAGGCTTTATGCACCGTGGCACAGTTCTGCCCTCAGCCTTTTGCCACCAGCCTTGGAAAACAGCTCATGGCAAATGTGGCTGCTCAGTGATGCTGCAAGTGAGGCGCTGCCTCCTTCAGGAAACCCACCTGCCTGTGTTTTGCTGGCAAGGCTGGTTGGTTTGTTTCAGGATTGAAAAGGTTTTTTCTGCTCCTCCTAATGTCAAAAGCTGAGAGGTAGAGGGAAGCGTTGTATATGCAGTTGTGTCAGAGTTCAGAGTCCAAGACAAAGTTTAACTAAGACTCCTGACTAAGTTTTCTGGTGGGAACTCCCTATGCATACAGTAGGTGCAGCTTACAGGAGGAATGGGATCCAGGAATATAAACAACATTGAAGTCTTCCATTTAATTCAGCCCTTTAAATACATTTGTCAACCATGTACTTGGGCATCAATGAACTAAGACTTCTCAATACAGGGAACAGGAGGTACTACAGCTCAAAGGGAGGGAAAGCAAGACCACAAGTTTCAGTATCTAACGGCCTGCTCATGCATTTAACTGGTACACCCGTTTAACTGCAGAGTGCACCTATCAGACCACGATCCCTAGTGACCTGTAAAGATATCATGAGAAGACAAAAGGATCTAGCAAGACTATGTATATTTAAGAATTTTGGTTTTGTTTTGTTGTTGGGTTTTTTTGTCTACCCGTCACCTACATATACACAGAATTACAGAATACTGAATCTTACAGATTACACTTTTCTTTCAAATTTGTGTGAAAAT
Source organism: Brachypteracias leptosomus (assembly GCA_013401335.1). Classification (NCBI taxonomy): domain Eukaryota; kingdom Metazoa; phylum Chordata; class Aves; order Coraciiformes; family Brachypteraciidae; genus Brachypteracias; species Brachypteracias leptosomus. The sequence continues at coordinate 28,432 of VYZX01020830.1, read as the reverse complement.
TACTACAGGAAAGAATAAACATCTCTGTGGCAGAGACATAATGTTATCTTGTTTAGAACCTTGCTGTTTAAGAATAACTTACCATTTTCAGGTTGAGTTTTTTTAAGTGAATCTATGAGGGTACTGACAGCTTTTAAGACAAATATGATTTCTGTTACTTGTTGCCTGCAAAGGGAAAAATGCAAACAGTCAACTACTTGTTTTTGTCTCAAGAATATAAATTTTCTTTGAAACTTACACAATATAACCCCCCCCCCCCCATAATGGAAACAGTTGCAATGGAGCATACCAAAAAAGGATATTTAGAGTTTAAGGTTATAATTTCTCTTTAACTTTCCCACCAGCATTGCTGTTCTCTTAGCTAGGATAGCTTTAAATTCGATGCTGGAAAGAGTAACAGCATACACATCTCAATCTGAAAATACTTATGTATATTATTAGCTGTAACATAATTCCATCATTTGTGATCAAAACCTTCAAAAGTTAAGTGAAATATAAATAATTTCCTATTTTAAAGAATTTCCTGGTACTTTGGTCAGGTTTTCTGTTTCAAGATCAATTACTTCAGTAATGATTCACACTGTTGCTGTTTGAATGTTTTGTCTTGTTTTCAAGGAGACTCTCCACCTCTCAGTTTAGAAACTATACATAGCTCTACTGGAAATAAAAGGAAATCAGATTTCAGAAATATTATGTTGCAGATATCAGAAACATTGTTTTAGTAACTGAAAAAAAGTCACTAAGTCACGTTCCTATTGTCTATGTTACAGCACTGAATATGACCATTACTATTCAAAGCTTTATAAAACAAAATTGGTATCAGTACCGTCAGAGGGCTGGAGCACCTCTCCTACAAAGACAGGCTGAGAGAACTGGGCTTGTTCAGCCTAAAGAGAAAGCTCCAGGGAGACCTTATTGCAGCCTTCCTCTGTGTGAAGGGGGCCTACAAGAAGGCTGGGGAGGGACTTTTCATAAAGGCCTGTAGTGATAGGACGAGGGGCAATGGCTTTAAACTGGAAGAGGGTAGATTTAGATTGGAAATTAGAAGGAAATTCTTTACCCTTAGGGTGGTGAGACACTGGAACAGGTTGCCCGGGGGGGTTGTGGATGTTTCATCCCTGGAGGTGTTCGAGGCCAGGTTGGATGGGGCCTTGAGCAACTCGGTCTAGTGGGAGGTGTTCCTGCCATGGCAGGGGAGTGGGAACTAGATGATCTTTGAGATCCCTTCCAACCCAAACCATTCTACGATTCTATGTTTTCCTTTGAAACATCTTCCCCATGAACATTCTCCTGACTAAATTTCACTCCCCCTACACAAAGTATTTTTTTAATATAGTGTGGTATTTTCAATGCAAACTTCTTCTCATAAAGTATTGGTAATACCTTTCATTTCCTCAAGACACTGTACATACCGTGGAAGAGGACATTTGCCACTCAATCTCTCATCTTCTATGTAGCGATGCAGTACATCCTGTGACCTTTTCAAGAGCACAGAAAGTGCCATTCTAGAGATGTAGCCTTCCTGAGGAGTTGTGACTTTATTACTGAATGAAAACTGGAGCAGTGTTTCAAAACACACCTTGGAAAACTCCTCTCTCATTCGAATATCTATTTCAGCTTCTGTCAAAGTAAAATGTAGTATTTAATTGTGCAGCTTGCATGCCTATATACACTAAATGTTGCATTTCAATCAGTTGATTATATTTTTTAATAAGGTTATTGCTCCTCTAGTATTAAAAAAGATTAATAGTGGTAAGAACAAATATTAAGTATACAGTCTAAGAAAAGATGACTGTGCAACAATCACAATGGTTCCAAAAATAAAAGATAAAATATGCAACACGTTCAGTAACATGTCACCTACTTTACATTGCTTTAATAATAAAATATAAATCACATTACATTTAGAAAACCCCAGCAACCTCAGTTTTATATCATAAGTACTAATATTTGGTACTGTACAATCCAAACGTTTTTCTCTGTAATGGCTTTTGTTATTTTTTTTTCATCTTTCCTCCCAAAATTATAAATGTTTCTTCCCAAAGGCAGAGAAAGTCTCTGGTGAAGTATGCCACACAGTTACACTGAGGTTATTTAGTTTTTAAGAACAGAATATTATGTCTGTTTTACAACTAGCTGAAATTGTTAGAACTATTTCAGCTGGCACAATGCAAAACAAACTATGTTGAAAGTAGAGATATAAAGCAACACAAATACAATATTATATATTATATATTATATCAACCAAGAATAAAATAATTTTTAAATAATTTCAAAGAATGTTCAGCAACTTCCATGAAACAAAATACAGTTTATAAAAACAAGCTGGTTCTCAAACAGTCTGTACTGCATACATGCCATAGAACTTCAAGTCTTTATCAGAATAATTGCTCTCAACATTTTCATTACTTTCTAGTAGATTTAAACACCGTATCTTTTATCATTCAGGTACCATACCTGTAAAGGAGGATGACTGAGAATGTATCGAGCCTTTATTGAGCATAGTCATTATCTGACCAACAAATTCCTTAGGAATAAAATTAGCATATGGCAGTATCTCTGTGCTGATAAGCTGCACCACCTAAAATGAATTAAATATATTTATATTGGTTTTCTGAATATTAAAGTTGTAATTCTGGTAGGAAGAAGACAGAAACATTAAACAAAAGACACATGCCTAATGAAACTTCACAAAATCTTCCAATGCTATCTTTTAAAATTTGCAGATATGTCCAAAAATTGTGGTCTTGTATGTAGCATTAAACTTGAAACAATAAGCTTTCCCCCACCACCACTTTTGTCAGAGTTTCTGAAGCAGTTATCACTCAGATTTCCACCGATATTTCACATATATTCTTCAAATCAAATTTATGGTTTTGAGAAAAGAAGATCTAACATTAGGAATCTCCCTCTCCCTCTGCCCAATTCAATATCCTCCCTGTGACATTAACACATATATCACATGCTTACAATGTGACATCTGCAAAGCAGAACAAGTGAGTTAATTACCTAAACGAGCTTAAGGCAATGCACATTAACTGAAATTTTTTCTACCCTTGGTCTTGATTCTCCCATTCAGGAAAAAAGTGGGTTTAGGTCTCCATAAATTAATGCATTAGATTTCAGAGTTCTGCTCACTGCAGAAGAAACTGCTCTTGCTTTTCATCCAGAAATCTTTGTGTCCCGGCTGCCACTCTGGAGAGATGACAGGTGATCAAACCCGCAGATATTGCCACGTCTTTTCATTTGTACCCCTAATCCCTGTGTGGTCTGCCACATCTCTTTGTTCTGGTGTGAAAGGGGACCAGCCCCTCTTCATCCCAAGTATCATCTCTAAATTTTCTTTGGCCTTATTCAACCAAACATGATCAATTACAGCAGTCTCTGCACAGCACAAACAAGACATCATTCCTTCATTTATCCACAAGCTTTTCAGTACTAAGAACACACCTGGAGGGCAACAATGTCATTGCTGACTAAATGTCGTCCCATCCCTGCCCCCCAGCACAGAAAGCACTCACTTCAGGTTTAATTGTCATCTTCCTCCATGGTTTACAATTACCTGTGTCAGTGCTTGGCAATAACATAGTAAGAAAGAATCAGATAATGGGGGTTAGAGACAGAAACATGTTCTGGTTTAGCCACTCTACACCGTTTTGAACATGAGTGGAAAAGTACTTGTTTTTGGCATGCTGCCTCCTCCTTTTTTGCATAACTCTGAAGCAGCCAAATTCTGAGCCTATGAACTCCCTGTCTTGTTTTCAAAAAGGAAAACAGCATCACAGGAAAAAAAAAAAAAAAAGATTGGTTAACTTTAAAAATTATTTCAGAATCAAATGTAATCTGCGAACCTCACTAACTTGTTATGTTAGACAGTATATTTGTTATAGTTTCCTTACCTCAACATCAATACTCTCATTCTTCTGAAATTCTTGAATTGAGAGATTATCAGGAGGCATACTAAAAATAAACATACTATGTTACACTTTTAATTTCACAACATGTGAAAAGAGATAAGTACAGGAAAATTAATTAAATCACAAATTTTTTAATGCATCAAGTTGGTACTACTATATGGTAATTATTTGACTTTTTAGAATAAAATCTTATGAAAAAATCATGACAAAAATTATTCAAAGGACAAAATGTAGTCAAACACTAAAACTGAAGAGCTACAACTGATGGACCTGGTTAAGGACTTGTATCACCAACACCATTTCTCATATGCATCCCAAAGTAATCACGCTTGCCTTATCTGTACAAAAGTCACAATATCTGTTTAGATGAGTCTGTGAAGTTATCATCAGGGGATCGCAGTTTACTGCATTTCACTTTTTCCTCTCACTATGCAAGATAGGAGTCTTTATTTTCAGCAGTACAACTGTAAAAAAATTTTAATTTTACATTTTTTCTGCATTAATGAAATATGTTTTTCATTAACGTAACGTTGCTTTGTCTTTTTCCTTGATAACTGAAATGATACATTTGTTCGCGTTCTTAATGTATTTTGTGAAGAGATATACCCATTTTACAAACATAATTTTGAACTTTCTGCAGTTCTTCCATTGTATATAAAATTTATTTACAGATAAATGTCCAGAAGCTATTCAACCATAAGAATTACTCAGTGCAAGATCCTACCCTTACCTGCTTGTAAATTTGAGTATCTTAGAATCATTTGATTGGAAATTTTATGCCAACCATCTGCCATGCAGTTTCTCTGGTGAAGTTTTATCTCATTTATTGAGTCCTTCTTTGTACTTACTGTACTACCCATTCAGTGAATTAAAATTCCTTTCCTTTAATGGATTATGCTTCTCCTGAGTTATGGGGCCAAGTTCCTCAGCAAGACAGAAAGAGCAAAAGACCTCCTACTTAGCAATCAACTACTTCAGCTGATGTGCCTACATCAGTGTTTTAGTTTGGATCAGACATGGGCTTTTCAAATTAAACTTTAAGATATCCCTGTTTATAAACCTTGGTTTATGTCTGGTCTTAAGAGTGTATAGACCTGGATTAATTTTCGATGAAACTAAACCAAACAAAGGCACTCAAAGCTCTCATAGATACTTGCATGACAGGAAAAACCCAGACTAGAGCTACTCTGAAATAAAACACCTAAAAAGTGAGCACTCTGCAGGTGATAGGTCCTCATCATAAACTGGTTTGCTTTACAGATCTGCTTCTCCTGCACTTTTTGGGGGGAGGGGAATAAAAATCAAAGGCAGCACTTCACACAACAGATAAACTCTGAAATACCTTGTGTATAATCCTGTAAACATAGGATTGCCTGCTAAAACCTACACAGATTCAACATACAGGTAGCAAAATCATTAGATAAAAATCTATTGTGAGCTAATGACAGCCTGTGGTACAAGAACTTCCTGAGCTATGTAAATTAGGAGGCTGAAGGAACATATCATGAAAATATCACTATGTGGTCACCTTGCACTCCTCCTTAGGCATCCCACTAATCCAACAGAAACAGCAGAGAGATCTGGATACGTGTCTGCTCTGACCTAGTTACACTGTTCTCAGTTTTCTGACATAGAGCAGAAGTCAGAATCCTCAAGCCCATGTCTCTTCTACAATTTAAAGACAGTTACAAAACCCACTGGATTGTTTCTCCATAGTGTCTGATTTGCACTGATAACATCTTACTAGAGCTAATGGAATAACCAGTAGCATTAACAACAAAAATCAGAGACAAGGTGGTATAAAAGATCAATATAATTTCATATATTAAATTCTCTCCTTTTCCCATAGTTTTATTTTTTGTCTTTTTAAAATACTATGTAACATCTTCAGATTGAGGAACACTTTGGAAATCTGACCAGTTGAAAGGAATGGTTAGAAATATTGGAATTAATATTGCCTGTGGTACTTCAACTTGCTGCTATTGTGTAGGCTTGTGTGTTATGCTGCATCTTGAATTAGGTGATGATTTTTTTTTTCCTCCAGAGAAGCCATCTGACTAAGTACACAGGATGGTCACTACTGAGAAGGAAGGAAAATGACTGGGTCAATCTGCCACAACACTCCCTGCTTGATTTATGGCAGAATAGGCAGATGCAAGGAAAACAGAGCTCTGGACTGAACAAAGAACCAAGCTGTTCTGTAAGCAGAGGAATTGGTGCAGTATTGCAGTGACAGGCAGACTGGCATCCTTTGGCTTATTTCCAAGCTCCCTCCCCAGCCCCCAGCTTTTCCTCCATCCCATGTCCCTCCTCAGGAAACACCAGACATGTGGTGGGCTGTTCAGAGCTAAGCACGTGCTCACTGGCAAGGCAGCTGCCAAATATATGGTTGTGGACTTGTGCCAGCCTTGTCCTCATAAGGGTACTCGTCTGGGCCTGTCTTCTCCATCTCACTGCCAGTTTTAACAAAAGGTTTACAAACTTTGGAGGCTTCTAAATCTCATTCTGGTTAGTTTAGCTCACATGGTGGTTGGTATTTTTTTTCTTCCCAGTGCTCCTATATGATGCTGATCAAGTCAAGTAAGATTTTTCCAGGATAGGCTTTCTCCCCCATCTTCTGGGTGCTTAGCATGAGACACCTCAAGCTCAGTCTGCACACCTACAGCTGATTTTCAGTTTTGACAATTATGACAGTATGTTCCAATGTTCCTGCTTGAAAAATAAATATCTCTCCCTTCCTCAAAGGGACTTTATGTAGGTAACTTCACCACTGCCTGTGAAACACTCAGATTTTTCTAGTCATACGTGTAACAAACCCAAAGAAGAAAATACTAAATACTGTATCATTGGTTTTTGTGTTAGGCAGTCAGAAACTTTGGAGTTGTATGATCATAGAATCACAGAATTGTCAGGGTTGGAAGGGACCTTAAAGATCATCTAGTTCCAGCCCCCCTGCCATAGGCAGGGACACCTCCCACTAGATCAGGTTACTCACAGCCCCACCCCGCCTGGCCTTAAAAATTTCCAGGGATGGGGCTTCCACCACCTCTCTGGGCAACCCGGTTCAGTGTCTCACCACCCTCATGGGGAAGAACTTCTTCCTAACGTCTAATCTGAATCTACCCACCTCTAGTTTTGAGCAAAGAATAAAATATTAGGTAGTTGTTCAGTTAGTACATTTTGCAACACATGAAGTAGTTAAACTATGCAAAATCTTTAAATAGTAGACTGTTATAATGCATACAAATTCAGGTCATATTGAAATACATGGAAGCTTTCATTCTGACACTCCCTGATTTACAACCGACTGACTTTCTGAGCTGCGGTTTACTTTAAAGAGGTGTTAAGACCTTTCTGTCTAGTCATCCATATCTGATCTGCCATATATGCTACAGATGATGCTACGCACTTGCTCATGTAGCAAATTACTCCTGAGTAAATAGATTTTTGCTAGGTGCCTGTAAAAAACATCTACCTAGCGGCCAAAAGCTTTGCTGGCCTGATGCAACACAGCGAAGCTGTACCATAAGGGTCAAGAGCTGGGGAAGGTAAGAGGCAGGGAGATGCAGACTGTTGCTGTGAGCAGGCTCTCCTAGGCATGGAGCCTCCAGCTGCTGCCCACTGTCTCGAGAGGGCTTTGGAGCCTAACATCACAGAGCTAACAGCCACCCCGAGCCCTGCTAAGCGCAGCAGCACTCTGCTCTGCAGCCTCTTTTTGGAAGGTATTGATTTAATTCCCTCATGTGAGCACAGACTTCTGCTCTAGTAAATTATATATACACACACATTTGTTGAGTTTTATTTTATATAATGGCTTGACATGCTTCCATGAAAGCCTCTGGGAAAGAAGAATGATATGAAATAATAAACAGACCGACTTCTTACTAGAAGACAATTTTGAGTAAATTAAGTTACATGAAATGTATTATTTTTTAAATGTCATTTTGATTTATAATAAAAATCAAGATTATTGCGCCTCCTCAGCTGTAGCTTGCTTTAAAAAAAAAACAAAAACAAAAAACCAAACAAACCTGAAACTTATTGCTTGGAAGTTGTTAATTCTCTAGGACAGTAACATTTTCCTTTTTCATTTACCTGGGCTCTTTTGGCTATATTTGAAATTTCTTGATGTACAAAGCTGCAGAGACCATTTCTGCTGTGCTTTGTACTTTTTAAACATCAGTGAGTATCCCCTCTCATTCAGCCCCATAGCTGGCTTGAAAGCTGCTCCTTTCCAAAATGCAGAGGCAAGGTTCACTATTTTAAACATGGAGATTCACAGAGCTTTAATTTAAGGGTTCCAACCATGGCAACCTCTTGCCTAACCAATGCCAACTCATTTTCACTGGTGGAAGCAATATTAGGCTATCTACACATGCAATTCCTAGGACCACAGTGGTTAGAAGAATTATGAGTTAGACTAGAAAAATGTTTAAAATGTTGATTAAAAATTAGAACATCAGTGAAATCAGAAAGAGTTTAATCTTACTTTATCTACTTCATCCTCAGGTAGAGACCTGGGGAATGTGCATACAAAAATGAGACAATATGCTCTGGGATATTTTCTTGAACAAAGCCAAAGGGAAAAACTAGCCACATCTGCTATGAAGTGTTGCTAGGAGGACTGACTGCAGTAAGACATTAGCAAATTTTACAGAGATGCAGATGTTTCATGTTTAGAACCATCCCAGGAATGCTAAGTCAGCTTTGAAGAATAAAGGTTTGAAGAGCAGGTACAAAAGGAAGATGTTTACCTAGCTTTGCATGAAGCCTGGACAGATAATAGCACGGAATATGCAGAACATGAAGTAGTGGAAAGTGTGGAGTATGAAAGAGAAAGGAATAAAGGAAGAAAAGTAAGTTTCTTCGTGACAAAACATTCCATTTCCTTGAATCGGAGAACTTAGGAAAAAATATAGAATGCCAGCATAAGACAGTCAATTTTAAGTTCTAACCATATTCAAGTATAACAGAATATATCTAACCGTACTTTTGTCACAAGGGGTGACATATTGAATAATGCTAAAAATCCAGATAATGCAGTCATGTTGCTATGCTGTCTCATCAATAGCCTCTTGGGGTGTCTCTGAATTGCATTTTCCGAATTATTTGTGCTCTAGAACCTTGTCAATTCATGCTGGTCTTCAGCAGTGCGGCCAGATTTGTACACTCCTGCACCTGACTTAATCAACCTCATGTCCAGTGTCATATGTGTGCAAATTGAAAAGCCATCAGGGATGACTAACTCAGTTGCAGTAAGCCACAGTTATGGTCAGCAGGGTCACTAAAACCAAGTCAAGTTTACAAGTCATTAGTCTAAGAGCACAGGGTGCTCTCATCCTCTCATCTGTGGCTTCGTTAATTGATTTCAGTTATATGAACAAAAATCCAAGTACTACCGAAAGTTTTAAAAACCACAACTCATTGTTATATAAATGTATCATGTAACATGCTGAAAAACAGGTTTTGTACCACCTAGCAGGCCTAAAATAAAAGGACCAACATGAACAGTTGGAAAGTATATTTCCATTGTCTTCTCCTATAATCCAAAGATTGACATGCATGTCAACTCAGCAATAAATTTCAGCTGTTACTTTCAAAATAGTGAATAGACTTTCCCAAATTACTCTGGAATAAACCACCATTATTAACATATATTTTCTACTAGAATTATAATAAAGAAAAAAATTTGAAAGAATACAGTAAATTTCAAAATTCTGAATTCAATTTACTTAGAAATGGAACAACTACAAATACAAGAGTATATTGACTGCACTGCAATTACAACCGACTAAAAGACACATTTTAGAAACTTTGCACACAAAAGGGAAAGGTTGCCCTATTTGCCAAAGCTAGTTTCACAACATCTTGCACAGAAGTGCAGAGGGACTTAACCAAAGGAAATCAGAAGAGAATTACCTCAACGTGGGGAACTTCCACAGCTATCTCTAGAGCCCTCCTTGCATCACAGTGAGAGAGGCACGCTTCAGGAGCATTGTGGGGAGGAGGAGGAGGAAGAGGATGAAGAAAAGGAGAAACGACTGCTATTACTAATTGTCCTGACTACTGGCATGAGGCAGATGTACTCCCTTGTTAGTTTTAACTTTTTTTAGGACCACAAGGCTCAGGTTGATAAAGGGAGCAGAAAGACCATCTATCCTAAAGCTACAAAGGGGATAGGGCTCCAACTGTAAGTAGGAGAACCATGCACTTGGGAAGACAAACTGCTATTTAGAAACAGATGGAGATAAGTGAGGAAAAAATATTAAAAAACAACCCCATACCCAACGTTCAGTAGCCATACTATGCACAACTATAGAAGAAAAAATCATCTACTCATAACAAGCCAGGAAAGAGTAATGATAACGGCCATTAATTGTAACAACAGGCCAAATTATACTGCTGTAGCCATATGGTTCTGAAAATCACTGGCCTGTTTTTAATATTTTCAATTATTTTGAACCTCAAAGATTCTAAATGAGAGAACAGAAAAGTTTCATATAACTTTCCTGATAATATCTTTAATTCTGATGAAAATGCTGATCCCTAAAACACATTTTGTATATAAAATTATAGAATACACTTTGGTCTCTAAAGAGGCAAAAATCAGACTTAGGAAGACAGTCAAGTTTTAGGGCATCATAAATATTCACAGAAGTACAATTTTTCCTTTACCTCCAGAGAATATTCACCCATGTATGACAGCTGGCAAAAGCTCTTGGAATTAATGCCAACAGTGACTGTTTCTAGCAAGCAACATGTTAAGGGTTGGAACAACTTTCAAGAAAAGTATAAATGACTCATTGTAAATTAAGAAAAACAAACAACATATTTGGCCAAAAAGGTCATGCAGATGATAGTGGATTATCTTGAATTACACTGAAGATCTGTGATAATCTTACTTCTTTGGATTTATGAATGATTAATACCCAAAAACTGTAGCAGTGCCAGTCTGGGTTAGCTAAAGCCATGCAAAATGGATATATTTCATCTATTTTGCAAATATTTAGGAATAATTCGTTTACTGCAAATAGCAGCACATATTCCCAAAGTAACTTCTAAGTGAACATACATTCTTCTACAATAACCTGAAAAACTTTCATTTTAATTTTTTAAACCCAACAATTATATTGATTATAGGGTGTTAAGTGATCTGGACTGCCTGTCTCAGAATGGAAGCAGGACTACTAACTGCAGATGAAAACAAAACCAAACAAGATACTGCAAAGATTATTCTAAAATAAAGAAACAGTGAAGCATCAAAATAAAAACTTGGATGATTAAAGTGTTAATGTTGTCTTGATGAGCTTTTTTATTTTAAGATCATCCTATTAAATAATATTTCTTTGAAGTAAATGCAAAACCAAAAGAATATTTTTTCTTTCAATTGTCATATAACCCTATTGATGAAATTCCAAAACCATTCATTATTACAAACATTTTCAGTAATGGATGTCTCTAAAGATTAAGTTTCACTGGTATTTATTTTTTGCCTGTTTTGGGCAAGCTGCTATTTATTCATCATTAGTAAATACAGCTGTCTTTGGTTGCTGATTTTTGTGTGTTTGAAAACTATACACACACAAATACACAGCGTATTAGTGTTAGGTACAGAAGAACTCTACTGTTTCTAGTAGAAAAAGATTAGTTTGTTATTGAAATCAGCACACACACAGAGAATCAGGGAATTAAATTTTCCATATTGCATGTTGTCCTTTAATCTGAGACACTATTAGATGTACTTAAACTACTCCTAAAAGATACTTACTCACAGATGTTCACAGAAGATGGAAATTTCATACTGCTCCTAAGCAATCTCCTACAATAACTAACCTTCCTTGTAGCAAAAGACTTCCTCAATGTCTAACCTACATAATCTTTGCTGTACTGAAATCCATTTTTACCCATCCTCAAGAGACAATAAAACTTCTTCTCTGAAGCAATTTTTTACCATATTCTGGAGACTTATGTCTTCCTAATGATATATTCTTTTGGTCAACCAAACTAATAGATTAGATTGTCTAAGTCTCTGAGTGTTGTTATTTTTTACTTGGACTTTCTCAACCTGCCACATCTACAGTGTTCCATTCTTGACAGATTATGCATGTACTTTACATCTGCCTGTCTAGTTATAAATCTGACTATTGAGCTACATAATTCACAAAGTATTGTAAATAAAGCATGGTTGATTATTAAGGTGCAGTCAATTTATCTTGGGTAGAAACAAATGCAAGATAACTATGGGTTTCGAAGTTAACAACAATGTAAGAAATAATTTTCAAAAATTAATAGTAAGTGGAATATTTCAAGATGGAACTCAAGAGAAATTAATGGTGTTCACCTTAACTAAAAAAAATATTGTTGCAATTCTGTTCAACGTGAAGAAAATGAACAAATTGAATACACATCAGTAACTCTATCAAATCTATGGTAAATGTCTTTGGAAGTCCATATAGAATTCCTTGGCCTGTTCAGAAAGGTTATGCCTGGTATCCAGAGGTCAGTTGAGTTTTTTCTTGCTCTGATATTTCACTCCTTGAATGAATTTTTTTCTACTATTGTCTGAAAGCATATTTTTGCAATGTAGTCAGACTGGTTTCCTTTCTTCCTTCATTCATGAAAATAATTTTCTGATATCAAATGTCTCTAAAGCTAAAGGTATTTTTACTGAACTTTAGTGACACATTTACTGAACAAATTACTTACAAATAGTTTCCAGTTTAAAAAAGAAAATAATTGTGTTTACCTTTTGGTGAATAAGAAATCTTCAAAAGTATTTGCTAGCTCTGGCCACATACTGTCAAATTTTCCAGAAGATGCATGCTGCCTTGCAACAGGTAGTCCAATAGAGAGAACTTTGAGAAGAGAAGAAACAGCTAGTTTCCATGTGCTTTCAGAAGGACAGGAATACTTCAGACTAAGAGGTATTCTTAGTGTCTGCAAAATGAAAGTTAAAACAAAATTTATAGTTGTTCAGATAGATCTAAGAATACAACAGGTTTTGGCAGAAGATCATGGCAGACACTGTCACAGATGACAGTACACATCCCTACCTCTTCTGCTGGTATATGAGATGCTTTTTAAAAAATACAGTTATAAAGATGATTTACCATTTACCATCTGGCTAAAGCACAAGTCTGTTGTCACATACAAGGTTAGAAGTCAGAGTTGATCCATTACCAACTACACTATGAAATTACATACTAGTTTTCTTTTTCTGTATTGCCAGTCACCATTTCTGCTAAGCCTGACAAATGAGCTTTCCGAACATCTAACAGATTGCAGGCAGTTTTAAGTGTATTCTGGAGAGTTTAGCTCCACTTCTGGAAAGCTTCCACAGTAAAGAAAGAAAAGCCTCGTTAAATTTAAGCGTTTCCTAATATGCAAAAGTTGAACTGTATACATAACCACTGCAGGACACCTGACTGTTAAGCCACATGAAGTTTAAAAGCAAAAACAGTTAATGAAATTCTAAGATAAAGGTTGCAATACAACTCAAATGTATAACAGATGAAAACCAGCAAATTTTAAGTCTTTTAGGTAGAAAGGCAGCTTCAGTATCTGTAAAAGAAAGTCACTAATGAGTTTTAAAACAGTAAGCACACGTACTACTTACACTATATGTTTTCCTTTTAGCATTGGTAGTCTAACTAGAAGCTGATACCAAGTTATCTTGGAAAACTAATTATTTAATTTACATTTCAAATACATAGTGACTAATTTTGGGTATTACATATATGCCCTCAATGCTTTTAGTGAGGTCTCTGATTTGAGGAAATCAGAGGGAGGACAAATTCTTGCTCCCAAGAGTGAATCAACTGTAATTAGCTCTCTATTGCCAAAAATTATGAGAGCTAGGGTTTAACCCTAGAGATAAACAAAATATTTTCTTCTGTTTCTATTGTTCATAGAAGTCAAATCTAATTCCAAAATCAACATGGATTTTAGAGACATGAAATATATTTTTTAAATCATTTTCATCTACTACAATAGATCACGTTATTATCAACTGTGAACGTTAAAGAAAATTGATGTTTATATCAGTTTCACCCATCCCTTTAAAACTGAAGTGGAAAAACAACTGCATTAACTTTGAAGTACAAGTATTTAATTCACAACAGATTTAAAATAATACCACAAAACTATTTTAAACACATTCAGGTTTCTAAGTTTCTATATAGGAACAACCTGATGTCAGACAAGTCATTACCAACCAACTCAGGTCACATCTATTTTTTTCCAAGACATTTACCAGGAAAAAAAAAAAAAAAAAATCTACTACTTCTATTATTTACCAAAATTATTTCTTAAAATGGAAACAAGGTCAAAAAAAGTTCAGAGCATGGCAAATTCACCTTAAAGGCACATTTGTGCGCCTGGAATGTTTCATGTGACATCAATGACACACAAAGTCATTAAAAACAAATCAAAAGTAATAGCCAGAGCACACATCCCCAAAGTATATGTGCCAGAAACTGGTCTTTGGCCTTAAATTTACTAAGAGACCTGCTTATCAGATTCAGGTGCATAAAACTTTCAAAGATTAATATTTTGTGGTCTAATGCATTTGTTGATTTTGATCTTAACATTGAAATACTGATGCTGATGTTATCCAGCTAAAGAACAATACATAGAACCTAATCAATTGCCTCGCGGCTTCAAAAGAAATTACTACTTGCTACTCATCTTCATAAAACATCAATTTGTTTACTAAAGCTTGAAGCTTCCCAGAAAGTGCTCATAAACACTAGCTCAAAATAAACCCCATGATTTTCAATATAAGCTCATTAAGTTCAGAGCATATGCAGGACAAACTTACCTTAATAATGTTCTGAAGAACCTTCTCTGTCACCACAGCTTTATGGCAAGCTGTCTTCTGGTATAAGTCCACAACAACTTCCAATGATCGCTCAGCAAATGGTACGTAATTCAACGCCACCCATTCCGCCTAGGAAAAGAAATTAGTAAATTACTCAACTACAGGTGAAAACACATTAATTAAGGAACAGAAAATGTATGTTCTGCATTGAACTCTCAGCTTAATGCATGCAAGGTTTGCTAAGAATATGGTCCAAGCAACAAAACTGCAAATACAACGTAGTCTGACTATGAAAATGTACTCTACATTGAAGTAAAGTACATTTAAGTAGGAGAAATGTTGCAGTCTAGGCAAGACAACTACAATAGGACAATCTTTAAGGAAATTTAACTCACCGGTGCAAATAGTTGTATCTAGTGTGATTCCATTGTGTTGCAGGACAAATAGAATAAGAAAAATTAATACATACATAATAGTTACCTCTTCGATTACACTGAATCAGATGCTCATGCTTAGTGAACAGCAGAGTACACAGATAAAAAGAATTACTGAACATGTCCCATTTCTCTACAGCACGTGCAATTCAAGAATTTGCAGCCTGAAGGAATTTTCTCCAAAATTATTGTGTCTTTCAATTAAATTTGGTATCACATGTAGGACAAGTAATTTTAGATTAATTCACTGAACAAATTCAGACACATTCAGTATGTCTGGTGTCCAGGCAAGACCTTTCCTACACGGAGGAAGACAAAGTATAAAAGCAAAGTAGAATTCAAAGGAAGCAAACAAAGATAAAAGCATGTAAAAAAAATACTAATAAATTAACTTATTACACAACATGCACATTGAAGTCTTTAGAGATGGAATAAGTGTATCCTGTTAAAAAACCTATATCTGACGCTGAATTGGGTTCACCAGCCAAGTGAAACAAGCAAGATTTCTAATTAATTACCTGATTATACTTTGCATTTGCAATGTGCTTTGTTTCCAGCTGTCCATACTGTGGAGGCTTGCAGGAAAATTCTACAAAGGCCAACAGCTGGTCGAAGATTGCAGGATACATTATCTGCATACTTTCTGAGCCCACACATATCGCCTATAGCAAAGGAAAACATGAAAGCTTAATACATATCTTGAGCTTTCGCATTAAGAAATCCGCATGAGTAGAAGGAACTCCTAAAGAAAAATTCCCATCTAAGATTATGCAAAAGTCATGCTGTATGAAAGACAGTGTATAGTTCTAACAGTTTAAGGAAAGTAAGTTTTGTTATTTTATTAAACTAAATTATGTGGCAAGATACCTGGGCATATATAGCTCAGTAATACAGCTATCTCATTTCATCCAGTAGAAAATACCTTTTCTTTACAAACTCTGCTTTGACATGACAGCAAAATGTAAGTCTTATATAAGTCCTGTCTGTTGATCTCAGCCACATCTTCTTTATGTTCTACTTGAAGGAACATTTAAATCTCAGAAGTAATTCTTACAAGGTTTTCATAAGTAGTTAAAATTGTGTCTTACAGAAAGGAACATAAATAAAACGAGAATGATATGATTTTGATATAGCTGAAACATAATCTTGCTTTAAAATGGAAAACATTTCAGGAAGGGTGTACTTAGAAGATGTCAATGAAATATCATGTTGTCATAGGCTAACGATTTCCTGTTGCAGTATAAATCCCAAGGCAATCTTAGGGCGTTTATTTTCAAAGCCATATACACTGATTCCATGAAGTTACTCCAATTATTTTCTGTCATTTTAAATGTCTTGCTTTTCCTCCCCAAGTCTCTTCTCTCAAAGCTTTAAGAAGCAGTCTATTTATTGCTCCACAAAAAGACCCTGTCATTTTTCTCTGGGAAGGAATCCACTCCCCTTTTCATTACCCACAGATCATCCAGGACAAGCTGTGGCTGAACGCACCCAAGGTGCCAAGAGCTCCAAAGCTGCTCAAAGTGCAGCCTTCACGCTGGAGCTGTGTCATGAGCTGTGGCAGACGATGGGCTAGCAAATATCCTGAGTTCCCATCCATGAGAGGGAGTAAGCCAACAGGGGCTACAGACACTGTCATCACTAGATCACACTAAGACCTAGCTGCACCTTTAGGCAATCTACAACCTGCATCAGAGCATCCAATGAATCACGGAGAGGGCCTGCCTTTCCCTTTTCCTCAGCTTCCTGCAATTCAAAAAGGCAAGTCTAACCTTGAGCTTACAACATTCATGGCCCAACAGGTTTTCAACCTGCCTGCAAAGGCAGAATCTAAATACATCTGATCCTCCAGTCTGTACCTGTGTTCCTCTGCCAAGCCAGCTGGCTCGCTGTAGAGTTGACTCAGGAGTCAACATAGGGAGACAGTGAAAATAATCAGAGAATTTAGGCTTGAGTACAAACTTTAGCTGAGCTACAGCAATGAAGCAGGCTCTTATACTACAGCAGCAAAAGACAAGTTCTAATGAGAAATAAAAATAAAACTAAACAAAATGAAAGGTGTAAAATGAGCTCAACACACAAAAGTCTGAAAGAAAAAACAAGGTTCCCTTCCAGTCCCATGTTCTTGAGTTGCAATGTCCTTTGCTGGTGCAATCACATCATAAAATCTCTTTATTAAACCTGTCAGGGGCTCAGTCTTAAAAAGCCAGGGTTTTTTTTCATGCTATTCCAATTACAAGGTCATTGCAGAACTTCTTAGAAAATCAGGACTGACCCAAATCTCCCTGTGTTGAAGAACAAAACTTAACCTGATCCCACAACGCAAACATGTAAGAAACATTCTGTTTAAAAGAAGGTGACAAGTATTTACAAACTCTTCTTTAACTCTTCCACTAGCTTCTGAGAGTATTAATTCATTTCAACAGGGGACAAAGGTACTGTGGCCTCCAGCAAAATCACGTGATGGATGATGGCCTTTGCTCCACATCAGTACTGGCTGGCTGCCTTATATGAACTGTACTGTGCTATACAGCCAAAAGAAGAGATCATGCAACTTCACAGAATTTACTATGTCCAAATATACTTGAAATTATTTTTTTAGTGACTTCTGTTAATAATATAATTATAGGTGGAAGGAGGAGGTAATGTGTAAACTGAGGTACGTAAGACTTCCTATTTAAGTCTGTATTTGCAAAGACTTAAAACTGCCATGCTAACCATTTTGACTGAGAGAGAGGAAGGGGGGATGTCTCTTTCTCGTGGAGAGTTATTGCTTTTGTTATTGTTTAAGGAAACTTCAGCTAAAACAGCTTAACACCTTGAGAAGAACAAGAGCATAAAAAAAAAGTGCAGGTTTTTCCTCCTGTTAAAAACTCTGGTAACCCCACCTTTGAAAAATGTTAATGCCTGCAGCCTTTGGAGCTAAGAACATCTGGATAAGGAGACCAGCAAAGAAATGGAAAACTCTGAGAGATGGATATATGGGATGATTAAGCGGGGAAAACAGGACTTGGGCAGGGCTGAGATGCTGGAAAGGGAAAGGGACAAAAGGGTCAAGTCTGGCTGGAGAAGGATGAAAATTTAGTGGATATGACTTTTTAAAACTTAATGTTATTTATATCTTCACATACAAAACTGAGATTTAATACCATCTTCAAATATTACACCTGTTTTCAAAATACATTAACAAATATTTGTTGAAACTCATAAATGAGAGAAATAACTTCAAGATAATGCTTCTGTCTTGCTTGTAGGGATTTAAGTATGTGATAAGT
>VYZX01020828.1:20255-65861 GCA_013401335.1 Brachypteracias leptosomus | reverse complement strand
AGTCACTTTGCTTTTGAGAGTGCACAGCTGTCCACACCTCCTCAAGCAGATACTGAGAAAGAAGTATCAAGAGGTTACCGATTAAGTGCTGCCCTTTAAAAACATCTTTAATGTTCAGCACACTCAGTCTGAGACACCAATGACCCACTCCAAAAAAATCAACCAAATCAACACCGTAGGGTAGGCTTAGACTTAAACCTCAAAGCCACCTTGCCCATCCCAGAGAAACTACATATTTGCCTCCATTTTAACAGTGCTTATGTCTTCCACCAGAACCTCTGTCTAATCAGCATCCTCATGAGCACGAGACCAATTCACAAAACCCAGTGCAACAAGAATTATATTGGTGCTTTCAACAAGAAACTGAAATTTAAGTGGCAACTGCTTACAGTGCTTCAAAGGCTTAAACCTCACAGTATTTGCAAGATTTTAAAGTCAACAGAATTTTACTATTTTCAGTGTTAAAAATAGTCCCACATACATTCTTAACATTAATTTATTTAAAGTGATATTTTGGCCTTTACAGCAAACAAGCTACACTTGAAAATGCAAATCCTAAAGGCTTAAAAACAGAAGGGTGATTAAAACAGTATCACATTTATTACTATTTCCCAAACTAATGATTTTTGTAATATGACTGTGTGAGGAAACCTTTGGCTTTCTTCATCTGCTTCATGGACTAACAGAGTACTTCAATTTATAGAACTGCTGATGATCTAATAGTTAGTCTACAGTCACCCCCTTAAAATAAAATTATCCTTAAAAACTTAAATGGTTTCTATCTTGATGAGCACTTTTTAATGTGTTAAGCAACACTGGGGTCAACTTATAGAGGAAATTATAGCCAAATATCTAAAAGTATAATTTATGCAGACTAAAAAGTAGCTGTAAAAGACTTATCAGCTGTTTATCAGCCAAGCACAGAAAACACACCCTGACCAGTGAGTTAATACATTTGGAGAGAATATACTAAGAAAAGGAGCTAAGCTGCTCCCTTTTTCATTGCCCTATCTGGAAAATGTGTTTAATAATAATGCTTTGAACTTAAATTTCCATTTGTAGATTTGAAATCACTTTACAAAGGTGCATAAGCATTATTATTCTCATTTCACAGTTGGCCTCACTAAGTACAGAGATTTGTAGCAATTTGTATGAGAAGCAATGTTCTCTAGTGAATAAGTTAAGAGTCTGAAATTATCTCCCCAGGGTTTTCTTCCCAGCTAAGCTGCAAACTTCAGTCTACACTGAAACCCACCGGGGCAAAACCAGACAGAGTCCAGCTGAAATTGGTGGGTTTCTGCACAGAAATAGGAGTCCAGGACAGAAACTCATGACATAGACCTGAAAAATTTCTGCTTAACATTGATCTAGTCGGTTAAAATTCACTTTCCTGGATGACTGGGGAGATGGTCACCACAGAGGTCACCACAGTATTCAGACACAAAAATATGCAAAGAAACGAAAGGGCACCTTTTCAGAAAAAAAACAAAAAAAAAAGAAAAAAAAAAAAAACAAAAAAAAAAAAAAAAAAAAAAATTTTAAAAAAAAAAAAAAAAAAAAAAAAAAAAAAAAAAAAAGAAAGAAAAAAAGAAATAATAAGATACATAGCAACAGACAGTTTCATCAGAACTCACTGTCATCACACTTTTTTCTCCTCTTTTGTTGACAAAAGAAGAAAAAAAAAAAATAAATCTTTTCACCCTAATTTCCCGCAATACACTTTTTCTTACTCTTTACAAATTCCTACTCTGGACAACAGCTCCTGCACAAGGCAGCAACCTTACCTGTAAGATTCAAATTTTCTCATAGAAAGCACTTCTGCGTGATAAGTCCAAGGATTTAGGAAAATATTAAGAGTACATCTTCTCTGTTAACTGGAACCATTTTAGAATCTTTTATTCTCAAATATCATTTAGTCACTTAGGTTAGACTTTAACGAACATTTCCCATTTCACATTGGATTAAAGGCTAAAAATGAGAAAGCAGTACAGTATTTTTCTTTGTTAAGAATTATGGGAACGATAAAAATCAGGCCTATAAGGCTACCATGTAGAAAAAAGATCTTTGAGATTGCAACCTTTAAACTATTATTTGTTCTTCAAAAAGCTGCTTACTTTCAGGGTCAAGTCTAAACCACGATGGCCCACAAAGTCAGAAGAATCTCTCACTCTTATCAGCTTCAAAACTGCTTCAATTTTTTTCCCCAAATATCAACTGGCCACAAAAGCACACCAATACAGTCACAGTTAGGACATGAAGCCAAAAACATGTCTGCAGACTTTAAACAAGCAGAGAACTTAAGCATTTGAAGAACTTTTTTTTTTTCAAATGGCAATAGTTGCCACCGAAATCAATCTACCTAGTCATATTTCTCTCAGCCATAGTGGCTAGTTCATGTAAAAATTGTATGGACAACCAATATTGTACATAAAGGAAAAAAGCATAAACAAAATGAACTGTTAAAACATGCAATTGAAAATCTTAAATGTTTTTAATTCACTAATAGCTTAATGAATGTTATACAGAATATGAGTATGAAATAGATCAAACTACTTTTCCAATCCCCATCTATCAAAGAACAGAAGATGCCAAACTGAAGTTCTAATAATTCAATAACATCAACCTACAGAGGTTGACACCCTGCGAAATTTTGTAATTCATAGGAACAGGTCCAAAGGCCTGCTAAATAATTGAACTTGCATAACAGAAGAATTATTTTCATTCCTTTACACTTCTTGTAAGCACAGAAGAGCCTCTTCAAATTAGTCAGGAAAAAAATCAACAGCTGACAAACCTGTCACGGTTTCTGTAGCTTATTTCAGGATAGCATCACCTCCCTGTGTTACAGGTTTGTGCCAAAGAACAAATCCATGATGGATTCATAACGCCCAGTGGGACAACTGCTGTGTCTTTGGGGATTTTGGCAATGCTTCTTCACACAGTCATCTCTCTAACAGTCCTTGACTACAAGCACAGTTAGTCAAATTTTAACACAGAAATGTGTGTTGATGATGGTGACAGGCAAGAATAAAAACTTTGGGTCATATGTGTAAATCACATGCACTTATTTTGACCATCAGCATCAAGATCTCTTGATCACACCATGGCAAGTGAACCTCTGAAGAAGATCTCAGTGACAGCTCCTTTCCCTCTCCAGCCAGGGTATTACAAGGTCCTCCACCTGGCAGCACCTCCTCTACACAGGACTCGTAAGTAAGTTCGTGGGGGAAGCCTTGCACTCTGTGCAAAAATTAATCAGAAAAAGAGAAGAAGTTGCAGATGTTACAGCCTACCATTTTAGTGTACTTTTGTGGTTCAGAACTTTTGGTTCTGCTCCACTATAACTGCACTACATCCAAATCACAAGTTTCCTGTCAGCAAGACCTACTGGGAATACACATTACTTTCAGCTTAACGACTTTCAGGCTGCTTCTGCCACCTCCCACTTCCTCCCCAAAGCCACAACCGAGATCATTATCGACTAATATGACAATGTCTAACAAGGGCACAGCTGATAAATTGTAGGTTTGATCCTGCCTACAACACTCTGCGCCTCCAGCAGATGGTTCATCTGTCTGATTTTGAAACAAGAGGTAGCACTGCAACTAAACGTAGATGAATTGAGGAAAACATATCAAATACAACTTTTTGTTTCAGAAAGCGCATTCAAAGGGCATCTCTAATTATGGGCAGAATGAAAGAAAAGAAGGATGAACACTAGACCCTTCAGAACTGTGCAGATTTTCCAGTTTTAAACATGAATATAAATAATTTTAAGTGAACGTGCATAATTTCTGTACCAGGACAAATTTAGAGGAAGTTAAAAGGAGAAAAGTAAAGAACTATGGAAGCATAAAAATATCCACACAAATACACACATACATACACCCACATGCACAGCAAGGCATACTTTCCCATATGGGATTACAGCTCCATATTTAGCTGATGGATTAAGCACCAATAAATTAAAAAAAAAAAAAGCTGAATATTACTTTTCTAATAAAAATAAGTCAAGGATTTAAAATAGAAAAGCCTTTTTAATGAAAAACAAATGGCATTTAAAACTTAATAGTCTTTAGGTCTAATAAAAAAGTCAAATCCTTTATAAGTAAAGAACAGAAACTTTCTTTAATAATCACAGACAATGCGATGCACGAAAGAATCACTTGCAATGCAACTGGTGCTACTTATAGCAGTCTGACCATGGCAAAGAGTAGTGGTACTAATGGAACAAAACATACGCCCAGAAGCAAAGCAATAAACTGTTTAAATCAGATTAAATTGACAGGCCATTAACTTTCCCTTTTAAGAACATTTCTAAAAACCATTAACAAGTATAAACACTTTTAACTCTAGTGAGGACTAAAGAGCCAGATAGAAACAGACCTCTGGGGACCCTTATTAAGCAAAAAAAAAAAAAAAAAAAGGCTACAAAATGTGGGGCAACTTCTCAAGATGAAGCACACACTGAGCTGGCACGTGGCATTTGCCAGTACTGATACTGGCTTTGCTGCCTGGGCTGTCACCAGTGTGACTCCTGGAGACTCAGGAAGCACTGGGACATGCAGGCTGCCAGTCAGGACTGGTGAGACCATCTCATAACCAAACAAATATTTTATTGGCACTATCATGTATTCTCAAACCTAATTTAGTGGGCCAGTCCTAGGAACTGTCACAGTGTCAAAATGATTTGCTAAGTTTGAGGTCTCTGCAGAGATCCTGCACCCACAGGCAGAAGTTCTGCATTGGTTTTCTAACAGGCCACGATTCCACCTCATGTGCCAGAAGTCTACATAACTAACTTCCCTCCACTCTTGTGCCATTTTTCCTGACACACAGTCAAAGAACAGGTTGTTTTGATCATTAGGAGAAAATTTAGTGAAAGAAATTCTAAAAATGAATTGCACACACAAGTCTTTCACCATCAATGAGGCAAAGCCAGAAGCTAAAGCTTCAGCAAAGCAGCTCTTATGTTGCCAACCCTCTTCCAGTTTTTCCTTCACACCCAGTATGTTGACTCTCAGGCTTATTCTACCCCAAAACTCCCTCCTGCATGCAGCCTTATTATCTCTGAACTTATTGAAATAATCAATATCAACAAGAGTGTCCACAAACTACAGTTACCTCCAATTGACGGGCATTTGATGGCCTTATAAGAACCACCTAATACCAAATAGTGCAAAGGTCTCTCTTCTCAGTCTCTCAAAATATTACTTTTATTAAGGATTTGATGCATCTTTTATATCTCAAATATTTTAAGAGCATGCCTTCCTTTTTTTCCTCTTTTGCTATAATAGGGTTTTTTTCATTTTGTAGAGCGAAGACCATAGTTCAGATGGATTTGCCCTATCAGCTGTAGTTTGCAATTTAATGAGGAAAGTTTCACACCTGTAGTTTTTAAATCAATGAAGTTTCAATGATGAAAAGACAAAACAGCCGAGCGTAGATGTAGGTTTACTTCTAACTCTGAGTTCCTTAGAAAGCTAAAATCACCACCATTTACAATACAATACAACTACATATGGTGCTTGCCCTGCAAAAATTTCTTGCTGAGGATTTTTTTTAAATAAATGTAAAACTGTACTTCTCAAAGCATTCAGAATTCAAATATTCAGTGGAGTGCTAAGTATACCTCTATAGACTCACAAATGCATCTTTTCTTCTAATTACCTTACTTCTCTCATGTGGAATGAGAGAATCATAAATATAAAAAAGAAATATAATTAAGTAATTTCAGCATTAAAAAAATGATTAAAATGCCCCATTTGGCACCAAATGCTACCAGCGCAAAAACAAATGAAGGAACCTGAAATGTGCTTCCACTTTTTGAATATACAGTTCAAATCAGAAAGCCAGGAATTTCAAATAATGAGGATTTGAATTGAGTAACTACCCAAACATTCTTGACAACACGAAAATTACTTGTAATCTGATGTAACCTTCAAAAATTGGAAAATGCTAACATACTAGTTCTCCTTTAAAGGGTATTTTTCAAAAGTTCTAATACTTCTTTTGTTGCACCTGAAAAACAGGGATCCACATATGGACTGTAAATACCACACTATGCAGTTATCTGGAAGTGGGAATGTTTACAAAGTCACCAGTGAACCAAGCAGCAAGCCTGCTAGAGAAGTCTGAAGGGGGTCTACAAGAAGGCTTTTCACAAAGACCCATAGTGATAGGATGAGGGGTAATGGGTTCAAACTGGAAAAGGGTTTAGATTGGAAATTAGAAATAAATTCTTTACTCTGTGGGCGATGAGACAGTGGAACAGGCTGCCCAGGGAAGTTGTGGATGCTTCATCCCTGGAGGTGTTCAAGGCCAAGCTGGATGGGGCCTTGAGCAACCTGGTCTAGTGAGAGGTGTCCCTGCCATGGCAGTGGGGTTGGAACTACATGATCTTTGAGGTCTCTTCCAACCCAAACCATTCTATGATTCTATGAAGTTACATGAATACAATATAAAAGGTGGTGATTTCCAAAATTAGTAGGTCAGTGTCTTTTTGAGTGTGGCATCCTATCACTTTAATGGCTCTCCACCTTCAAGCTAAACAAACAAAAAAACATCACCCACTAAATGAACTAATGCACAATAGCACTAAGATTACTTGTCTGAGATGGCTGTTTTTACACAAGGAACAGTTTTGAGCATAGATAGAGTAAGGGCTGTGAGTGGCTTTCAGGTACCTTTTGTAAGTCTCAACTGAACAAGAGCCAAGCAGCACAACTTCACATCTCAGTGCACAACAACATCCCTAACGCTTCAGGTCAGACACAGCTGCTACACAAATACACCCAGGCACACATTCTGCTCTTCAGCCCCTCCAACCATGCAGCGCAATGATGACCACGGACAAGGATCGTGGCCTTCCAGTATCTGAAGGGGGCCTACGTAAAGGCGAGGGAAGGTCTATTCTAAAGGGGTTTTAACAATAGGACCAGGAGTAATGGTTTTAAGCTAGGAAAGGATAGATTTAGATTCGATACTAGAAAAAAGTTCTTTAATCTGAGGGTGATAGATCACTGGAATGGGCTGCCCAGGGAGGTGGTGCAGGCCCCATCCCTCGAGTCATTCAAGGTCAGGTTTGATGGGGCTCTGAGGAGCCTGACCTAGGTAGAGATGTCCCTACTTGTGTAAGGCGGTTGGACAAGATGACCTCTAGAGGTCCCTTCCAGCCTGAAACATTCTATGATTCTAAGGACAGAAGTAAAAACTGCTCCTCTCCCCAACATCTCCCCTTAATACACGGAAATGGCTGAAGCATTGTTGTGGCTTCAGCAGCACTTGCTGCACATGGTTCAGCCTCTCTCCTTCCAAATGCCACAGGGCTCTGCTTTCACATCCACATCTGGCCTGTATCCATCACATGACACATCCTTCAGGGCCACATCATATCAGACTGTCCCCTACCCCTGCATCAACTGTCCCCCACTCCTGGCTCCACTGAGCGCTACCCAGAGCTCCTCACTGCGTACAGCCCTCCAGAGCAGAGCCCCTGGCACCTAACATCTCACCCCGCCTCATCAGCCTCCAACCACCACCCAATTAGCAGGTTCAGCTTCTGAAAAGCCAGCACTGACAAGGAGGTTGTAATTGGGAGGGGAAGCAGGCAGGAATTCAGCATACAGAAGAAAGGAGGGTTGAAAAGTAGCTTCACATGGGTCCTGATGGTAGAGATGGTAAGATGGGTATCATATCATACGCAAAGAATTGAGTCTCTACAGTCTTAGTAGCCTAACAACTGTCATTAATACTATTAAATATTATTATCCTAATAAAAGCAGACTATCCATATAAAGTCAAGCATTAAAAGCCATGTAGGTGAGCAATTTTTCAGTACAGTTTGCTATCTGGAAAAGTCTGAGAGACATTAACAGGAAATTCTGGTAATCAGGAGTTTACTAACAGTAACGTATTTCAGAATTGCGGCTAAAGGGTGATGGATTTGGCAGGTCTGTCTTGAAAACCAGTTCAATCTACAAATCCTTTTGTCAAACTATTTTCTAAAATTCCCCAAAAGATTTGCTTATACTTCTGCAAAGCTCACAGTAGTTTACTGCAGCTCACCACACCAAAGTTTACCTTTTGTCAAGCAGATGTCAAGAAGAGAATATAATAGTAGCTTTGTTTTGAGAGAGAAAGTGCAAAACCTGGCCATGGACAACCTCCACATCCTCTTCCCAAAACATCTTCCAAGCATGTAGCCCTGCAACTCCTTGTGAAGTTTGTTTTAGAGAATGCAGCAATTCTTGGTGAGGGTTCTGGACAGAAATTTGGGGTTCAAATAACCAAATTCATTGCCTGGGCCAAATGCAATCTCCAGCTATGCAAAGAAATGAGACAGACATCAAGTACACAAAACAAAACAAAAAAACTTAGAAAATTATAATTGCAATTCCCTGTTTCTTCATTAGAGGCACTTGTATCTATCAATATATTATGAACACACTGTATGTTTGAAAACATAAAAGCAGCCTAGTTAGAGAGACAATACCACAGTATCTATCTACTTATTAGCCTCTGGTTTTGTATGTATAAAACAGAGTGATAAAAATAAAATAATATATTGACACATCTTAAACAACGTTCTTACAAATCGGTGGAAGTACTGAGAGCTTGTACAGAGCCAGAATGTGAGAGATTGAGAAAAATGTGAGTTGTTGAGCTTTTCAGTGAATGCAGAGGCAGCAGCCTCTTTTAACTTGAACTCTCCATCACACACATGCATTTAATATGTGTGATATTCCAGTGGAAATGTAATTTGATGTCTTTTGAAAACAACACTTCACTATGACTTTAAATTATTCCCCATGGGGAACCATTTTACTCCAACGTGCTTTGTTTACTAGCTCTGCTGCTTCCAGCAAGCTCTTTGATGGATGCCAAGGATGAAGATGAGCTCTGTAATGCACATTTTTGGATGACTGAAGACAAAATTCTCTGCTTCTTGGCACAGTTTTCCAAATGATCATGATTCTTAAAGCATTCATTACTGTGTAGTAAGGCAATCTATATTTCTGTCAAATCATGTTATTTACGATTTATGGAGAATAAAGATTATAAAGGAGAGATACTTCAATGATCAAAACAACATACACAAGGAACACTTTCTGCTCTAATTTTTATTCTCCCCAGTGACCTTGTTATCCTTGCCCTTAAGCGACAGAGAGATCATTAACAAGTCACCATCTTTGAAGCAGGAATGGTGATTGTACAATAAAGTAGCCTGATATCAAAAATAAAAGCCTTCTAAGATTATAGGAAAGGACAGCCTTTTGACAAGATAAACAGGGTATTTTTATTCTTTCTTTGCACATTTATACTGTATTATTGCTGTTTTTAAAGTAACAGCTATGGACTCCAGTGGAGATCAGAGTTTCATTGTAATGGTACTGCCCAGGAACGTAAGAGGTGCTCTAGATTTAAAGAGCTGATTACTAGCTAGGTCTAATGGCCAAAGGGAGAGAGAAGAAAAGCAGATCAAGTCACTGCAACAAAGTACCACTTGCCACGAATAATGCTAGCAGCATACACAGATATGAAACAAAAAGTAATTGCCTGATAAAAGTCCAACTTTGAAACTCGATCAAGACAAACTCCTGTCATAACTCTCGGGCAGCTGGTGAGGCACATAGGAAAGCTTTGAGAACAAGAAACAAAGCCATAGTAATGATCTGAGCAGTGCATGTTGATCCTTCTCCATCTACAAGCACCAGAACATCACACCTCAGCGAGTTCCATAACTACTGTCATTGGTCACCATTCTCAGGCTTGATTCTTCTTTTCAAAGCTGAACCTTTTGTTTGCGCTTTATCTCAGCAAAGGGACAGTAAGCTTTGTGACAGAACCAAAAATAATAATTTTTTAAAAATATTATAATAGACCTACCTAACATCTGTCTTTAAAAAAACCCCTTATTTTTCTACTTAATAGCCTTAATTAAAACAAAAACAGCTTTTATAGTTATTTTAATAAACTACTATGATTTTTCTCACTGTTTCGAGATGTATTAAAGCTCACGACCATCCTCCCCCAGTGCAGGCATGCCAGTTGCACCAGATGAAACTTAGATGGTTAGCATCAGTCTGTAAACAGAGTGTACAATTATTTTCCATTTCAGTTACGTGAAACTTTTGGAATGTGTAACATGTCAATGGTTACGTGAAACTTTTGGAATGTGTAACATGTCAATGACAAAGGCACAGACCACAAAGTCACTCTGAAAAGCGCTGTGCTAAGAAACAATCCGCACGTTATCTGCCTGATCTGCTCCTTTGTCACAGTTAATGGCCAACACACAAGCACTGGCAGGAGGTTTATACAAGGGCTCCCAAATCTTTTCAAGGAAAAATTAGCTGCAGAAATTCAGCCTACTGCCAAGGAAGCTGTAGGGAAATAATCTCAAACCAGTTGTGTGGTAGCAACCAGATTCAAAAGAAAAACATCTACGATCTATTCATTCCTGGGTTCGCTTCCATTTCCACTTAGGGTTATAAACTGACTTAAAAAGACTGCAGCAGGTACCACATATTTCTCACAATATAGGTCAACACAGCAACACACACAGATTTAGGCACATCTTGAACTTCCTGAACTGGTACCTGAAGTCCTGATGACAAATTGATTTGCTTTTGACTACAATAAATACACCACACACTTGTGCACTACATCTCTAACCAATGGAAGACTTTCAAGCCTGTTTTGTTAAAACAAAACATGACCTTTCTTTTACTTCCAGACCACTCCTAACTTACTCATGAACCACCTGTATTTATAGGCAAAGGTTGAGTCCAATAAACCTACCTCATCACACACATCTTAAAAACAGAGCTACTATGACAAGGATAATTGTGTCTCACGCACCACTTCAAGCAGCCAATTCTGTCATATCTAATTTACTAGCCATTCCCAATCCACTGTGGTCCTTCGCATTCCCTACAGTCCTCAAGCATCTCTCTCCTATAAATCTCAGCAGCTATTATACGTCTGGCATTCTCTCTCTCTCTCCAGCAACAGGCTCCTTCCTGATTCGAGGATGACTTGAAACCTT
The DNA here is from genome assembly GCA_013401335.1 of Brachypteracias leptosomus. NCBI lineage: Eukaryota > Metazoa > Chordata > Aves > Coraciiformes > Brachypteraciidae > Brachypteracias > Brachypteracias leptosomus. The sequence goes on along the minus strand of VYZX01020828.1, from coordinate 54,811 downwards.
TCTCACTCATTTTCGCTTACATAAAATCTGTGGTAAAATGAGATGCAATTGTTACTGTTAAGTAATGTTCGCAATCAGGATTTGTCTCGTACTCTGCACCAGTGAATGATTTGCAAGAAAAAGTCTATTCTGACTTAACACTGCTGATATATCATTTCTAGAAGATTCTGGAAAAAAAATTAAAAACATATAGAAAATAATTGTATTTAAAAGTACAACACATGCTTAAAACTGATGAGTAAATACAGACTCATCTGCTTATATTCAAGAGAAAGGTTTCTCCTGTGTTTCCATCAATCATGTGACTTTCTCAGATTCCTCACTTCACACAAGTTTTTCCTACAGCAAAGTAGAACTGGGTACAACTTACTGTCCCCACTAATATGCCATATAATCCTACTGGAACACATGACCCAGGAAAGTTTTGAAAACAAGAAAGAGAAAATGGTTATTGCTTTGGAAGGAGAAAACAAAAATAGAAAACAAATCACGAGTAAGGAAGACACCTTTGGAACTGAACTGTTCAAGCTCATTTGTGAGATTGTCATCTCAAACAGCAGTCTTAAGGAACTGTGGGACGTTTGAATTTTGGTGTCTGTTTTCTTTTTTTATCCTATAAAGCACAGTCCTTATAGACTTTTAGCTAGCCTAGGCTAGCCAATATACCAAAGTGCTTTCAAAATTCCCACCTACATACCGTACACATAGAAGTGGAGAGCACATAAGGATGATCTTTGCTTAACACGGTCACCTGCACTAAGCCCCAGGACTGTGTGATGTCTCCCAGCACCTCCACCCAGGGTATATGAGGAACACCTTCGGCTGAGCTAAAAGCTATGCACAATGTGCATCTCAACAAATAACAATGTGATGGGATACACAGGGAACTAAAAGTCAATATTCAGTGCAATATTAACCAGAAGCAACAAATGAGTCGAAACCAGTGTAACCGTGAGTGAAGTGCACAGAGGAATGGATGTTGTTTTCTCCTGCAGAAGCTTCATTGCTTCATTCCACATTACAATGAATAATGTTGTGGGTCCCCACACAACAACCTGCGTTTGAAAGGAAAAATGGGCAGAGAGGGAACTTAGGCAAGGAAAGATATTCCAAGCATCAAAAAGGATTAGACAGACGCAAGAATGTTCAGTGATGCGGGTGAGTCCTTAGGAAACCAAAGGAACGCGAGCTGAGTTAGAAAAGGTCACAGAGGCACTGACAAGAACCTCAAGTTGGTAGGAGGTGAAGGCACTTATAAGTTTCAAGATGGAATATGCCACCAGCTAGGAGGGAAGGAACCCTTTTAACACACACACTGTCCTCAATATCCTTCACATAGATACTAGATCTTGGTGTACCTTTGTCCATTAGATTGAAGTGCCTTCTATAAGCAAATTCCTCTCATACCCTGCCGCCATCTTATAAACTTCTCTTACCAAGCTAAACAAATACATCTCTGAGTCTTCAACTACACTTTTTCTCTATTAGTGCACACCAGAACTGGGCATAGTATTTAGTACATGGGCATAGTATTTAGTACACGTTCTACTGGAAGACAAAATCAAAACAAGTTCCCTTGCACAGAAAGGGGTTCTGCCATAGCACTTCAACATGAATTCATATTATCTTTCTTTCAGAACCATTGTTTCTCACTTCAAAGTCTTCATTCTCTGAACTCAAGTTCAGTTTCTGACTTTTACACTGGATTGTATTTAATTTCAGCCACTTAACCCCATCTATCTATGAGAAGATCATACAGAAATCCAGATGACATTACATACTCTTCTTCTTCATTACTTATTTCCCACTCCACTAATCTTTGCATCCATAATCACTCCCAGTAATGATCTGGCACTTTTCTCCATGGCAGACAAAATACGACAAAGTACAAAACCCTGCAAGACTCAGGGAGCACTTGTATCATGCTGTATTTTGAGATCTGACACACAGTAACTCTATTACCTATACAGATACACCACCTAATTTTGTGCCATTTGTGCTGCTAGCTCTCTTCTTCCTCAGGTCAACACCAAACTCAGCAACATCCCCTCAGCATACCTTCTTCATCTGTTTGCTCTTCTCCATCTCGAATAAGAAACATATTTTCATCTTTTATTCTTCATCTGTTTGCTCTTTACCATCTCAAATCAGCAAAGGGGGAACACACCACTGAGAGAGAGCTCAGCAACCTGCCCCCAACAAGAAGCTCCTCTGACTGATCCCAACAGGAACTCTCTTCCAACTCATCAGCTCCTTGTTGTATCTTCTTGCAAACCGGTCGGTTCCTGGTTAATATAGATCTAGCCTCACCCACCACCCCAACCATGATCACCTGGGGGAAGCTGGGGCCTCACACAGGTGGGCCAGGTTCTGTCTGTGGGGCCTGAAACCACTTGGGGAACAAAACACACTGCTGGGTTGGAACTCATCCATAGGTCAACTCCAACTCGAGGCCCCCAGCCCAGGCCCCAGCACTTCACCATCACAGTTTCTAAGTGAAAAGGACCTTTGGAACATGTCTTACAGACATGACACTGCTCCTGTAAGTGTTGTATCCAAGCTCCAGTTCACTTGACAATAGCTTTGTCCAGAGCCTCTAGTGACTGGCATTTTCTCAATTGCATTTGATTTAATTGTACATTTAAGGCCATAACTAGGCCAAAACATACTAAGGTATGTTTGGGGCTTTTTATATGCATACAACCCTCTACTGCTTCTATTTGCCTTACAGAATATACCCGTACACATATATATACACACTTTTAGAATTGAGTTAGTTTTACTAAGATCCTAAAAATGCCTCAAAAATATGTCTGAAGAGGTATAAGTTGCATTACTAATACAGATAAAAATACACCTGAAGTAGATTAGTTCAGCTGAATTGTTACCTACTTTCTCTACTGCAAAAGAGATCTTTAATTTACAGGGGAAAAATGTTGAAAGCAGAAAACTATAAAAAGACTGGAGGCTGCTCCTTGCATTTTGGTTGTGAAAACTATATAATCTGAAAAGCTGTTAAACACCAAACAGCTCCACGGTGATCAGCATTACCAAAGACATGCAGGTTTTCTATAGAAGCAATTGTCCTGCTCATCAGAGGACTAATAAGCAAGGTTTGCTACATCATCTAGACAGCATGGAGGCCCTGAAAAATACTATTTTTCTAATTCTGACTGCAGCAGCAGTATTTGCCAGACTTACAAATTTTCTTATCAAATTACAGGTTTTCTTTCCACTAGAATTTTCGTGGTGCCCAGTGACAGGATGAGAGGCAATGGGCACACATAGAAACACGTGAGGTTCCCTCTGAACATCAGGAAACACTGTTTTACTGTGAGGGTCACCAAGCACTGGCACAGGTTGCCCAAGGAAGTGGCAGATCCTTGGAGATACATGAAAGCCATCTGGACATTGTCCCAGGCCACTGGCTGTAGGTGGCCCTGACCCCACCTGAGGATCTCCAGTGATCCTTTCCAGATTCAACCCTTCTATGGTTCTCTGATGTAAATGTCTTATCTACACTAAAAAAGAAAGTATTATTAAAATTAAAAATATTAAGAGTTATTTCTATTCTATAGACAGAAACTTCATAATTGCAACAATTTGATGTGGTTTTATAAGAGACTGACAGTGTAAATTGGAGTATGTAATTAAAAATTGGTGGTGTTACACTATCTTATTCTGGTTGAACATCTATTCTCTTGTTGATTTATGTATTTTATTCAATTCCCATCCAGAATGTAGAGGGAATAGAGTTTAAAAGATTGTTCTGAAAAACAGTATGAAGGGAGCCACAGTCAGTACAGAGAAAATATTACAATCGCAGACTAAATCAGCAATCCCAGTGGGCTACTGGCAAAGTATAGTTTTTATATCAAGGTTTCACAGTCATTTTCTATAGCAAAGAATCCCTTAGCTCGGTGTTATATGCCATCAGTTTGGCAATATTTTGAAATCAGTCACAAAAGAATGTAAGTTTATTGACTCTGCACTATTAAGCAAAGAATGTCATATAGCTATTCCAAAGAAGCAATGAGTGTAGAGTTATATAAATTCAAAAATTAATGGAAGTATATTGCAAAGGGAACTCATGAGATCCTTTAAGTTTATTTTAAAAGGTTGGCAAACTTTCTTTATTTTTTAGTTTTAAGCAAACACTACCAGGCTGAACAGGTCAAAGAAGGCTGGATAGAGTAATTGAGTACAGTTTAATAACATGAGCAGTTTGTTCTTGCTGATAAATTAGACAGCTGCTCTGAATTACATTTCATGCTGTTTTCACACAACAGCTAATTTCCTCCTGCTAGTTCTGAAGCTACTTGGAACTGTACACAATTAACTCCACCACCTTTTCTTTATCCTTCAAAAAGCATCAATTGTGTTTGCTTACAGTTAGTTCTCTACATATTTTCCTTTCTTCCACTACCCTATAATATTATAAAAAAATAATACACCATTTGTAATAGAAGAAATGCATTAGCAGCATAATGTAAGTTCTAAAATGAATAAGTTATGTGACATTTTTAATGATGAAAAAGGTGAACATTCCTGTACTACAGAATGTTCACATCACTGCAAACTCAAATTTTTTCCTCATTTTCAACATATTTTTCACCTCAAAGTATTTTTTTGTCCCTGGATTTGGAAAAATAGTACTAAATATCACCTTTTTTGTTTTCCAAATACAATTTACACTTTGTTGTCAGCCTACTTTCAATTATATGCAAATTGTATTATAAGTAGATGCAACACAAAGCTACCATGTTTTTTATTGAAAAATTCAGGAAAAAAGAACACAAGTACCATTGTGATAATGAACAAGGTTGCACAACTGCAATTTAATACAAAGATACAAATGAAACACTCCTTTAGAAAGAAGTATCTCTTTAAAATGGTATGATTTATATGTGCCACAGTAGATGTCTGGCACAAGGGTAAAATATTTCTTTAAAGAATGACTTAAAGACCTTGAACAGGGAAAGCGTTTTTTGTGGGGAACAAGTTAAGGGTCATGCTTGATTTTAAACAGAGGCTTAAGTTCTCCCTCCTTCTCTAAGCCTGAGTGGGAAAGGTGCTTATGCTGCACAGCTATGCTGAAAAGAATGGGGCATATTTGCTTATTTTGGAAGAGACCTCCAAGAACTTTGTGCCTAATTCATAGAAGTTAGCTGTAATCCTGACTTCAGACTGTGTTTAGTTAATTTTTTTTAAAATCGGATTAAATACATTTATTCATCCAATATAAAGCCTTACACTTACATATACTTTTCACCTACAGCAAGCTCTTATAACATGTTGTGCAAAGTCATTACTTCTCTGATGACAAAAATATGCATAATTTTGGTTTATAAGAGATCTTTCATAGCAATGAAATTCTCATGGTAAATAAAAAAAGAGGAATTTCTGTTATTTTTGTAGTTATGATGAAGTTACAATAATGTATTATATTACAATTTAAATTTCATTTTGACATTCCTTTGGCTAATTACATAGGCAAATGTTAAATCAGTTTCAAACACACTAGATTCTGAAGGTTCAAAATAGATATTCCTATAACAATTGTAAATTGCTCCTTTTTCTGCTCCTTACTATTCTACCTAAGTAATTTCCTAATTTGCTTCAATAAATTTTTTGACAGTAAAAAAATAAAAACAGGGAAGAAGAGAAAGAACCTCATTTTAGATTCTGCTATGTCATTAAAAACTGGAACATTTGAGTTGAAAACACTTACACCAATTCATTAACCACATCCTCACATTTCAACCAACTTCTCCAGGAGCAAGCAGCATTTGAATAACATCTGTTCACAGCATTACTGATTCCTACTGCTATGTAGACATTTTTTCTTTTTACTTGCTTAAATGCAAAAAGAATACTTCTAGTTTATTTATTCAGTTGGGGAAAAAATTTAGCCTCAGCAACACAGGCTACTCTTCAGGTGAAGTTACTGGGAGCTGTGTTCCCTTAATTCAGGCTGAATTTTGACCTTAAGCCCAACCATTTTCTACCAGTGAAAGTACTTAGCAACTTAATTTTATGGTAGGATGAGTTTCACCATTTGTTTTGCTATCTACCCGGAGACATCTAGTTACTTATGACAGTTCCTAGGCCAAACACAATTGATGTACAAGTATTTTTTGCTAGAGTCATTTGAGGGCTTTGGCAGGTATAGTGGTATACTGGATTTCTATAGTTAAATAAAAAAAGCAAGCGTAAACAAAAAAACCACCATACTCTTCATCCAATCTGCTGAAGTGACTGTATGGATACTCTTGAGTCATCATAAAATAAGATCAAATTACTCATCTTAAGCCTTTTATATATTTCAAACCAACTAACTCTCAGCTTTAAAATGCTACCCCTCTTATAACTTAGCATATATTCTTCCTGTTGATTTCAAAGACCATTGAAACAACTTTATAACCCTAACCACTGCAGAAACATTTTAAGGGAACAAAAGACTTTCGAAAATAATTAACATATACTAGTATAATTATTATGTATTATTCAATATGTATTAGATTGAAATATCAGGTGCCAAATTACCAGCCTGTTGGTATATGAGACTATTTTCGTATCTTTTCTTATTTTGGACAGGCTGCTGTTTCTTTCTATGGTGGCACCCACTTCCCAGTGGGAGCAGAGCTCCTGTTTATGATTTACACCAGGAAAGCAGAATTCCCATTTTTTGTTTCTATTGCTTTTTCAAGGAAGCAGCAGTCCCAGCTGCCATCTTGTACATTAGAGCTTCATTGCCATCAGCCATTCTGTGGATGGGGATAAGGGTCTGCCAGCCCTCTGTTATTTTAAATGGAACAGGTGGAATGAGAAAGAAAAAAGGGAAAAGAAATAAAAGGAAGTATCTGAAACAGTGACAGATCCAGTTGTGCTTAGTGACTTCCAGCATCTGCTTGGAAGATCTCTAAAGCAGCTTCACCAGAGTAGTCTTAGTGCAATGTAATAGTTATACAGGTTTAGTGCAACCAGGACACACCCATTTGTTGTCAGAGGAACTTCACAGAAAAGGAGAAAAAAAAATATCTAGATCTGGGCTACACACATTAAAAGAAACTCAGTCAGTGAACCAAACTAAACCAGAGTGGTCAATTTTAGAGGCTTTAATCCAAAGCACTAAGTAATATTCTGGATGAAGTCACCATTAGATAGCTATACAACAAACACAGCAAAAGACTCCTTTTTTAATATCACAAATCTGTGATTTATTGATCCCTCACAGAATCTGATGAAGGAGAAGCTTTTAATTAAAAAAAGTGATTAAGTGCAAATCCTTCTCAAGCCTTTCATGAAAATCTCGCTTCAGAGAGTGATGTGAAGAGCCACAGCAAGGGTGACCCAATATGCTTAGAAAGAAAAGAAAAGGTGTATTCATAACAGGATTACTTGCACTGAGTTAAGATACTGTTGAAGATAAAGGCAGTTCCTAGTTCTCAGCAGGAAGGAGCTGACAAAACTACCACTGAAAAACACTTTTTCCCCTCCTGCAAAATCAGCAAAGCTACAATTACTGCATCTTTCAGAGAATTTTAGTGGATTCAGAATTACTGTAACACCTCCCTTTGTTTTATTCATTCTAATGCCAATTGAATCTTGTTTAAATGGAGCTACATTTCCACAGCTCTAGCAAGGGAAAGTGCAATAGGAACAGATAGATATATAGGATAAATAAATAGGAACAGATACTAAAAGGGGATAACTTGGCTCTACAGATAGGCCTTCTGTTAGAGGTTCAGCATAGTCAGCTAAATTGATCACTGATGTAACCTCAATTTCAAGGAATGAGCTGGAAATACCTATTTTTTTTAAGTTACATTTTCTCAGAAGTGAACCAACACAGAAATAATCTACCTTCATAATTTCTCATTCCTCTCAAAACAGCCATAACATGTTGGGACCTATGATTTTCTTAATGAACTTCTCTTAAGTGTCCTTTTTTCTCAATAAGTTTTTCTTAAAATTTTACTTTAAACATTGTATACATCTGTAGACACTTTTTCCTCTTTCCATTTTATTGCTATTTATATAGCAATATTTTATATAGCATTGTGCTGCTAATTCTCTGCTTCCTCCGGCCCACACCAAATTCAGCAACATTTCCTCAGCATACCTTCATCTTTTAGTCTTCATTTCTACACTCAGCACAAACGCTTATGTTCTTCTTCCTCTTTTAGTCTTCATTTGTTCCTCTTTTAGTCTTCATCTGTTACAGGAACTCTCTTCCTCAGGAACTTTCTTCAAACTGATCGGCTCCTTGTTTCTTCTGTTGCTGTTCCTTGTTGCTTCTCTCCAACTAGTTGGTTCCTGGTTGATATATCTCTAACCTCACCCACCACCCCAACCATGATCACCTGGGGGAAGTTGAGGCCTCACACAGGTGGGCCAGGGTCTGCCTCTGGGGCCTGAAACCACTTGGGGAACAAAATACACTGCTGGGCTGGGACTCATCCACAGGTCAGCTCCAACTCAGGGCCCACAGCCCAGGCACCAGCACTTCAAGCATAAAACATTAAAGCCAAAAATATAAACCCATACACAAACTTCATAATGTAAAAGCTCAAGAATGAGGAAAAGAAAAAAAAAATTAAAAAATTAAGGTGGAAAGGATCTTAAGAAATCATTTAGTATGTCTGCTTAAAGCCAGAAACAAGTATACCTAGGGTGAAAAGACAGAGGGTAGAAAGCAGAAGCTATGCCATAAATAGGAAGCTGACTGAAACAAAAACTAAATTCAGAATTCATATGAAGGAAAGGATATTACTGTCTATAGTAGGACGAGGAAGGAGATTTTCATGTGTATTCAACTACATGGAAAAGCATGTGAAATTCGAAAGACTGAAAAATAAATCAGTAGAAAAGAAAATGGCTTGGAGAGGAAAAACTGGGTAAAGAGTCAGATCCCAAAGGGAATAAGTAGAAATCTATGGGTATCATGTCACTCAGAAATACACAGCAGCCATCCATTTGTAAATCTATGAGCTGGCTTCCCCAGCGCTTCCCAGCAAACTGCTTTTAGATCAAGACTTGCAGATATGAAATGAAGGTGCAGGAACTGAAGTTGGGAAGAAACAGGAAAAGTCTGTCACCTTAGTAGCACAATAAGCAACATGATGATAAAGAGCATGTGGAATAAATGGTTTCCTTCATGAGAACCATGCCACAAGCAGTACCCAGGCCCGGTAGAGCTACCTTAAAGTCATGTTTAGTACTTCATGTGCGCCCAGCTGCCTCCCAAGCACGCTCACAACAGGAACATGGCTAAGGCAGATTTTTTTAAGTGCTGTAGTGGGTCTGTCTGAGCTGATTTTCCTCATGCAGCCCTAGGACCCAGAGAGTGTTGATAACACACACCTTTGTTATGACTATCNGCCCGACACCGCCTGCGGATGGGCAGTAGAGAGTAACAGCTTTGTTGCTTTTGTTTCGCGCGCGCGCGACCTTGCTTTCTCTGCTGTTTATTAAAACTGCTTCTTATCATAACCCACGGGTTCTTCTTCTTTTCCATCTTACTCTCTCCCTGCTTGCCTTGCTGACGAAGGTTTGGGTTGTGGGGGGGGAGAGTGATAGAGGGACTAGGGGTGGGCACCGGGCACCCAGCCAGGGTAAACCTACCACAAGTGCTATCCATAACTTTGCACAGTTCTTGGAGCTGTTCTGTGTGGCGTAAGTAAGTAAAAATCTCTTGGAGTAATATTGCAAATTAATGGGTTTCTCATCTACCTGTTATTCAGGAGTCTCACTTTTCTTCTGGCATGAGTTTTGACCTTCAACCTATGAATACTCTGACACAGACAATCTTTTTCATTCTTGCTACCTTTACAATGACTTGATAAACTAAAAGGTGACAGTTGCCCTCATTACATATGCAGAGAAATGCATTATTTAAAACATTCATTAATAGGATTTTTGTTTCCAGAACAGACTACATCTGCAAAGTACAAAACTGTCCTACCCACATCTAGTTATAACCTATATTTTCCAGTATTAGAGCACATAACAGCTTTTCAACCCCTTTTTCTCCCATTTGTGAATATATTCACCATACTGACAACTATGAGGAGGGAACCTGAACTCAAACCCAGCAGTCAGTCAGTTCAGTAACAAGCCCACGCTCCAGCAATGCAGACTGGGATCTGTGAGGTGCTGGACTTCGATAACCCATCTGCTTTCCAACACAAAGTCAAGAGACTTCCTAAAATGAGAGCAAAAGAAAACCATTTACTAGCTATATAGTGGCAGTCCCTCTGCAGGGACACAAAACAAAAGTTAGCTTGCTTGCTTGCTTAAGGCCCAATATTGCATTCCAGGGTTCAGGTGACCTCTTCATCAGCTGTCATTTCAGTAACTTCTGAACAACGACTAAGCCAAAGAGGACCATGTTGCTCTGTCATTCATTCTCTTGAGATCTGCACTCAATAGGGCTTTTTCCATAGTCAATGCATAGTGCTAACACATAGTTATATTTACTTGGTTTTTACTGGAAGACTGGTTAGCAGACAAGTTTTATCACTCTGTTCTGATGGGAAATTTGTATTACAAACCGTAATGCTCTATGGCTCAAAATAAGCTTGCTAATTTTTAACCTGTCTATAACTCATTAAAGCTTTTTTAAAAAAATAAGGCTAAAATATTGTATGTTGCAGCTTTTCTTGATTTATTATTTCTGAGCTCAGGTAATAGAGTAGGTACCCTGCAAATACACTAAAATCTTTTCAATATCCACACTACAAGCCAGATTTGCTCTAACACAGCTTTCATCTCTCAAGTAATAAAACCCAGAACTATTCAAGCATTGGGTTTGCTTTTTGTTTTGTTGTAAAGGGAGAGAAGGATCTAGCCACTTTCCTGCATCATTTTCCTCAGCACTTTGCCATAATCATCATTAATATAATTGTTTTGCATTTATAGAGTTTTCCATGCAAGGATCTCAAGCACTTTACAAAGCATCAAAGAGGAAAAGCTGTTCTATCCTTCAGCTTGCTTTAGTGTGCTTTATTTTCATAAGGAATAGTTCACATGTGAAATGAAGTCCATATAAAACAGTACTAGACAAATGCTCTCCAATATCTCACATATTGTTTATTTACTGATGACAAAAAGAATAAGCAGTGATGATATAGTTCTGGTAACAGAGGAAAAGAATGTAATTCATTGCACTGAAAATTATTCTGATATCAAAAGGACCGTATCCCTATACATTCTTTGAGAATAACAGCCAAGATCACTGAAAAAAATTGCATAAAATACTTTATTATCTTTTCCCATACTAATTATTAATATCCTAAGAACCTTTATGCAGGATGAAGTAGCAGAAAATACAAATGTAGATAAATCTATTTTCAGCAATTGTTTTCACAAAGTAAAGAGTTTCTCTGCATACAGATTTGTGCCCATTTCACTAAATCCATGCTGCAAAACCACTGCCTTTTTATTTGATATGAGTTTTGCCAGTGATTTCAAAGGATTGAGGATTTATACTCCAATTTTGAAAAATTAATCCAAATGTAACATGGATGCATTTGTCCTGATCATATCACTTCCCCCTTCACCCTCTTTAAGCTGAATGAATTGACTGGTATCGTGGTCAGACAATGGCTGCAAACACAGTGTCTATGGAACATTCTGAACTGAGCTGAACCAACCTGCCCCCAGCACACCAGAGCACTCCCCTGGCCACTCTGCTACCTGAGGTGAGGCAACCTGCAGCAGTGACAAACTGTCAGAAGGGATGATGATTGTGAAGGCAGTGTACAGTCTTAATTCAGAACAGTTATTTCTCCAGTTAACACTGCTTATACCTTTAGTTCTTTAGAAATTATGAAATAGATACTGAAAAAAAAATTTAAAAAAAAAAAAAATCAAAGGTCTGTCTCCTCCTGTGTTCTGACTCCAACAATAACAAGCATTAAATGCTTTGGGAAGAGTACAGAAAGTGGGCATGCATGAAACAACACTTCCCTGACTGTATCATTCAGCACCCAGCAGTTAGGAACTGAACCAGAGGTTGCAGCCAGGCTGTAACAGCTGCTGCTATTTATTTCTCCATCAATTTCTCTAATCCCTTTGAAATTGTTAATATTTTTAATTTCATCTGTATCTATAGCAGTGAGCTTGTACAATTTAATTGCACTCTGCACAAAAATTACTTCTTTTGCTCCAAACCTTCTATGCAACCATTTCCTTTTACACCTTCAGATCTGACACTGGAGGTAAAAAAAACAAACACCACAAAACCCACCCCCCCACCCAAAAAATAGCTGTTCCCTCTTTGCCCTTTTTCTGGTAATAATTATGATATTATAGGCTTCTACCCCTCAATCATCTCTTCTTCAAGACAAATTTCTACTCCATTCAGTCTCTTTGCATGGAAACACTCCATACCACTGACAGTCCCTGATACCCATCTCTTTTGGATTTTTTTTGTCATTCCAGCTTTCTAAAACTATTTCCCCTCTACATTCAGTTTGGTCTAATCCAGCTTTCATCTAACCCAGTAGCAAACAGAACTCTCACAAATTTCAACAAGCTGAAGTCAAACTCTTAAATATGTTCACACAACAGTACACTTATCTGAAGTATCTTAACAACTAATAGATGACTTTAAAAAAAACTTAGGAAATAAACACTTGATGCTAGCACGAATGGACACAACAATATCCAAATTAGTGGGGAAATGCCAGGGCATATCACTAGATGCATCTTACCTGAATAAAAATGTACAGGGCTTAATTATACATAGTTTGAAAGAATTACTTTCATCTTCTAATTCACCATAAGACTTTTACAATGCACAATAATCTCCTGTATGCCAGGATTGTTCGGCAAACATACAAACATTAACAGAAAAAACATACCTAAATTACCCTATATTGTCTTACCTTCCTTTTTCAAGCATAGGTATACGCTACTGTTGTCTTGGTTCTATGTAAGGGTTATATTATTTATAGAATTAGTCTTTCTTTGACTGTCAGGTTTTTTGTTGTCTTACAAAGAAATACAAGCAGACATTAAATTTAAAGCACAATGAAATGAAAATATTTCTATAAGTACACATAATTATCCTGCAGCACCAGGCAGTGAGTTCAGAAGAAAACATGCAGCAAACTGGGAAATTTTTCATGAAACATCTTTTTGTCTCAAAATACTCATTAGTAAAACAAATTGTTCACAGGAAATATGAGGTTTGATAAACATGTTTGCTTCTAAAATATCTGAAGCTGTTCAACTATCCCAACTCACCACACTCCAAGTAAAAATATTCCATTGTGTGAGAATTTCCACTATTAAAGCATGAACTTCAACAGTCACCTCTGAAATAAAACATTTTAAGAACATTTAAATGAAAATGCTTTGTTTGACCTTTGCTAAAACACAGGGACATTTTTCAGAATTCAAATTCTTGTCCTAAATTAGGACAGACATCTTATAAAAATGTGCATAATTTTCCAGGACAGAGTAATCTTCTCTCAACCAAAGACCTACAGTAAAGGCACAAAGTGTCTGCAAACACAGGTGCTCATCTCATCTTACTCTTCTAAAAGTGAGACACAGTGAGTACAGCAGCTCTCCCTTAGGAGTGGGTTGAAAGCTGATCTTCTAGATCTCCACAGGAGCAGACCATATGACTCTCTGGATCTACTGGGTGGCAGCAAACCATTGTTTTGGGGGGATTTGTTTGGGTTTTCTTCTTTAAAAAATGCAATACATTATATTTTTACCACCAGAGTTCCATTAAGTATCACTTTAGATAGAATTTTGTTTTCAATTAACCAGCATCCATTACACATACACAATACATGTCATGCTAATAACTTGACTCTTCAGCACTTTGTCCCTTCCAGAATAGCCTGACATTCAACAAAGACCTAAAGATTAAGTGGATAAATGCTGTTTCAATGTAACTTTCCTGGCAGAACTACACCCCCTGCAGCAGCACTGCATCTCCCAACAAGGGCCTCCAGTCTCCCAAGATCCACAAGCAACCTTGACAGCATACTGATAAAATAAATGACTGAATCTGGAAACCAAGAAGTGTGTCACAGTCTAAATGGAATTGTTCTGGTTGGAAGAGATCTTCAAGTTCATCAAGTCCAACCGTTAACCCAGCACTGCCAGGTCACCACTAAACCATGTCCCCAAGTGCCATATCTACACATCTTCTAAGTAACTCCGAGGATGGTGACTCCACCACTTCCCTGGGCAGCCTGTTCCAGGGTTTGACAATGCTTCCTGTGAATAAATTTTTCCTAATATCTAATGTAAACTTCCCTAGCATAACTTGAGGCCATTTCCCCTTGTCCTATCACTTGTTGCGCGGGAGAAGAGACTGGCACCCACCTCACTACCACCTTCTAGAGAGCGATAAGGTCTCCCCTGAGCCTCCTTTTCTCCAGGCTAAACAACCCCAGTTCCCTCAGCTGCTCCTCTTAAGACACATGCTTTAGACCAGCTTCATTGCCTTCATTGCCCCACTCCAGCACATCAATGTCCTTCTTGCAGTGAGATATACCTTGATATAAAGAAAGATGGGTGAAGGTGATGTGGTAGTCTATCATGATTATTTCATTATACTTCTGCTATGTAATTTCAGTGAAAGGGAGGGAAGAGAACACTGAAGAGTATTCCAAGAGCTAAAACTTACTCACTTGCAGCATCTGCCTGCTGTCTACAAGGACTAATTCGTTCTGATGAATGTAACTAACACAAAATGGAAATAAAATACTTACTAGCAGAAACAATTACTACACATACCTCTTCTCCTGTAAAACCAACAACTACATCTGTTCTGAGCACATCAAAAGTTATTGACAACTTTAATTTGGAATTTAGAAAATAGCACTCAGTTATTGTGTGGTAGCTGGGGTTTTGTTTGGTTTGTTGGGGTTTTTTGTTTATTTTGTTTTGTTTTTAAATGCTTGTATCACCTCTAAACTCCTAAGGTGTTTCCACCAATATGGAATACATAGATTTTTTGTGACATCTGAAAAGATCATCAACTAATAGTATTAAGTTTAACTGTCTTCACAGCTTAATTCTTACAGAGAAAAAAAAAATGAAATACAACAATAAAAATACAAATTGAGAAAGTTTTTGGAAAGATTCTGCAGACAACACAACTACATGCACAGGAAATTAATTCTGTAGATGATGTGGAAAAGATGGCTTATGAAGTTAACGAGATATTACTTAGGGCAAGAGAAACAATTAGACTATTAACAGTGAAGATAAACCAAACATTTTGCCATCAAATATAATGAAACTAATTAAAAATGAAAAGAAAATTAAGATATGAATATGAAAACAAAATCAAACAAGATAAAAGGCCAGAGTTCAGACTCAAAATCCAAATCAATGTGTTCAAATACAGTACCTATAAGAACCTGAACAGACTGTAATTTATCATTATGGTTTTTTTGCACATGCTAAAATAGAAAGATTCATCCTCCTTCAGTCATGGATTGATCTGCTTTTTTAAGAATAAAAAGATTTTTATTGGCATGAGAAAAAGCTAGAAGGCAAGGCGTAATTGTGAAGAGTGAGCACTGAAAGAGCAGTAAGCTGTGTCATGCAGTTAGCTACTCGTGCTGAGTAATCTGTAATGTTTAAAGGGGAAGATTCCTCTCACGGGCACGTTGCAGGCACATGCAACCATTCAGCAAGTGACATCTAAAGCTATTAGCTTGTATTGCTGTACAAAATACTTTTCTGACACTACAGAAATGTGACAAAAGACAGCCAGATCCAATTCTGCTTACACCACTATTAATTCACATCAGTAATATGCTATAACCCACCTTTCCTGCTCAATGCCATCACCAGTTGGGACTGCACACAAACTACAGGCCCCTGGGTTCAGAAGGGCTTTTCAAGAGCACCAGAGCACTGCATGGTCTCAGGACTCTGGTTAACAATGCCAACAGGTTCTTGGTGTGCAATCACCCATCAAGTTTCATGACACTGTCCATCCTTTTTTTTTTTTGATCTCCAAGCATTTCTTTCCTCCGTATCTTTTTCCAAAGCTCTGAAGATCCTCTGATTACACCCTCCTCCCACTGCTTCTGAACAATCCCACCCATTACCAGCCAATCAGATGATGCCATCCTTACCCACTGCTGCTGGCTCCCCTGTCTGTATTGACACCCCAGACTATCTTTTTAATGTTTTGCTCCAGACATCCTACAACAATTTCAGACCAAAGGATCTGTGGGAGTCATTTGACTTTTCATTGCTTTTTGTAAACCATCTCACATTTGTGAAAACTTCAAACTCAATGTATATTATCTTTTAAAATCTCTTAAAATTCACCTGGTGCCACAATACCACAAACATGGATCTGCAGTTATGCCATAATTACCACTCACAGTCCTGATTGAAGTCATCTCACCTCTACTTGGTGCTTCCCTTCTCTCTCTTTTCATAGTTTACCTTACAAATATCTTGGCTGTTGTCTTAAACTAGCATGTAAATGGTTTTGAATAAGAATCAGTCTAGATGTTCATTTCCACTAGCCTAGAGGCCTCATCTTTCAGGACACATTTCAATGCAAACAGAAGCTTTAATTATGTTTTTAATAGCCATCATATCATTCATATAACGGTGAGTGTTCCTTGTGCTTGGAAAAAACATAACAAGATAATATGGAATGTCTCAGGAAAATTTTCAGATATGAGGAGAGAGAAAAAACAGAATAAGAACAGAACAACCTAAAAGCAAAGTTCCCTAATTGCAGAACATACAACGAAGAGAAATAATGATACCCTCTCCTGTTATGTAGAGGCATCCCTTGCTAATTTAGCCTTTGAACAACTTGGGGCATTGTCTGCATAACATCAAGCACACCTGTAATGTTGTCTAATATATAATTGCTTAATAATGAATTGTTCAAGAGTGTGTTCTCAAGAGAAAAGGAATAAGCATTTCCCCAGTAATTATCTATTTAATTCTGATTAGCCAGCCTATACACTTACTCTGTATGTTATAATGACCAGGTCTGCACAGAATAAAATCTCAGCCTTCAGAAGTGTCACAACTACATTGCTAATCTGAATCACATACAAATCACAACAATTCCACTGATGTTGACAGGATGCTAACTAGTACTTGCAGAACTCTGAGCCAGCTGGTAATGCCTACCCAAGACAGAGCAGTGATATTCACAACACAACATGAGGTCCACGGAGTACTGCTCTATTAGCAGACCAATCTATACCCAGAGCACTGCCATGACGTAAGTTCTCCTGCTCACTCCAGGGCTATCTGCAGCATGGCACTCAAGACAGTATTTCCAAAGACAGAATTCAAGGTGATCCAAATATTAACAACTACGTAACAATTGCAATTGTAAAGAAAACGTTACAACACGTAATGTTTTTAAGCATGTATTCTGTTACATTTAATTTGAGTTATACAAACATTTAAAACCCAGCAAACACAATAACCCATAAACAGCTTGATTGCCTCCAGCAAACACTCTGGAAGAAATACTTGCAAAGAAACCCCATAAAGGACCATATCTGTTTTACTGCAACATAACAGGAGATTCTACTCCCTCTTGTTTCCACAAGAAGTAATTAAAATATTGAAGAAGTTGTACATTTACAATGAGTTAATCAAAAAAGAGTGTTTGAATTTAAAAAAAAATTCACTTTGATAGAAAATAGGGTTAAAATTGAGCTAACAAATTCTAAGAGCATAAGTACAATCTATGGAGGAATCTCCCTGACCATCTGGTGCTACCTGCACTGACCACATCTTTGTCAAATCACATCCACTTTTGAGCACTGCAAGGCACAAAAAGCAATTCAAAGCAAGACATAAAAAAGGAGGAAATCAGCTTCTCAAATCTTAAGTCTGGTACTGACAAACTATGGATGTGAATAGCTTCCAAAACTTCACTCCACTGTTCAAATCAGGGCCAAACAAGATCTTAGATGATTTTCCACTGATTTCAATGTTATGAATGTCTTGCCTCACACCCTTCCACTCCCAGTAAGGAAATGTCTTCAAGAAAATGCTGCACAGATATCTGGAGGGTATGATTTTCAACCAACTTAATTATATTTGTATTTAAAAAGTTGCATGGACACTCTTGTTTCAGCTCCCACCAGGTTTATTTTAGTTTTATTTAAGTTCTTTTCCTTAGGAATGCATTTCAATATAACTGAGCAAGCTGCTTTCACATACAAAACAGAGTCCATAAAGGGATTTGTAAGTTTACTTACACAGCACAGCTCATGCCTTTAAATAAACCTTCTCATGTGAACAATATCAAACTGCCACTTGTCTCCAAATTCCCCAAACAAATTTAAAAGCAAGGTGCATTCTTTCCTCTCCAGCACAATCAGAGACTACTGACTTAGTGATGCTACTGCTAGACAATATCCTTTATATTCATCATACGCTCTTAAGGGATCTCCAGGGAAACTTTTCCGTTTCTAACAAACTACAAGAATTTTTGAAATATTTCTAAAGAAGCCACCCAGAAAGAAAAGATCTGAAAGACAGTACACCTCATGATGTCCCTGCAAAGCCAGCAGTACATCGCTTACCAAGAAAGAAGATGAGTATGCACAATAGGTGTACCCAAATGTAACTAAGCATGAAAGATCCTCTTACATCTAATCATGGTTGAAAACAGATGTGCATTTCACACTTCCAATAGGTTTTTATGAAGTTATAGCTAAAGAATCAAAAGGCACTGGAGCTTCCAAAAAATGAAATAAATACAGCTCCATGACCTAACTGATTAAACCCTATGAACCACTGGAAGGTAAAATAACCACCATTTTCACTAAATGTTCTGAATTAGTTAAGTTAAATCTGCTCTTCCAGACACATTAGCAGTGCCTAGTTTCCAGCTCTTTGACTTTGTTTTCAAGAAAAATCAAATGCCATACATCACAGGGGATAGAACTAAAAGACATAAGACAGAAAGGTGATGTTAAGCAGGCTCTATATGCTCACTGGACCCCATTCACAATCTCAAAAGTAGCTGGATGCATTTGGTAAAAAGCGATTGACATTTATGTTTTCCTCAGTAGACCTAATTAGGTCTGACACACATCCATTCACACTCAAATAGGCACAGAAACCGTCAAGGTTATTTTCCAATTAGTTCCACATATACTGCCTCGTTCTGAAAGGACTGTGAATCTGAACCTTTAAAAGATGATACAGGTGCTGCTCATGCACCTTCTCTCAGCACTTGAATCCTTAATAAGAAAAATTATTTAAAACTGGTGGCTTTCAATACAGGAATTTTAACCCCATTTTTATTTATGATTGACAGAATTTTCAAATCACACAAATGGTAAAAGCATTGTTCTAATATTGAAAAGTTGTTTTAAATGCCAAAAAAGACAGTCCTGTTCATAACACTTCTATTAACTTAGTAACATTAAAATCCATCTGAAAAGGATAAAAGGTGCTGTAGGATGGTAAAGTAAATTTTCATACATGGAAGACATTCAGGTAATGCAACTTCCCCAAAGAGGTTAAGGAAGATGAAAGTTAAGATAAAGGTCATTTGAAAAGGCACACAGCATTTAGCACAGTATCATGGGGGTGGTGGTAGAATCCCCAAACCAATAGTCACCTCTCTCTGCTTCTCTCATAAAAGCAGAACTTACTCTAGGTTTATATAAACATTTTTATGAAATGTCAGCAGCCCATCAGTAGTCAGCTACATTTCCACAATGGCCAGTTTACTTCCGAAAAGGACTGAATTCTTAATTTAGTCCCTAAATACCATAACATTCTGAATCCTGCCTCCTAAAAAATACTTATTCCTGGGATTTGTCACAGATTTTGTAATTTGCTGTATCATGAACTGAAAACAGCAGTCAAATCAACAAAATGCAATCAACAGATTACCTCACAAAACCAGAAAAAAACCACTACCTTGGTGGGATCTGTGTTTTTTTCTATACCACATCTGTTCAACTACATTTGCTTTCCTTCTGATGATTGCATTCAAACAGCCAGAAGCAAAGCCTACAATCTAAGAAGCAGCAACATCATTCTTTCTGAAAGGGTTCAGGGAGTGGTTTTTAGGTTCTGATAAAGCAAACAGTGTTATCTTGAAATGCACAATTAACATGAACATTAAAAGAAAAAAAAATCAGTGCCATTATTACTAGCTAAACTTTAGAGCTCTTCAACAGAATATTTCAAAGAGTATTACTGTCTATAATTTATTGATGATGAATGGAAGCACAATGAAGTTCAAAGCCTTCCCAACCTTAGGCAGCAAATGACTCAGGAAAAGAATCCAAGGACCTTCAGGTTCATGATAAATGGAAATGAGCAGACTGACAAAATGCTACTGACCCAAGAGCCTTTCCCAGAGACACCTGCATAAAAGTGGAATAACAAGCAATATTAATGTTTAAGGCAAAAAAGTTTAGTGGCTTTGAAGAAAAAATTACAACTTTGTACATAACAGCTGAGAAACAGTGAACTTGAATGAAAATTCAGTGTCTTGACAAAACCTCCCTACTACATACAAAATATGGAATATCAAAAACTAGGATGAGTTATCAGGTTTGTTGTGAGAACTGAATCAGAATGTTTTCTAAACATGTCGTTAGTTATCTTTGAATTCCCACATAAACATAATGGTGGCAAATACCCATGCTTTTTTAGCTGCTGGGTTTTTTGGCTGTCAGTGCTGTAAGCTATACCTCTGCACAGGCTCTGAACACCTCCACGGTGAGTAGGACTCCACAAAAGCACTAGGTTCAGTCATAGGAATTCTCTGTGCGAGATGAGACTTCAAAGTCCTCAAGGCAGGAATAGCATTTTGTCATCTACTTCCTCTACCATAGATGTTCTGCATGAATTTAAGAGTGCTAAAATAATACAGCAATAATACATTCAAAGTTCAGCCTTCTACTTAAACCTAAACTTCAGAAGTATAAAGCTGCATATAAATGCCTTCCTAATTTAGACTTTCTATATTATATTTGGAGAAGATTACTGTGTCAGGCTCCGTAAGGTACCCCAGGTATCTTGCACTGTTCCCCATTGTCTTATTCTGAAACTCCAACATCATTTCAGGATTTGGTGCCGATGACAGCACATTTCAAACCTTAAATTCATTCAGCTCATGCTTCACTCTCACAGGAGACAGGCTATTTACTTCTATCCTCTAAGGAAGCATAGAGCATGAATGGGAAAATGTCAGGAATAATTAGGAAAACTAGTTTTATGTCCCTAAAGAACAAAATGTCGTCTTTTGTCCTCGCAGGCAGGGTGTTGTCTTCTCTAAACAAAAAAGAATGGCTTCTGGCATCCATCAAGTAAATTCACAGCAGCATATCATTTAGAGGCTACTTGTATTTATTCCTGAATCTTGCTCCATTTCTTTCCTCTGTTTTATGACATAACCTTCTGTGCCCTCTATAGTTGCAGCCTACTGTGAGAGTGGTAGCAGAAAATATACTTAATTCAAAAGCTCTATTCCCTTCCCAAGGGAAATCACCTATAGCTTTTGCTGCTCCAGACTAGTCGACAACTTACAGCAGTCCAGAAGACACTCTTCCCCAGCCACCTCCTCTTCTCCCCCTACCATTTTGATGTATTTTATTTCTATGAAGCAGCTGTTATGAACTACCAAGCACTGGCATTTGACATGCCAATCCAGGACCATCAACATCAACTAAATTTACAGGCAGAGGTTTAAGTATAATTCACAATATAAATACAGCAGCTTCTTGATGTGAGATACCAAGGCAAATATCTCAGTGCCACACCCCTTTCCTAAGTGCTACAGTCTTCTAGGTTAGTAGCTCAAATTTTATATAACAGCTAAAAAAACCCAACCAAAAAAACCCCCACCAAAACCAAGCAAATTGTAGAGTAAGAATATAATCTGTTTCAAAGCCCCAACTTATGTGCCAAGATGTGTTGTGGAGCCAGCGGTTTGACGCACACCTCCCTCCAAGTGCTGACAAGTTTTGACAGCCCTGCCACCAATTTTGATTTTTAAAGCTGAAGACAGTGGATGTTCATCTCAGCCATCTGCCACCACAGCAGGTGAACACATTGCACACTGATTCCATAACTGATGTACCTCAGATCACCAGGAAACCTATAATTCGATGCATGCTTTCTCACCAGAGACAATAACGACCACATAAATTACACTGACAACAGGGTTTGTCTTTATAGTGACATGTGCAAAAAATTATACAAATTACATCAGTCAGCATAAAGTGGATTAAACTGTAGAGAAAATATTGTAGATGCATTCTCTTGCTGATTTTTACCCTTAGAAACACACATTCTGTATTTGTGAAAAAAATTAGGAGCCATTTTCTGAAAGAAGCTTTGTTTTTGAAAATCTAAAAGTACCTTTTGGACATCAAGAGAAAGTAGACTCCTAGAAAACACCTGCCACAGTCTCTAGAAAACACTTCTATTTCCTATCAGCCCAAAACATAGTCTGTAAAAACTAACAAATAAGAGAACTTGTAAATGTCCAGATTTTTTTCAAGGTAATCTCTCTAAAACCTCTAGAAATTCAAATGCCAATTAGCAGCAGTATGGAAATGAAGTGACATCACAAAGAGAGATTTCACCATCTAGCAAATTTACAGCAATTGTTACACATAGTTTTCTCTTCTTATTTGAGAAATTATGGAGCTTCACCCCTTTTCACATACCTACGTATTTTCGGTGTCATCTGTGCTTTTGCTAGAAGTCGTGTTTGGATAAATATCACCACTGTACTGCAGAAGAAAGCATTGGTAATTTACAGGATGAAAAATTCAAAGTACAAGACTAAGTCCTTAGCCCAAGTGAAGCTACAATAATTACCTGAGTGAGGAAGTCTGTAGAAACAACCTGTCCTTCTGCACCCAATATACATACAGGAAGCTCTAGTTATATAATTCTTAAATACATGTCTCAATCTCCTATGCTTTGTACATCTAAGTTCTGTACATCTAGTCCATTCCTCTGCCCCTAAGTAGAACGAGCTCTCTAGAGAATTCCTCCCCATATACCGTTGAAAAAGGAAAGGCCCCCAGTGACATCATCTTCTCAAATAATGTATTCCAGTGCTTCCTCCTGCTACTTATACATTTTCCCCCCCAATATCTAACTTGAGCATTCTTTGCTGCAGTTGAAATTAATTTCTTCCCAACTGCAGCAGAGTACACTCTTGGGGAAGCCGAGCGGGACAATTCTTCTGTAGACAGATTGTCAGCTGCAAAAGTTTTTCCACCGAATAGAACAGCAGGCTTTCCTTCCTAAATTCTCCTCTTTTGACAGGCTCCTCCATGCGAGAAAAGTAACAAAACTACTTTTGCCTACTGTTTTTATCATAAGATGTCTATTTTCCATATGTATTTGCCATTAGGGGAAAAGAAGAAAAGGGAAGATTAGACAGCAAAGGATCAGACCACAAAACTACAAGTTTATAAACTCTCACAAAACATTGCTAGCTCTTCCTACATATTCCTAAATTTAGATTTCCTCTCTGCTGTTCTCATTTACATTATTTGGGCTGTATAACTGCATTATTTTAAAGTTCAGTCCCTTTGTTAGCACTCTGAAGCTTTACATTTATTCAGTTCCAACTTTTTTCTCAAAGGAAACTGGCTATTTATTTCAGCAAATGTATTCAGCAAATATAAATCTGGGTGAGAAACAGAACAGTTGGGCATAATGTTGTATAAGTTCAACATAACTATTTGCTCCGCTGTCTAAATTCAAGCCTTTTCTTCCTCCTTGCGGGATTTGCAATTATAATATTTATAGATAAATAAGGATAGAATCTATGGAAATAATTTTAAAGCTTTTGATAGCTTACAGTAAGCAGCAGTAAATTCAGAATTGTCTTATTGCAGTAAGTTCTTCTTGCTGCCTAGGAACCATAACCAAGTACTATGATTTTTTTGTTGTTGTTTGGGCTGGGTTGTTTGGGTTTTTTTGTTTTAACACCATACAACATACACAGAATCACAGAAGTGCCTAGATTGGAAAAGACCTTTAAGATCATTGAGTCCAATCATTAACCTAACACTGACAAGTCCTCGACTAAACCATATCCCTAAACACTATATCTATATGTCTTTTAAATACCTCCAGGGATGGGGATGCCACCACTGCCCTGGGCAACCCGTTCCAATGCCTGATAACTCCTTCAGTAAAGAAATTCTTCCTAATATCCAAATTTAAAGAGGAAGTACAGGTCTCTGAAATTCTGAGTTGTATTGCAAAAGCTCTGAAATCTGCTCCAGTTCTCAAAGACTTTCTTTGTGACATGACACTAGCCACTGGATACTCCATGCTGCAGCACGCCAGGATAGACCAGTTCCTTTCTTTTCCCACAGGTCTGTCCCATCTACTTAATATTAAGGAAAAGAAGTCTCTCCTCTGATGGGCTATGCATTTCAGATTTATAGATTCAGGGGTCGAAGAGATGGTTGTGACAATCTAGTTAAGCTTTTTGTATAAAGGATAGCCTGAAATTCATTGTTTCAAGTTAAGCATGTCTTGGAACCGATTTACACTGATGAAAAATCCACTTTCCTCTAGGTACAATATTCAAATGGTTGTTTATCCTTCCCCATGTTAAAAACCTGTACCTAATTCAAGTATGAATTTTCTTGGCTCCAATGTCCAGCCTCTGGGTCTTGTTATGCCTTTGTCTGCCTGACAAAACATAGCTTACTGCAATACCAATGCAAATAATAAATTTCACTATGTGTTATCTAAACAGCATTCTCCTTAACTGCACCCCTGGGACAACTCTAACACTACCGTGCTGGAGCTAGCTGACACTTAAAGCTTTTGGCAACAAGCGTGCTATCAAACATCTGTTGTGACACCCCTTTTAAGCACCCCCATCTCCCACACCATATGGCCATCTCCACCGAGTGGTACCGCAAGGCCACGACCCAGCTCTTATCACTCCCTGTCCTCTCTGGGGAAGCCAGACACTGACTGATAATTTCACACAGGCTTCACACTCCATCAGCAGGAGAAACAGCCCGCTGCAGTAAAAGGAGATGTGCAGAATGTCTCCATGTTGTCACTGCCAGAGAACTCTCCTCGGGAAGGTGTAGTATACTCTAAAAGAAGGGATTTTTTTTCTTTTCTTCTAGCATTGCTGGTGCTCCTCCTAAGTGTGACAACTGCTGTGCTCCCTGTGTATTCAGGCTCACACTTGGGGCTTTGTCAATGCAGCTATGGTAGCTGTTGGTGTGAGGGGAAAAAAACAAAAATGGTCAAAGAAGACAAAGCTAAACATTACATAGTAAATTTAGCTTCCTACTGACATAAAGGGGTTTGCTGGCACAAAAATTTAATTTATGACCTTGTGACAGGATGGAAGACTAAGATGGAAGAAGAAATTTCTTCCACAGGCTCAAGTGACAAAACTGCTTACTACGAGTCAGGTCAGTGCAGCAGCAGCATTGCTACTCACCCATACATAAGAGCAGTAGTCTAAACAGAGACACAGGGAACCAGGAAATGGAGATTCCAAGTGGAAACCCTACAACTAGTCAGTTCAAGGAAGAACATCTGATATCTGTGATTTTATTCCCCACAGTTACAAAACGACCATTTAAATCCCCTGTTCACAGTTACCAAAGTCATTAGAAAGGCTCAAATCCTGTGCACACAGTATTAAATGTCATTTCCACAGTGGATTCTGGGCAAAGAAAGAGTGCTAATAGGAAAGTAATCTTAATTACAGCAAAAATCTACCAGCACCCTAAAAGGATAGGATTGCAGATAACACCATTCTACTTTGAACCCAGTGAAAGTCATCCTATCTGTTTGAAGCAAAGTCCTGTGGCAGTGACCTTTCAAGATCACTGTTGTCAAAAGTCCAGAAAGCCAAACACTAAGTTGCCCTTAACAAAAGTTCCCTCAATATTTCCTCTTTTTTAAAAAAAATAAAATAATAATAATAAAAACAACAAACAAATGAGCTCTTAAGGTACTTCAAAGGTGAATTTCCTATTTGTACTAGGAAGTGACAAGATGGAGACCGACAGTTTCATAGCAGAGCTCAACCATCTCCAGTGTACTGAGGTCAAGTCACTATGAAATGAGATGGTCAGACGCTGCCCAAAGGCTATTCTTGTTGCATGCACAGC
Organism: Brachypteracias leptosomus; assembly: GCA_013401335.1. Lineage (NCBI taxonomy): Eukaryota > Metazoa > Chordata > Aves > Coraciiformes > Brachypteraciidae > Brachypteracias > Brachypteracias leptosomus. The sequence continues at coordinate 28,682 of VYZX01020828.1, read as the reverse complement.
AGCTAAGTCACTGTGTCACTTCCTTTGGCAGCCCAGGTGCCCATGCTGAAGACCTTTAGCTATTTGATTCTCAAGCTGCCCTTCTTAACATTTTGTTTTGAATCTGCAGTATGGCAAAACACTGCTTAGAAGGTTATTAAATATAACTGTGAGTTGGGTGGGTAAAGTGCTCCCCATGGGGACAGAGTCTACACTCACACAGCCATGCTTTGCCCCCAACAGTTTGCAGAGCACTCATTTCCAGAAATGAAAGTGTTGCCTGTGTTAAAGTACCTGCATCAGAGGCTTTCAGTTACGTAGCTAAAGCTGACAAAGATCTCGATACCTGTCAGCACTACTGATACACAGGTCAAACTCTGCAGTTCAAACCTTGCCCTACCCTTCAGAATTTCCCTCATACATAAAACTCTCATCAAGAGTGCAAAGACTCAAAATGGAGCTCCTGGAGATTGCCTCCGTATCTGCACAGCTGCTCTGTGACACAAGTCAACCTCAGGAAAGTTTCCAGTGATGTAAGTCACACCATCTGCTGAACAACTGCCTAGGTGTTGTTTCAACCCACCAGTATCCTTTTAACTCATCCTGAGCAACTGGAGCTTCATCCTGTGCTTAGGTCAGGTCTATCTACCAGTGCTTTGCTTGCCACAGCTACATCAGCTATAAGCGTAAAAGCAAGTAAATCTCATATATATATATATATATATGTATACACACACACACAGATTTCATTGACATACGTGCTATGGAAGCATAGTAGGTATACATTTTTTTCATATAAGCCTATATCACATTACATAATTGTGAATTATGTTTGCAGGAAGAAAAATGAAAAAAAGGAGAAGGAACACCTCTCCTGACAGCCGCTGCTGCACCTCCACCAAGCAGGTCCACAGACACTCTTATTGACAGTCACAGAAGTCAAAGCTTTTCTAGATGATGAACTCTTGAGGCCCCAATATTTTGTAGCACCAACACATTTTCCTTCTGCAGCAAAAGGAACTTCTTTGTATCAGACAAACAACCAGCTTTTACCACCAGAGCCACTGAACAATTTGGTCAAAAACTGTATATTAAAAAAATTTCCCAACTACTCTCCTATTGCTGTGTTGCCCAGAAACAATGTTGACCAGATAATTTGGGGAAAAAATAGAAGGGAAAAGAGGGGCTACAGAGGAAAAAAAAAAAAAAGAAAGAAAGAAGACAAAACAGAGCCCACATCAGCAGTCACAACTAGAAAATAAATTAATTGTGAGGGAGTAGGTCCTGCTCCTGCTGAATTCACTAGACAGTCTCCCATTTATTTCAATTGGCCTGATAAACATGTGCATCCCTCCAGCTTCTGCCCTGCCAGAGAGGAAGGCTGGCAGACAATCCATCAACACACGCTACAAAGAATCAGCACTAGTGCTGAGAAAATTCGACTGCCATTCAAAACAAAATTCAAAGCTAGGAAATGACAGGAAAAGCCTTCCAGCAGCTTCGACTGCAACTGGATGTACAGCAAGAGCTTTAATTTAAAAGCAATCCAAAAGCTACTATGTGCACTCTCTGTGTAAAATGTAACTAACTGAATGTTCCTGTGGCAACTTTAAATTCTCAATTCTCTTTTTAATTATGCAAAGAAAGTACTACACAAACATTGTTAACCATATTCCTCGTGTTTAAGGTCAGAGTTGGATGGAAAGGAGAACCTGTTTCCATGCAATCCAGCATAGCTATAATTTACAGAAAGACATAAGCCAAGTATCTTAAGAGCTGGTTATCCTTTGCCGTGAGCAGGTATTGTCCCCCCCGATGAAAGGGACAACTGCTGGTTCTTTTCAATCTTTAAATTATTTGGCAATAGATCAGATGAGTTAATCTTGCTGGACACACTGCAAATTCCCCTCTCTCTGTAGAGATCAGAGATGGAGAATGCTCTATAATGCACCAACAAACAGGTGTATATGTCAGGTCTCTCCTGTCGATTTACTATATTTTGCCCTGGGTAAGATTTACTACTGGGTTGTTGGGTTTTCTGTAGGTTGTTTTGGGTGGCTGGGGTTTTTTTTGAGAGGGTGGGGGGCAGTATCCCACTCCTCTCCTTTCACCAACATTTTTCAACATCAGCTCTTTCAGATCAGCATCGATTATTTTTATCATGCCACACAGAAATTTGTTAAATTTCTACCTAGTAACTTCCCTGGACAAAGCACTAATTAATGGCACTGTTCTTAGAGGAACTAATCCTTTAGGTTACATCCAAATCTAAAACTCACCAGAAGTGGAAGCTGCTAAGAATTGACTTCTGAAGAGAAGCTGCTAGCCCTTTAGCTTGTTTGCTTTGGTTTGGGGTTTTTTAAAGGTTATTTGCTTTTTGTTGTGTTGCTGTTTGTTTGTTTGTTTTTCTCCTTTGTAAGGCTTAATTCTAGGTTTTACTCTCAATGCTGCTATTTTCCACAGACTAAGCTTTGATTAATGTCTCGGGATGTTCAAATGTAAAGCAAATCCACAAGCAGGCATGGGATTTGTTATTTTGAATCTTGAGAAATTCTGAAACCTATATGTATTATTTTTTCTCCTGTGTAAATGAACTCCCTCATTTCTTTTATATTCAATTTCTCCATAAACCAGACTTGGCTGAGATTTGCAAATAGGAAAAAAAAAGTCTCTTATGTTTTCCACTTCCAGAAAGTAAAAAAACCAAAACCTGAAAGTCCATGATTTTCCTTGACTTCTTGTACCTTCCTAAGATTAATATTTTCCTCTTTAAAGACTAAGAAGTTTAACAGTCCTGCACACATTTAATTGGATACAAACAACATGGACATTTTGATGTCTGAAATAAGTGTATTTCCCACCTCATTATCTGATGTTAAATCACAGAAGAAAAAAAAAAAAAGAAAAAAAAGAAGAAAAAAGAGACTATAGGATACATTAAAGAGGCCAGCTAGTGTTATTTCCTAGTTCTAAGGCTCAATCCGCTACACCTAAGTGACTCCTCACAGAATTCCATGTAAGCTGCTCTTGAAAGCTTCAGCTGATGGAAAATAACAAGACCTTCCAAAAGGAATTTATCTGAGTGCTTTACCATCAGTGCAAGCAGTAATGAAGGTAAGGTTTGTGTCTCAGAACATCATTATTGTTCTTATACTCGGGGGGGGGGGGGGGTGGGCTGGGTCCGGGTGGGTTTTGATTGTTTGGGTTTTACTGTTTGGTTGTTTAAGATCCCCTTAGTCCCCTCCACCATTATATTCCCTTCCACCAGAAAGCCAGCTATGCTCTACTAGTGACTGGCAGATAAGGAACTGCTGAGGCACCCCAGGTAACTCAACTCAACAAATGGTGTTATTACTTATATAAAATAAAGAGCAGGAGCAGGTCAGCAACATTCACATAAAACAAAGCATTTTAAATGTGTTTCAATTAAAAAGATAGAACAGCCATATGGAAGTACTTGCTAATTTCTTTGAGGAACTCCTGAAACAGTCTTAGGACTGAAACCCTTGCCAACATTTTTCAACTCTGGTGAACTCAGCCATGGCTTTTGAATGGTCTAATTCACCCAAAAACTTCATTACTCTGACCCAAGAGCACAATACCTTTAAAATCATAGAGCAATCCAATAGGCTGGGACTCCATTCCCATATGGCTTGATGTTCAACAGCTAACAGACACCATCAGGTTGATTTCCTAAGCGTATGACTGTCTTGATTTCTACCACAGAATTTTGTGTATTAGGGTTGCAAGATAATGCATCATAGAGACCACACAGAGCTCTAGCAAAGGGACATTTAGATGGTTATTGATGCTCATGCTAGGCTGGAGGTCATTCAGTGAATGACAAACATGTCACTCTTTTACGAATAACTTTCAATTCTTAGTGTCAGAGAAAAGGGAACATCAAGAAAGGAGTTTAAGCCCCAGGCATTGAAAAAGGAACACATTGATATAATCCTTTCAGAGGCAACTTGTTTACAGTCAGTTGCGTTTCCAGGAGAAGACATATAGTGAAACAAGAGACAATCAAGCTTGCGGAGTGATGGAAGAGCATTCATAGCTTACTGTTGTTTCCTCTTGTTCTCTTTGCTTTAAATTAAATGCAGAATTTTATAGTCCCTTTGCACAAAGGAACAACTACACATTTCCATGTAATTCTGACACAGCCTTTGTCCTCTCTGTTGTGGCTATGTCTCTCATGACATATAGATGACCTTGATTCAGTGAGATGAAGCTAGCATACCCTCCTCTCAGAAGAACAAGTCTTAATCATTAGCTCTCAACGCAGCATAGTTCACAAGTCACAGGACATGGAGGAGTGGGGACAGGGGGGAACCAACTCTCACTGGTAGCACAGGCTCCTGTCAGTCACAGGAGACTCAGCTCCAACAAACCCTCTGCCAGGCACAGAAGAGAGCAGAAGGACTAGATTTGTTCTGCTTTGCAGCCCCTCCACCTCAACAAGACAAGACACTCCTAACAGGAGGTGTTGGATTATAAACTGAGGAAAATATCCTCCTCCTGCATCACTCCACTTGATAAAAGCAATAATGAGCTGCATTTTAAGGACCATGCAAGGCAAAAAAAAAAATCATTAATCATGTCCAGAGATGAGTGAGAATCCAGGCCACATTATAGCACACAACGTAAAATGTTCCTTGTGAGAAAACACAGCTTAGAAAGCTGGCATTCTGCCCTTCTAAAAGTCTCAAGTGGTATTCAGGGGCAACCTTATTAGAGGATGCTACAGTACTTCTGCTGTTAGGCAGTCACAAGGATCACATCATAGCACACTCAGCTCCTGAAGTTCATGGAATTAAAAAAATAAATTAGAAACACTTGTCTCTCTGCAGAAGCACCTGCAGCACAGTCTGGGACAAGCAGCGGGAGGCAATGATAGTGCAAGAAAAGGGCATAAACAGCAGGAGGGAAATGTCTAGTCTATCAAAGGATGCTCCAGAAGAAACCAAGCCACTCTGTCATGATTCACAGGCTGTAGTGTGACATCACTTATTATGAGCTTTCTACAACAGCTGCATCACAGCTTCACCCTGTGAAGCTTCTGCCTGACCCTTTCACAGTATCATACAGGACTTCAGGGTGAACTTCTATGAGCCTTTTTAATGGTTTCATTTCATGAGGAAATGAAAATATATTTATTTCAGTATGCAGTACTCAAATTTAGAGCTCAATCCCACTTTTAAATTCTACCTTGTTACTCACTCTAAACTACATTAAGCAAATCAACACAGTTCTGAAGTACATGGCACAGCTTTCTGGCTGTCACACCATCATTTTCAACAGTGCTGCAGCTGTTTGAATAATGTTCAAAGTCCACAAGCATATTAGTTAAGCACAGCAGTTCCCAAGCATCAGCTACATGGACCTCAGTCAGGTGCTATGTAGGGAGATGTATAGTCTGCTATCTAAATAACAACTCACTCTAACTACACTGACTTAAATTACCAAAGCACACATGGCCCTGAAATTGCTATTCTTGTACCTAATATTTGGTTCCAAAGCCTGTGTTTTATTCTATTTCACATAAATATCAGCACAATTTCTGAACTTACAACAACAACAAAAAGTAACTAATAACCATCAAACATAGCTGATAAAACTTCCACATTGTCCCCACCCTAATGTGCCACCGTGTTTGCATAGGGCTTCAAAAGGAACCAGAAACATTATAAATTGCTATATGTTTATATAACTGAAGGTAAGGGGACAAGGTCCATAGTATTTCAATGTTCTCACAAGGGTTTCTTTTGTAACCTCACATCTAGCTTCTAAGAAGCATCATGTTCTACACAGATTAGCTTTATATTATTTGGATACTTAAATACATACCCCACTGAAGCTAACAGNGGCCACGCTTCTCTTGATGCAGCCCAGGATATGATTGGCTTTCTGGGCTGCAAGTGTACACTGGAGAAACTACCTGTACCTCTTCAAGAATTCTGGAGCCTCATTTCACCTACCCAACTTTGAAAACCTTATTTCTGAGTTCCCTAAGTGGGATATCAGATTTTAAACTGTGGAACTCCCAAACAAATCTGCTCAGCCTTGCAGGCTAAACCAAACTGAAATGCTGGTAATGAATGTTTACATCCAGCAACACGCTGGAGGGAAGGGGTAACATCCAAAGGGACCTGGACAGGCTTGAGAGATGGGCCCATGCCAACCTCATAAAGTTCAACAAGGCCAAGTGCAAGGTCCTGCACCTGGGTCAGGGCAACCCCAAGCACAAATACAGGCTGGGCAATGAGTGGATTGAGAGCAGTCCTGAGGAGAAAGACCTGGGGGTGCTGGCTGATGAAAAGCTCAACATGAGCCAGCAATGTGCCAGTGCAGCCCAGAAAGTCCCAACCATATCCTGGGCCTCATCCAAAGAAGCGTGATCAGCAGGTTGAAGGAGGTGATTCTGCCCCTCTACTCTGCTCTTGTGAGACCGCGTCTGGAGTACTGCATCCAGCTCTGGAGCCCCCAGCACAGAATGACATGGACCTGTTGAAGCAGGTCCATAGGAGGGCCACAAAGATGATCAGAGAGCTGGAGCACCTTTCCTGTGAAGACAGGCTGAGAGAGTTGGGGTTATCCAACCTGGAGAAGTGAAGACTCTCACTGAGGCCTTACTGTGGCCTTCCAGTATCTGACAGGGGCCTACAAGAAAGCTGCGTAGGGACTCTTTACAAGGGCTTGCAGTAATAAAATGAGGGGTAATGGGTTTGAACTGGAAGAGGGGAGACTTAGATTAGAGATTAGGAAAAAGTGCTTCATTATGAGAGTAGCGAGACACCAGAAGAAGTTGTCCAGGGAAGTTGTGGACGCTCCATAACTGGAGGTGTTCAAGAGCTGGTCGGATGGGGCCTTGAACAACCTGGTCTAGTGGGAGGTGCTCCTGCCCATGGCAAGGGGGTTGCAACTAGATGATCTTTAAGGTCCTTTCCAACCCAAACCATTCTATGATTTTACAATTTGAAATGATGATGAAGTAGCCCCAAATACAGCACCACTGCACATTTCATAGGCACACTATCCTGTATAACCAAGTCAATTTGTATACTTGCAGCAGCCATTTCTTCAGAAGTAGCAGGCTCCTTGACATCCAGCTGAAACCTCTGGTCTGAAACTGTGAGCAAATATCCCAAATCTTCAACTCCAACCAGACAGAACCAAAGGGAAAAAAAAAAAAAAAAAGACAACTCCTGGAAACTAGGGAAACATGGGAACTCTAACATCCTACAAATGCCTACCAAAAGCAACTATCTTAAACAATAAATAGCAATGCCTGATCTTCCCCAGGGATAAATTCTTAAAGTATGCTTTTGTATCACCTTACTATATACTCTTACTAAGTAGTTACTTCTCATTTCATACAAGAGGACATCACACTGCAATGAATCAAAGTTATCCCATTAAAATGTCACCTCCATGTCTGTTCCCTCTTTCTACCCAAAGTAATGGCAGATCTCAAAATAAACAAACACAGGGTCAAATTATCAATTTCTGGCAGGAATACCTTGAGTACAGTTTTATGTGCTACTAGCTTTGAACATACCCTGAAGAAGTTTTTAAAAATCAGAGCAAGAAGCAATTTAAAAAGAAATACTGGAAAGAATTTAAACACGCTCTTAAATCGTTAGCTATAAAACCGTATTGAATTGTTAAAAGTGTACATTCTGTTAAACTCTTTCCTTCCTCAAGATCTTAATAGTAAATAAATAACATGTACCTCACCCTGGCAGCTTAAGTCTCAGCACCAAAACAGTGTAAGTTAGAATTCTGCTGCTATATCAAAATTATTTTTATGCAGCTTTAAAAATCACATTAGAGAAAGATAAAAATATTTACTGTTTATAATGGAATCACTGAATAGCAAATTGGGCCCTGCCGAATCAGATACAGCAAAGATATAGCAAAGAGACGACTATTCCAGACAGTGCACAGGCTACTCAAAAGAGTCTGTGCTTCTTACAGATGCTTTATCCTCTGTAGAGACAATGAGGTTAATGATATACATTAATAAAACTTCTCAAGCCTCAAGAGTAAGAAACAAGAAACAGAGCACTCAAGAACAGCTTGGGAAAGCCACAGGAAACCCCAAGGCCTCGCAGAACTGAAGAGGCAAGCGGGAAGTGGCTGCAGGGGCAGAGGCAGGAGCTCTAGGGGCTGAGGACAAGACCTTTGACACCAAAGACATATGGAGGGAGCCGACCCCATGGGTGCCCTTTGCCAACACACGCTTCAGGGAGCGCTCAGCCCCACCAGGCCAAGGAAACCGTGGCACGTCAGGGGACACGGGTTACAACTAAAAATGTGAAGCCAGAGGAATTAAAAGTTTTAACTCTGAAGGGGTTAAAACGGTACTAAACGGGTGTATTAAAAGAGAAACAAGGCGAAGTGTCTCGGGGCGCTGCTGAGGGGAACGGGCACCAGCCCCGCACC
>VYZX01020828.1:3083-19175 GCA_013401335.1 Brachypteracias leptosomus | reverse complement strand
CCGGGCCGGCCTGGGGCGGAAGCTGGCGGCGGCGGCGGCGACGGCGGCGGCAGAGGGGAGTGGCGCGGGGCCCGCAGCAGAGGGCAGCAGAGGGCAGCAGAGGAGCATGGCCCGCGGACGCGGGACCGGCCCAGGCCCGGGACCGGCCCAGGCCCAGGCCCAGGCCCAGGCCCAGGCCCGGCCGTGTCGAGGCTCTGCCAAGTCCCTCATACAGCCGCTGGGTTGTCCTCTCGAGGTTGTCGTCTCCACTGAGGCATCATGGGCTAGGACAGGACGGGAGGGTGAGGTCTCACTTTAGAAGAGTTTGGAAAAAGGCAGCATGATAGTCCATGAAGGTTTTCACTCAAATGGGAGGGAAGCGGGACCAACTCATCAGCCCGCACTGCTTAGTCCACGATTCACACTCAGCTCAACAGGGTCTAAGTGACTGCATTGTTTGGGTGAGGCTGGTCCCCATTTTATCCTGCGTGGTGACACAAGTGCACCCTTGGTTGGAATGGTGCAAGCACTAAGCCTTTGCTTTGGACCTTTCAGATAAGCTGCCCAGACACCTGTAAGAGATTACACTCTACAAACAATTTTAGTCTACAAAGATTGACAGAAATTCAAAAGCATTGGAAGTGCTCATGTTTTGATAATGAGAGAAATGAGATGTTACTTGGAAACAAGGAAAAGACATTAAGGACATTAGGAGATTACTACCATTTACACTATAGAAATAGAAAATGTTTTGTTTCATTTTTGTGTAATTTAGAAGTTTTCTTCCATCTCCACTGAGAACTTTAATTTCAAAGGCTATTAGGACTTCAGTATCATCTCAGCATCATTCTTTAAGCAGCTTAAGAACTACCAACACTAGGAAGAAGCAACATGCCCTCCCTCCCTCCCAAGAAGAGGGGATGATCACCATGCAGTTGGCTTGTGCTCTCCTCCTCTTCATTAACTGTTTCCTCTTCCACTCTTTTAATTTTTTTTTCTCCCCATTTCAATTTTTCCAGGCACTTTCCTACTGCTGGGTAAAATTGTTTGACCTTCTCCAGGATAGCTTACTTTTCTTCAGTATCTCTCAGTCTTTGTACATTTTTTTTAATTCATTCTTGGGCTGTAGCATCTGATACAAGTAGCTGCTGATAAGCGGCAGTACCTTCTTATGCATGAGAACAGCCGTACTTGCTCAGAGGAAAGGTCCAGCTCTGTCAGGGCTACATTCCTGGTAGTATTCACTTACAAGCTTTCTCTTCCTATTCTCGTTTGCTCCTTTTCAACATTTTTTTCTGTAAATGCAACAATTTCCATTTCTCCACCCTTTTCATATCTGACAAGATGCTTTTTCCACCTCCCTTAGGCCTGGGGCTCCAGGTAATCCTTTGCCAGCCACTGCTGCAAAAATGTAATTGTACCTCTCTCTGCTAATCATCGTGATGCATGATTCATCACAACAGCAGCATTACAAAGACAAATCAGTCTTGAGAGAGCAGGCTGGGCTGGTATCCTTTAAATCCTTTCGAGATGTGCAAAAGTCTGCAAGGCAAGGCAAGCTGTCAGCCCACTCCACAGCTAGGCAAGGGGCAAACCAGTCAGATGCGCTTTCTCTCCCTGAACTCTGGCTTGCTTCCACTGCCCTTCTTGCAGGTATGAACATCTTATCCACAGTAAAAGTTCTTTCTTAAGAGTCAGCCCCACAGGAATAGCTTCAGTTGATGGAGAAATGTGCTGATCTCTAAGGCAGGACCTGACAAATGTATAATATGTTTTGTGGAGCCTGACAAAGGTGTCTAGTAGAGGAATTTTCAGAGAGACAAAATGAGTAACCCCACTCTGCCTGGCATGTTCTTTTATGGAGAAGCTGATTTGCTTTTTTGAAAAATAAACATTTTCTCCTACCCTTTGCACTTTACCTCTGTGCTGGGCGATCAGTTGAATTTTCCTGTGAAGGGCTACCATTTAATGAATTAGCAATGATTTTTTCCTGCCACACATGGGAAATTCCTGAGTAAATATTACATCAGTTTTTCCAGGTAGGATTCAGGAATATTTCTTTCCTGTAGCTGGATCTCAAACCAAAAGCAAGCCTTCTCCTCTGGTTGTATATGCCTACATTACTTTGCAAGGTTTGCCAAAGAACATAGAGAGAGGCTATTCAAGAAAGACATCCCAGGAACACTGATCTTGTGCTTTGATTACTGCTGTCTCCTCTGATTAGCTAAAAGGAGGGCAGGTGACCTCAACCCTAAGTGAGAAAATAAACAGTCAAGCAGATGTAGTTCCTGAATGACAGATGAGGCTGTCTGACAGAGTAAGTTTCTGAATGATTGTCAGGAAAGGTTGAGGGAATATTCAGAACTTTTAAACCTCCTCTGGTAACTAACCAGCCAGTCATGCCTCTGACCTGATAGATTTTTTGTTAATTTTACCTAGACCAGTCATCAAGTCTGTACATGGAGAAACTGCAATTTATGTATACATATATGTATATGTAAAAATTATTCTTGTCAGACCCCAGATAGCTTCCTCTTCTTTAGGAAAACTGTTCAGAGAAGCAGTCTGTTGAGCAGCTCCTGTGGAGCAAGGTTATGATATGACTAGCACTGCCCTTCAGCACAACTACAACTGATCTGATGGGAAGAGTTAAAGGGTGATTAGATGGGCAGCAGCTTTTATTTACTCAGAACATCTCCTGGGACTTAACAAGGAAAGAAGAGGGAAGCCAACATGAATTGCAGGGGGATTTAAGTGGGATTTATACAACCGGGCTAAAGCCTGCAGGGTTTGCTCTGCTTCCTTAGGTTGATCAGTCGCTGCGTATCCTGGTAAAGATAAACAGCCAAGGCTAAGTTATAGTAGCATTAATTGCTTTCAGGATTTTTTTCCTTCTTTCAAATAGCCCTATTTAGTTGGCACTGAAAGGTGGAGAGGTATTTAAGGACTTTGTCCAACAAAACGATAGGACCTATCTCTAGCCTTCACAGCAGAATGCCCCTCCCATAGACCAAAGTCAAATTGATCTGGTACTGCCAGACATCATCATTTAATGCTCTGTTTTTTGCCCCTTCCCTTCTGCCATCCTTCACCAGCACAGCAATCTTATCCCTGTGCTTGACAGGAAAGTAATTTGAGTGAAAAGTACTTTGGTTCAAAAACTATGGCAGATTTCAGTACTTGGCAACATGTATCTGAAGCCTTTTGACTGTAAAGTATGTAGAATCAGAACTACTCGGGTATCTTCAGAGGTCCCTCCTGGTGATATCTGAAACAAGCTGCTTGTAAAGTAGAGGGCATTTGTTCCTCCCACTATTCCAATTGTATTGCTAAACCAGAACAGTCTTTACAAGTCTGGCAATCAGGATTCATGCAACGTGTAAATGTAAAGAATATTTTCTCCCTCCCTCCACAGCTTAACTTATATTAAAATGAACCCAGAGTTAAAACTAGGAGGCTGGGATGGTTCATTCTGGTACCTATCTCAGTATTTATGCAGAGTAGTAAGGTTGGGAATGTTAGCTAGCTCAGCTGTCTGATTGTCTGAACATCCCTAAGTGCTTTATAATTCAAAAAATGCAGGCATCAGTAGATAAATGGGATGCTTTATTATAGACATTATATCCTTGCAATTCTCCTGTGCCAACAATTTAAGTCCCCATAACCTCCTTAAACACCAATTTGAAAGGTACAATCATTCAGAAAACAAGGAAAAAAAAAAAAGACTTGCAAATAATCACCAGCATACACAGGCAGACAGAATCTGACACATACACTCTTCGACTCCAGGTCCTGAAACAGTTAATAGAGCTAACTTCACGTTCCTGTCAAGTCCCGAAGAGATTATAATACAGTAAAAAAAAATAATATTAAGTGCAATCTGTTCCTGTAGTGGTGCAGAGCAGGCTGGAGATAAACCTTATGAATTATAATAGGTCACACAGTAAAGCAGAAAAAAAGAGTGGTATAGTAATTCGGTGGCTCACCAGGCAGGACACTGGATTTGGAAGACCTGGGGTTTAATCCATGCTCTACAACTGAGATGTGTAGATAGAATCAAACCTCTTGGATACATATCCTTGAGTAAATACAATGACTGAGGAACTAACATTCCCTTGAGAGATCTGGTTTGCAGCATTCTATGCCCTTGCTTCCTCTTCTACGTGGTGGCATCAATGAGGTATACACATACTTTTAAATCAACCTGAGATCAATGGCCAAAAGCAAATAGATCTGTATTAATATTCTGGTTTGAGTTACCATTACTAATTACATTACAATTACAAATGAATAGATAGATAGCATTTGTTTATCAATCAATTCTGTACAAATTGAGAAGAAGATTATGATCAACTATATTCTATTATGAAGATGGATGAAAGGTAAACTTTGGAAAGAGGAGCACATATTGAAGTGATAACTTTTAGAAATAAGGAGATTTCAGCAAATCAACTGCTATCAAGTCACTATGGACAACAGTAAACAGAGATTGTGCAGTCTAATAGGTATGACTATGCTCTTGACTTTGTGGAGTTAGGTGATAGCACAGATTGCTGAGATGTTAAGCAAGCTGTTTGACCAACCTGGTTAGGAGTTTCTGAGAGGCCTTTTCTGTGGTGTCCTGGCAGCATAAGAAGAGTTAAGAAGTAGGAACAATCCAGTGAGATGCTGCACTCTGCTCTGCCTGGAAGGATTGTTTGATTTTGTGACGTGTTCAGGAACTCTCATTGTCTTCTCAGTGTGGGAGAGCCAATGTGGAGAATCACTCCACATTTTCCTCTCAGGACTATGTCTCCAGCACAGTCTAATTTCTCATGTAAGTGCATTCCACAGCACCAAAAAATGCATGTGGTTTTAGTTCTCAATGTTTTTACCCCGAGTTTGCTAACTGCACTACTCCTGCAAGCATAGCTCTCAGTAGGTGGCACAAGGAGGCAGCGTTCGGGAAACTAATATCCTGCATTTGGACTGGATGTGAGGGCAAATGGGACAGCATGGGATGCTGAGGTGTGATGAATACCTTCCTGCATCTCTGGCCGTGTGCATGCATCACTGCATTCAGAGTGAGACAAAGTAAGTTACAGAAGCTTCATGTGGTGGTCTGTCAGGTTCTCATCCCTGTCCCGTGGGAATGAAGTGATCTCGTAAAACTGCAGGAGGGCAATTCATATCTGCAGCCAGCTGAGCATGCAGGACAATGTGAACCTAGGGCTGTGGAGATCAGAAGGTGAGTAATGTCTCAGGATAAGAACAGGACTAGCTCCTGCTCACCAAGCATTAGTGTCTGTGCTGCTAACTCTCTTTTTCCTCAGGCCAACATCAAACTCAGCAACATCCCCTCAGCATAACTTCATCTTTTATTCTTCATCTGTTTGCTCTTCTCTGTCTCAAATCAGCCAAGGGGGAACACACCACTGAGAGAGAGCTCAGCAAGCTGACTCCAAAGGAACTCTCTCCCAACTGATCAGCTCCTTGTTGCTTCTCACAGACTGGCTGGTTCCTGGTTGATCTAGATCTAGCCTCACCCACCATGCCAACCATGATCACCTGGGGGAAGTTGGGGCCTCACACAGGTGGGCCAGGTTCTGTCTCTGGGGCCTGAAACCACCTGGAGAACAAGACACACTGCTGGGTTGGGACTCATCCATAGGTCAACTCCAACTTGGGGCCCACAGCCCAGGCCCCAGCACTTCAGTGTTACTTCTCTTGACTGGGCTAAGTTTGGCCAAGGCCCATATGGTGTTCTCTGTGGTGATGAATGCCAGGGTGATGAAAAGTGGGGGGGGCATTGACAGCTAGTATTCACAGCTGTATTAACCTCTCCAAGCCTCTACTCTAACCCTTCAGACTAAGGGAAGAAATGTTGAGTCCTGCAAGGACCGAAGTCTGTCAGGGATAGTGTCATTGTGAGGGGAAGCCACTTGGAGGGATCTCTGGGGTGGAAATGATGGGAGGCTCCCAGCTGCTCAGTGCCTTTGTTGGGTTCCATAAAAGCAGCAGCAGCGCTGTCTGATGAGCAGCTTAAAAGGCATCAACAGAGAAAAGGTAATGGCTGCTATTCTGACCCATTAGTCTGAACAAAGCTGCCCTCAACTCAAATGCTAAATCTGTTATGACTTGCTTGCTAATTCTGTCTTTGGGTCCCAGGTGGAGAGAAAAGAACGTCCTGCTGGACCAGAGGGCAGCCCTCAGGTATATCTGCTGGAGTGGTTACCTGAGGAAAACAAGCTTCCCTCACTTGCACCACCTTTTCCAGCTAGTGCATGCAAAGACATGGAGATGCCTGCTGTTAATGCTTCTTTAATTGAGAGAAAGAAAAATTCCTGAGAGACCCTGGAACAATGAAACACCTACAGTGAAGAGCATCAGGCAGGGCACAGTACATCATTTCTTCATGTGCATTAGATGCTACTACTTGTGGACATACACACAAAAATACACATAGATGAATATATTGCATCTTCTTTTAGTTTAGTTGCTTAAATTAGCTGCAGGCTGACATATGATAGAGTTCAAGTTTAAATCTTCAGAGTAAAACACTTTGAAAGCAAACCTATTAAGGTTAATAGAATGAACTTACAATGCCCATGGTTAAGAAGGAGGGGGGAGTGAGACACTCAGTAAATTGTTCACCAAATAGCCTGTCACCTCAAGGTCTGTAGCTGAAGGCCTGCCAATGGATCATTCTTTTATCTCTAATGAGCTTAATTTTAAAGCAGTATGCACATCAAGTGTAAAATATCAATGTCAAGTTTTGTTATCTGTGATCCTGCATCTACTTTAAATAAGTTATTAAAGAATATGTGCAATCTAAGAAAGTATAAAGGCATTATACATATAGCATTTGCTTAAAAATGCCTGAAATTGAAAACCAAAAATATTTCTGTTCATTAAGCTACTCCATGCACAAAACCCAGTACAGAATGTACAAATGGACAAAGTAATTTCTAGAAGATGCATTCAGAATTGAACAAACATACCAAGTTAGTTATTTGGGGGTTTTTTTATACCTACTTCATGATAGCCGTTTACTTAACACTGAAGGTCAGATTTTCAAAGTGCCTAAAATGCAGGTTGGCACCCTCTGAGATTTTTGCTGTAGTTGATTGCATTCATCCTTTGGCAACTCGTCACCTTAGAAAATCCATCTCCTACATTTTAAGGCAGACTACCACTTCCAGCTGGGCTGCTCACGTGTTTGATGAAACATGCAGCACATTTGTATTCTTGCAGAACCTCTGCTTTTCTTTGCTTGGTGCCATTTCAGATGTTACTGGAGTTACTCCCTCCCCAGCAGTGCCAAGTCATGCCCAGGCTTCTACTGCAGGAATATTCTGAGTCTACCAGGGACATTGCTAAGAGGTTTCTCACCATGATACCCAAATACCAATGAGGAAGATGTTTCAAATTGAGATTCAATATATATCAGCCCAGTCACGGGGGTATAATCACCAAAGATCACTAAAGCAGCATTATTATTCACATTCCAAGTTTCTGCCTACAAACCATAAAGGACAGACAGGAGGTTGACAGCACAGCTGGAAAAAGGAAGGCAAAGTTACTAGCACAGAGCTCAAGGGTGTTCTCTGCCCCTGTACAGCAGAAGTGGCAAGTGGGGCAGAAGCCAAAAGGGGGAAACCAAGCCTAATAGCAAGTTTTGGCAGCCTTGCAATGACAGAAGTACCAAAGGAGATTGTAATTCCAGTGAAGTTAGTTGTAGGCTGGTGTTAGCACATGTTCATTTCTAAACCACAGTTTATCACATCCAAAGCACTCCTTCTAGAAACATGACATTGACTTTTTTCCTGGCTTATACTGGCTTATTAATTTTACCTGTAAAATCTGTTCTGTAAACTGGGATAAATTCACAAACATAACCAAGATCTTAAATCAGTATATTTTGAAACAGTAAATTGTACTGTTTTAATTGGCATTGAGCCATGCTACCTAGCAGTTTT
The DNA here is from genome assembly GCA_013401335.1 of Brachypteracias leptosomus. NCBI lineage: Eukaryota > Metazoa > Chordata > Aves > Coraciiformes > Brachypteraciidae > Brachypteracias > Brachypteracias leptosomus. The sequence continues at coordinate 11,238 of VYZX01020828.1, read as the reverse complement.
TATTTAAACTAGTGCAACTTTACATTTAGACAATTCAATTAGCTCAATGTTCCAAAGTACTTAAGCTTTAAAAGGCTTAAAATTAATACTTTACCTGAACATCATTACTGATCAGAATCTCTATGCTTTGTATGCTTCCTTTATTCTTGTTTTCTCTCATTTTAATATTTATTTCCTCATTCCTTTCTTTTCCTCTTTGCTGCTCCCTAAGTTTTTCTTCCCTTCTGTTAAGTTCTAACCTTCTCTTCCCTTGGGCCTCCTACCTGAAATAATGGAGCTGAGTGACTTTAGCAAAGCTGATTAATATTATTTCCTACCTTGGCAAGAAGTGGAGGAGGGAATACTCTTGCAAATATCACCTACTTAAGATGCTAAGCCAAAGAAATCTGTGTTACACTTGAGGCTATACACTGCAAATGGTGTATCCCAAGAAAAGCTAAACTTCGTTGCGGGGAGGAGGAAATTGCTGACTCTCGATGAAACTCTTTCCTAAAGATTTTTAGTTGAGGATATGACTCCTGGCCCAGTTTAATATCATTTTAATGCAGGCCACAGTTATAAAAGGTGCAGTTCTTTCTGTCCTCTTGCACACCGTTTCCCTCATGTAGTTATACTCAGGCTTTTACTCCAAGTTTGTTATTTTAGGGCAGATCTATCAATGGAGCAATGACCTTAAAACTGCTTTAAAGAATAAGTTGAGGGGCTGTTAAAATATTCTCAAATTGTTGCAGGCTGTGAATGATGTTTTTGTTTTTGCCAGCTGCATCATTAGAGAAACTGATTTAATAATGTAGTAGATTTGCATGCCCCAAGTAGAGGAATTGGTTACACAAGAATATTTTATAAGGGAAAGGAGAATGTTTGCAGGCCAATTTTAATTAGAGGTGAATTTTACTTCAACAGTGATGCTCTGAGATTTAGGACCAAAACAACCCCTTGGTTTTGTAGAAATCAGGGAGTGCATATCTATTATTGGGTTATTTACTTCATTCTTACTATGGAATATGTTTTACCACTCATACTATAATTTACAATATTTGCTCTGACCATTAAGGCAGTGAAAGCATGGCAGATGTGGGGAAGAAGTAAATATCATGAGTACAGTAAATAACACATATACTACCAAAAGGCGGACAACAGGCCATAATAAGTCATTACATTCTTTAGTGCCTATAATAATTTAAAAGCATCCTATATATTGGAATACAAGCTTGCCATCAGAGTGTAATATGTTGTCTCCATAGCAAATCAAATTAAGAGAATATGAAAACACTTCAGAAAGTCTCTGTCATTCATAAACCCTACTTGTAGGAAATGTGAACAAGAAACAAGCTCAGTGCTATTTCTTGATAGGTTAAGATGATGGTTTAGGTTGGTTTGCAAAGGAAAAGATGCTTTTCAAGATTCTGGGAAGTAAATAATGAGGATCTGTACACGTGAAATCACATGGAAATGTGAGAAAAAAGAGAATTTGGGTATCTCCGGTAATTTCTGAATTTACAGCTCAGTTTTCACCAATGTTGACAGAGAAACAGATAGGTGTCTTCCAGTTTCACAGTAAAAACCACGAAGAAGGAAGGAAAATCTAGACTCACATATTAACGAGACACTGGAGAATCCACGTGGGACAGCTCACTTTCTAAATTTCACAGTATGGGAGAAAATATTTATTAGGAAATTACAATAGGCTCATCACACAAGTTGCCCATACATGAAGATTTTAGCCCTCACTCAAGTAGGGGAGCATGGAGTTTGGGGTTGAAAGGCAGAGGCCAAGTAAAGCTTTGATGAGGAATATCAAGGAATAGGGAAAGGCCAGTTTACCCTTGACATGGTGTGGTGGTTTAAACCCTGCCGGGACCGGGCACCACGTGGCCGCTGCCCCCCCACCCCCCGGACGGAACGGGAGAGGGAGCAAAATACAAACCCTGCGGGGTGAGATAAGGAGAATTTAATACAACGATGCAAAAGCAACAATCACAACAACAGTAACAGCAACAGGGATAACAATGTACAAAGCAATAGGTATAAAGGTACAGACCACGTGGATACAGCTAAAGACACAGAGCGAGGCAGCCCGGGTGAGACAAAGCCGGGACTGCTCTGCCCGCGCCTTGAGTACCGGACACGATGTCAGCATGGGATCGAATAGCAACTCCTGGTGAAAATTAACCCTATCCTGGCTGAACCAGGACACATGGGTAACGTCTGGCTTCTGCTAAATGGAGAGCAAGGTGGTGGTACAAAGCTTGTTAGGATCAGAACATGTTTTAACTAACTGAAAGGAATTAAAATTACTTTAGCACATAGACAAGATGTGTTGCCAGACTGGTCTCTTCACTATAGTTATCTCTGATATGTTTGTACAGTTTTGGTACCCTAAGTGCAGATGGATCTATGTTAATTCAGCAGAACATACTGCATAGTGCGCCAAATTTACTGTTGGGTTATTTTGTTAGCATCAAAATCTTGTTAGGGCAAAAGTTAACACATATCTACCTATTGAGGTAAGAATTCAGCATTACTCCAGTTACTGTTTGAGCAGTCCAGTAGCCCTGAGTGATCTCATTAATACAGAAAAGCTTCATTGATGGTGCAGTTACATTTTTTCATGCAAAACAGACTCATGCCAATTCTGTTCTCTGGTGTTATGTTCATTGTTTAGGTGCACCTCTGGTAAGGTTGACCATTTCAGTCTCCCTTATCTCATGGTGGTGGTGGTGAATTACAACATGTCATTATCATTCTGCAGTCCTTGCTGGGAGGACCTTAATGGTGGGATTTTCTTCCTCTTCAGTCTTGGATCTGCTTGGGACTAATTTTGTTAATTTTCCCCTCCCAATCTCATTCCTCTTCATCAGATTGCAGCCAAAGTTTGAAAGTTACACAACAGCCTCACATCATCAATGGGCTGCCGTTGTGTACACAGGGACAATGGGGTCCACCAGTCCTTTGCTGTGTGAGGTTCACCGAGGTGAAGCCTATCCACCTTAGGCACCAGAGTGGTGGCTGCTGTCAAGCATTAACCAAGCTTCAAGCAGTTCAGGCCAAGGCAAATCCAGACAAGTCCTAAGACTCCATACTGTCAGGTCAACATAAAGCTGTAGCCTTTTATTAGTGATCATGAAAAATCGTATTCCCTGTCCTAAAATGGCCCGAATCATTTTTACTGGGCTACAATTCATGCCATATATAATTAATTAATGTATAAATCAGCCAGTATGAAGATAAGACGGCTGTTAAAGAATGGCTGTTTGGAGCTGTTCCCCAAGGTGATATCACAATGGTTGTCATTCACATTATCTCTGCAATGCAGCGGGCGTGATGCTCAGGAAGTCTGTCTCTTGTTACAGCTGACTTTGATTTTAAAAACAAAGAAAGTAGCTCATAATTCGTTTTTTTTTTTTCTTTTCCTTTCTGTTTCAACTCTGTAGAGGGAGGGACATAACAAATTTAACTAACTTAAAAAATGAACAATAGTAATAAGAACTTCACCAAACTGTAAGTTTAATGAAGTAGGAAATCTGGCTTCATTAGTTCCAGGGTTCACAAGACTATTTAATGTGTAGCGCCTCAGGTTGGATAAAACTTGCTCAGAGCCTTTCCTAGAATGGTTACACAAATTAAGATCCTCAGTAGAGCTCTGATGATGGAAGGGAGCTCATAGAGGGCTACAATGTGCAAAATCCAAGGTTATTCAGAAATCCACTGGATTTGGGGAAGATTTGGGGAGCTGAAACTCTTTCCCTACAATGCCAATTAAAATAAGGAAGAACACTCCTCCTGGAAGATTTTCCTATCCTCACAAAATAAAGAATTCTGTCAGAATAGGGCATCAACAACTCTTGTACTGGATTACTACATAATAAATGTGGTGCTTATTTTGCTAAGATCATACAGTAGTTAAAAAAGAAATCAAACCTCCAGTTGAGTCCACCTCAACTGACAAAAACGAGTGCAATAGCTGTCAATCCCATGGGATTGAGCCCTTCCCAAAGAGCTCAAATTTCAGTGTGTTCACTTCCAGTCTTTCTTTTGGGTGCCGATGGTGAGAAGAAAATTCAAAATCTCTGTAGAGCAGACATTAACAGGTGCATCTAGCAGGAACTCTTATCAGCACTGCAGGATCAGAAAACATTTCTTTGCCTATCCAGTGGGAGCTTTGAGACAACTTCCAAGTATCAATCCCTTTAGATAAAGTGAACAGGTAGGTTAGAAAGAGAGAAAGGCAACTAACCACAAATAACCTGGATTAAATAATTTCATATTCTCACACAATTTTTCATGCTTTAACCACTACCTTAGAAATGAGATAGGAGCAGGACATGATCAGTGAACAGATCTCCCATTTAGTCCATGTCTGAGGGTTGTTGACTTGTATGGAGAAAAGGCTGGAAAGTACTGTGTGATCCTCCTGGCTATAGAAAAAGTGGTACAAGAGACAGAATACTGCTGTGTTTTAAAGATGCACGCACCAGGAAGTCTGATCTCACAGCTATTCATCTTCTCAAACGACAGTGTTAGAACATCTTTTTCCCCTCTACCCTCCATCCCATCCATTCACTTCAGATTTTTCCACAGTCAGAAGCTATGCAGCTATCTAAATCCGTAAAACACCATGTGTTACTCTTTCCTTTGCTCTGGCTTGTAGCCAGCACTCTGATTATTTTGGACAGAGCCATTCATACCACCATTGCTCCTGACAGAATAAATGATAATCACTGCTCATTTGTCTCCCACTACTGAAGCTGTGTAAATTGGACCATGGCACCATTCAAGTGAAGACAAATTTTGGCAGTTCCTGCTTATTATTCATTTCCACAGCTACTTCTCATCAGCAAGTAGTGTCCACACAGTGATGATGAAAACTGGCCTCAAATTTGGATTTTTATTAGTGTTTACTTAGAAATGCTAATGCCACTGCCAAAGACTACTGGGAAGGTATTAATCCTCCTCCCAGTATCTTTTAAAACCTGTTGCTGTAGTGAGCAGATCGTGAACCACATTCTAATCTCAGTGATTATTTAAAGCAAGCTCAGTTTAGTCAACTCTAAATTTCCAACAGTAACCAAACAGAATTTGACCTTTTAATTAAGCCTGCACTCAAAGTTTGATTCAGAAGAGGGTCTGGGTAGTGCAGTAACACTAGAGCCTCTTGCATCAGGGTACTCAGCTGGAGACCCAGCTTCTTGTTAGTACTCCAATGAACTGATGAATTGTTAAGTGCTTCAGACAATATGCTAACAGCTTAAAAAAAGAAAAAGAAAAAAAAAAAAAAGCAGCAGCTGTTAAAGGATTTTTGTACCTTGGTAAGAGGTTCTTGAAAAATAAAAGGAACCAAGGTTAAAGCCCCTGCTCCCAGTCAAGAAGAGGGAATATTAATAGTCCTGTACACTTATAATTTTAAATTACTTCATAGCTCTGCAGAGAGTAACTTTTGGTATAACTGTTTGGTATAATAAAGAGTTTATCTCAGTCCTCTGCTTTGCTTCTGTTAATCTTTGTGTCTGGTCTCCACGCTTATCTTTATTACATCACCCCTTCCATCACCACACACCATAGCTCCCTTCTCCTCACCAAGGAGGACAAACAAATGAATAGTTTCAAAAATAGTTTAGTGTGTGTATTTCCATGGTTTTTTGTCATGGAAAATGACATGTATATAAATTACTTTTTTTTTCCTTTTCTCATACAAACTTGAAGTCACTTATCCAGGGTTTTCAAAACCAGGTTTCCTGAGTTTCAAAACCTAGGGAGATTCTAATGCAGGAAGAGATGAGACAAGTGGCATTCCTGGAAGAGTGATTACTTTTGAGAGAAACTGTGTGCTTCAAGGGGAGGGAAGTCAAGAAAGTGCTGCATAAATGAACATAGAGAAAAAAAATCTGTAACATTTGCAGGAAAGAGAAGAACAAAAACGTAGTAGATCTAGTCCTTTGTTTTGCATAGAAAATAATTGGCAGGCACTCAGATCAGCATCATGAGTCAGAGTTCTCTGTTACCATGAGAATAGTGGAAGCAAGAAAACATAAGGCAGTTTGGTGTTTGTTAAAACTGGCAAACCTCCTCATCCAAATCAGTGTAAATAAGTTCCACTAAATCCCTGGTCAACTACCTCTCTTCAAAATGCATCTCCCTTGTCACACAAGTCAAGAACAGGAAGCACTGAAAGTTTTGCTAAGCACCAGCTGAACTTCAGCAAATAATGTTCTCTCCCAATTAATGAATGTTCTAGATGCAAAAGATTCCAATACCTTGTGAAAACCAATAAAGGACCTATGCATTATTGTATTTACCACTAAAATAAAGCCACATCTGGAACGATGTGCAGTTACTTTGCTACTTGGTATTAGATGCAAAAAACAAAACAACAGATGCAGAAACAGAAGCAACAAAATAAAGAATTAGGTAGAAATAGGTAAAAATTAACTGCACGCAGAATAAAGTTATTAGATCTGAAGTCCCCAGTCACAACGAATAATAGTCTTGCATTTTTCAAAAGTGATAGTAGGAGTGCCTAACAGCAGCCAGAATCCCTCATGTATACCTTATCAAAGAGCTGGCCCCTACAACAATGTATTTTCTCTTCTATTTTCAGTAGTTCTCATCCCTGACTCGGAACGAGGAGTGTTCTTGTAGTCCTGAACCACTGTCATCACCTAAATCTCAAGTATGCATCAAGGCAGAGTGTTAATTCCGTTGCAGAGCGTAAATGGAGATAGATGCAAATAGCAAATTATGGATTGCTAAATAAGCAATGCCTAAATGGTCTCTAAAATGAAGACTCTCCCATACTTCAAAAAATAATCTATTTTTACCACTTTTACTCTACAGTAAACTAGAAAGAAAATTAATGCAATGCTTCCACTTCAGGAAAAGGAAATGCACTCTGATGGATTGAGGTGGACATTAACGATCACAACAGCAGAGCTCCTTTATCCATAGTTTTCACCTAAAGCCACATAACAATTCTAGGCAAAGCTTCTTACCTTTGTGTAAAAAAAACCAAACTACAACTAAACCCACTCCCCACTCCCCCCAACAAAATGACATCCTAAGGAAGCTTAGTTAAGACTTGAAAGAATCAAATTGGAAGATGATGTGTTCTGTAATGATTTGTTATGTTCTGATTAGTCTATGCAAAAATATGATCTCTAATTTTATTAGTTATGATGTCCAATGCTGCAGGTTTGTGATCATAATTTCCTTCAACTCTACCTTTTAAACGCACTTGAGATTTTTAAGTCCAGGATACTTGCTTAACAGATCTTTGTTATAAGGTGCTATCAAAAGATTTATGCTTTAATACACTTCCAGGCATTTTTCTTCTAAACTGTTCTCAATAAATTTTTTGCAATACCTTTTCTGAGAGACATTCCTTTATTCCAAGGTGGGAGCAGGCACAGGGAGCCATTTGACATCATGAGAAGAAACTTTCAGTCCAGCTAGCAAGCAGAAACAATGCACTCTGAAGGTACACAGAGATTGTACAGGAAAGGATGTGAAATTGCCTTATGAGAGCTCTCCACTGCCTTTTTTATCCAAATGAAGGTGGATGTGTAGGAAAACGTATGCTAGAAGAGCCAGTTTTCCCTATTTTTGCATGCATCAGTAAAGAGATTTTTAAAACCCAAACAAATTATAAGCCCAGAGCATGTTAGGAGTGAGAAACACCTTTATATTGAATGAGTAGCAGCTACACTTGTTAGTGTTGTCTTCCTGCCTTTGAAATTTGTTCTTTGTTCTTCAGAGCACAGACAGAGAGTTCATGAAATCTTTGCCAAGCAACAAAAGCTTGCCAATTAAAGCCCACATGGAAATATTATGAAGAGAGGAAGAGTTATCATAATGACAGATGGACTGTACATAATAGATAGCAATTTACTTCTTCAAGGGTAATTACAAAAGTTGTTGGAAAATAATCAGGTCCTTATCCAACCAACCAGGAAGATAGAAGGCAGCTGTACAAATACCAGTGCTTATTATGAAGTGCAGCCAAAAATGAAAGCTGAGGCTGGAAAGTTGTATTAAGATGCATCATTGCTTCCTGATGGAACTACTCGAAGGTGGGCACACAAGTATTTGGAAAAGGATAGTCAGTAATTACAGTGGCTGCCTATTGATGTAGATGCATCAAGAGGTGCTACAGGGGTTT
>VYZX01020823.1:120418-156606 GCA_013401335.1 Brachypteracias leptosomus | reverse complement strand
AAGATGTTATCGATATTACATTTATANATTATATTTTAAGATGTTATCGATATTACATTTATAATATTTGGGTTATATTTTAAGATGTTATCAATATTACATTAATATTTGGATTATCTTTTAAGATGTTATCAATATTACATTAATATTTGGATTATGTTTTAAGATGTTATCAATATTACGTTTATAATATTTGGGTTATATTTCAAGATGTTATGAATATTATATTTAAATATAATATTTGGATTCTATTTTGAAGAGTTATGGTTATGCCACTCGGTCCTCAGAGCTTGAGATGGGAGGTTGGGACTGGGAAGCATCTTTGACCTGCTGTGGGGCTTGGTGCTTTTAAGTGCTGATGCTTCTCAGGGTGTGTTTTCAGAGCTTCACTTGCTTGGTTGGGAGCAGAACAAAAATGTGGAATAATTTCAATAAGAAATGTTTACCCTGTGTGTTATTTACAGTAGTGTTTAGAAGGGAAAGGTGATTTTTGCCCTGTTGTGGTGAGACTATCCCACCCCTCCCACCGAAACCTGCTTCAGCAAAGCAGAATTCCTGCCAGGAATAAATCACTGGGCTGCTCTCAGAGCAGGGTGGGAACTGACGCTCTCGAGTAGGTTCTGCTGGAGCACGTGTCACCAAAGAGTCTTGAGAGAGCAGCAGCACCTCATGGAAAAACCACTGGTAGGCAAAACTGGACCTGTCTGTGCCACATCTACCATCACAGTGCTGAAACAAGTGATTATTGCCACTTACACAGCATCTTTCTTTATCTATATGTTAAAACCCCCCCTTCCTTGCAGGTAAGGAGCTGGATGGACATGCCCAGTGACATTAGATGATGTGGTTTGTGCTGCTGCCCTTTCCAGCAGTGGTACAAACCCACCTGCCTCCACGTTGTAGATGTACAGGATGGATTTGAACCAGCATCACTTCATCCCAGTAATCCCCCTTGTTGTCACCTGGGGTGTCTAACTCAGCACTTCTCCTGATAAGGAGAATATATATATTATATTATAGCAAGATAAGGAAGTGTCACACTGCTGAGAGCCTGGTTTTCATGCCCTTCCAGGTCCTGTTGAGGACAAAGCTGCTCCAAGGCTTGTGGAGCAAACCTGGGTTTTCTTTTTGTACATTGCAAGCATCAAACGGGGACTGCTGGGATGAGAAATTGTCCCTGGATGTGTGTGAATGGCAGGGACCAGCAGAGATTCCAGGCAGCTGGAGTGCTCCAAGCACCAGCCTGGCTGGGTGGGAAGAGTCTCCTCTAAGATGAGCAAATCACCCTTTACACACGTTTGCCTGCCCAGTTTTTAATCCTTCTCCCCCAGTTCTGTAAATAGTGCAAGGATGACATGAACTGTGTGGTGCTGATTCCCCTGCTCTGGGTTACCAGACACAGGCACTGCAGGGCTGGCTTGTCAATTGACTTGGAATCTTTTTATTTTTTACATCTGTGTTATTCTGAGCTCTTATGTAAACACTTGGGATGCAATTTCTATATATATTCGGCTCGTTATGCAACTCCCCTGTGCAGTGATGCCAAAGGGATTTAATTTTCTTATTGGGGGCTTGTAGAAGGAGTGATGGAGAATTCTTGCTGGGGAAAGCACCAGCAATGGTAAAGGGAAAAACAATGGAAATGACAGAAAGTACAGACAAATACACATCTGAAAAGGAGGAGGAATTAAAATGTTCCCAAGTTTCAAAACTATTCCTGGTGGCTTTCACTGAGGGTGTGATTACTGCAACTTGACTACAGTTGTTCCCCATGAAATGATGGGATGGTTCAATGTATACATCTGGTTTACAACCCACACTGAATAATTCTTTATGTGTTATTGATGGAACATTTATGGCAGATGTTGTTTAGCAGGGTAGCAATGGGAAGCATCACTGGGACTGGGGCTCCTCAAAGTGATGCTCAGCCCATCATGACAGTTGTGGGAACACACTGGAGCTGCTCCAGCAATGGACCTGGTGCTCTCCTGGAGATCAAAAATTGATTCTTTAAATGGAAAATGATTTTTTTTCCAATTAATTAACGTATTAAGTACTAAAAAGAAAACATTGAAGGGAAAACTGAGGCTGTAAAGCCTAAAGTCAAGTCTGCTGAAGCTGCTGGAGCACAGTCCGTGTCTCTCACCACCTGCAGAGCTTCAGCAGCACTGGGGAAGCAAAGGTTGGAAGTTTTAAAACAAAAAAACCTGGAGAATTTCCTTCCACATTCATATTTCCTGCAGGAATATTCCTTGATGGGTATTTTTAGACACCAATGCATCAGTGATGTACAGAAGCAAGTCTGGAGGGGTGCTGGGTGGTGGTTGCTGGTCCCCTCCATCACCTGGGGCTTTGGGGAGTTGGATGATGGAGCTGCCAGGAGCTGCTGGACCCCTTTGGTGGGACATGAGGGGTCTCCTGGGGGTGGCTGGGGTGGAGGTGGCATCTCACAGCCACCCAAAGCCTTGGCAGCTGGGAGACCCCGACAGCTCCTGCCTAAGGAGTGGCAGATGCAGCATCAGCCTCGAAACAAAGGTTTAAATAGTTCTAGAAACTTTTTCTTTGCACTTGAGCTCATTTTGTCTGTGATGAACTTTGAAGTGCTGGTGATTTCAGCACAACTCATGTTGTAGTTGCTCCTCCCAAGCAGAGCTGCTGTGTGTCCATCAGCACATGAGGATGATGGTCACCGAGCTGCTCCTGGTGGCCCTGGAGCTCTCCACGGAGCTTTGGGCTCAGGATTGAGGGGGTATTTTGGATGAGGTGGATAATGAGGAGTATCTTCCCCCAGGAGCTACCTCCAGCCACTGCCCCATCTAATTTAACACCCGTAGCTGCATCTACACAGCTTTGGAGCTGCAAGCCCAACGCCTCGTCTGCTTGATCCTCCTTGAGTCAGGGCAAACACACACTAAGTGGATTTTAGGAATTAATGGCTGTGGTTTTACACCTTGGAGGTGGAACTGTTGAAGCTGAGGTTGAACTGCAGCAAACCCCTGGTTTTTCTCTCTGAGGAGAAGCCAGAGCTGCTCTGCTGCTCCTCAGCAGAGTTCTGGCTCCTCACTTTGTGGTTTGGTGTCTAAGAGCCATGGGGCTGGACGCAGGGACCCTTTGGAATTAACCACCAAGCTTATCTGACAGCTGTTTTCTCTCTGCATCACTCTTCACAATAATACCATAATACCACATCATCCAATTACACGGGGGGGGTTTTTCCCCTCTTTTCATTAGGAATGTGCCTTATCTAAATGCCTTCCCATAAAGCTGGGGGGGTTGGTTTGTAGCTGCAAAGAAAGAAACGAGCTTATTTTGTGGTTTGCATCATGTTTGCAGAGTCCCAGTATAATCTTTGCAAGCCTGGACGTTGAAGTTGCCATAGGCTGTGGGTAGGAAATAGATCTGTTTGTTTGTTCCTTCCCAGAGCTGCTCTGAATGCAAAAAAATTGTGAATTCCATTTAAAGGGGAACTGGAACCGCTTCTTTTTACCTCCATTGCTAAAACAAGCTTCTGTAGCAGAAGAAATAATCCATCACCCTTTCCCCACTCCAACCACGCTGCTCGTGCTGCATTTTGCCCTCTTCCAGTAACACAAACTGCTGTATTAATTTAATTTTGTATTAGATTTTTCATGCGTGTAATAAAATCCTGTTCCCTTATTAATCCAGCAATCTGAGCAAACACTATATAGGAGCATTACAGGAGGACACTTAATCCCCCTCGTGTTTTTACGTGTGAAATGAGAGGATTTCTGTACAAACAAGGTCGGGCGGCACCTTCCTGCCTCTATTACCCAATTTAAGTTAATCACCTAATTCAGGTTTTGGTGTGTCTGTTTTCAGGCTGGGGGAAATCAAACTGCATCAAAGCCCCAGAGAATTATTAGATTATTTTTTGATTATCTGGAGTTCTATTCATCATAAAACCAACCCTTAACCCATCAATTGTCTGGGTGCCAAACCTTAAACTTTTATCAGCTCACATCTTCTGCAACTTGGTATTTTTTTAAAATATCCTTTTAGATGACTTAAGCACTTTGAAAGGGGGGAAAAAAGAGAAGTGTAATTTCTTCCTTGCCTGTGTAATCCAGAGGAGTCTCTCTCCCAGCACAAAGAAATGCAAATCCCATCCTATCCTTTCCATCTGAGCTTTGGTTCATAGGAGGGTGCAGAGATTATTTCATTTATTGCAGTATTCAAGCTTTAGATGGGTGCAATGACTCCTTTATTAAGCTCACCTTTTAATTTAAAGTCATCTTAAAGAAAAACCCCAATCCTGCTCCTGTTGAAGCAGGAGCTAATTCAGCTTTTCCAGTTAAACCCAAAATGATTCGTGATGTTTTTCCTCTTGGCTACTGGAAAATGGTCCCTGGGGGCAGATTTGATGTGGTCACGTAGGATAACATCATCTGTGGAGCCTTTTCCACCTGTTGCCATATTCCATAGGAATAAATCTCTTATGAAGGTAGATTCTGGATCCCATACGTGCAAGTTTCAAGCCTGATTACACAATTACTCCCCAAACTTGGCAAATCCAGGGCTTGTCATCTTAGGTTGGCTCCTCAGAGTGGTGCTGGGTCCTGCCAGGGCTCTGGCTGCTGCAGGAGAAGGTGGCAGAGGGAAATAAATTTAAATATCTCAGGAGCTCTGTTAGCTGAGGTAGAACTAACACCCCCTAGCTCTTGTTCCCTTCCCTCTGAGCTCACTGGGTTCCTCAGCTCCATCACCCCGAGCTGGGTCTGTAGGTCACTGGCAGGAGGGTGGTGGATGTGTGGGGTGCAGGGGTTATGGTGCTGCCTGTCCCAGCCCCATTGTAATGATGGGGTTAGCCTGTGCACTAGCCAGCTAAGATAGCAAGAAGTCCTCTGCCCAGGACCTTGTCCCAGGGCTGGGAGCTCATGGACATCCTCCCGAGGCTCGTCTCCTGCATCCAGGGCTCTTCCCCATCCCCAGGTCCCTTCTGCAGCTCTGGGTGCCTCTCCTTATCTCTGCTGCGGCTCATTGGATTCTCTGAAGACTTTGGCCCCGAAATGATTTATGGTGTGTGCTTGGTTTGAGGGCTGGAGCAGCTCACAGGAGCTGGCCAGGCTGATGAGCTGCCCCGGTGAAGTGTCCACGGTCACTTAAGAACCCATTGATGCGTGGTGTCCCCAGAGCTTGCTGCAGCTGGGGACATGGGGGAGAGGAGCAGAAGTGCTGGCTGGGTGCAGGGTGCCTCATCTCTTTCATCTGGAGAGCATCTCCAGAAGGGTTTTCTCCAGCCCCACCTGAAATGGTCTCTCCAGACTCTAGGTGATGCTACGGGACACACATCCCCCTCTCGGGAGAAATTAAACCTGTTCTTCTTGAAGGTCTCGTGTGCTGAGCTTGGGATACAGCAGCAGAAACTTTAAAATGATGAAGCTGCCTCTAAAAAAAAAGGCAAAATAAAAAGTTTGGAGAATTCAGCTCCCCCCTTGCTGCTGCATCTCTGCTTTGCCACACGGGCAGGTTGTGCTGGATGGAGAAGCAGCTCTGACAAGTGGACAGTGGTCCTCTGGGTACATGCATTTTTCATCCTGTATAGGGTAATTCAGTGTATCCTCCAAATAGCTGACAGTGTCAGGTGTGGCTCTCCCTCTCTCTGCCAAAGCAGCACCTGGAGCCTGTGGAAAATTGCCTGGGAAGTGCAGAAAGGTGGAGTTGTGGTGATGCTGTTAATTGTGGGCAGCCTTTGGGGCAGGTCTCTCCTCTGTCTGCAGGACTCTCCGTGGTTTGTGCTGCAGGGACCTGCTGCAGAAGGTGACAGCTCTTGGGTTCAGAGTTCCAGACAGTGCATCGTCTGTCCTTAAGCTCCTTAGCAGGATTTGGTGGGTTTGGGGGTTTTTTTTTCCCCTTTTCTGCATCCAAAATTTTGAATAATGTGGTATAAACGGGAGGGGAAGGGCTCTGCTGGCTCAGCGCCCCAGGGTTTGGGGCAGAAATGGATCTATACATACATCACCCTTCAAGGTATCTTCCCAAGCTCTTACACAATAAATTGTATAAATCTCAGCCTTTCTCTCAGAACATCTAAATTTGGGGCCCTCGATGTGATTTAAACTTAATTTGAAGAGTATCCATAATCATACCTAGTTTTAGATATTAATATATTGTTGTTGTTATATATATTTATTAATATGTTAGCTATTTTATGGGTGTGCTCACCTCTGCTGACTAGAGAGCTACCCTCAGGGTGCTCCTGCTCCTCAAAGCAGGAGCCATCAACCCAGGCAGCAAAGGAGAAAGTTCTATTTCAAGCTTTGTAAAAAAAATTCATTAGCTCCCTGCAACTGCAGAAAGTGGGACTGATTTTTCTTTAATTTTCGCCAGTGACCCTTGTGTATTTTTACTCATTGCTTCCCTCGTTTTTGCTTCAATTCTGCCAGATGATTCATGTCAGAAACCTCATAAAGAGTGGCAGTAAACAACCTACTGCTCATCAGAGCGATTCAGCAGCTTCTCCTGGGAATAAATCTCAGATTTGTTTATCCTCCAGCCCCGGGGATGTTCCAGTGCTGCTGCTTTCAAAGAGACTGGGAGTCCTTGGGCTGGCCAAGGTCTTGTCAGCTCATTAGAGCTCCACTGTCATCAGCAGAGACTAATTTAGTGGAGGTAGAATTGGGTGGGCTCTGCTCATAGCACGAGGGGTGAATCGCTGCTCTTTGGAGCAAGGTGCTTCCGAGCAGCCACTTTCTTCTTGTCCCCTTGTCTGTGGGTAAAGAGGATGGTGTTCGTGGGCTGTGCGGAGGGGATTGTGCTTTTCTTGCTGGCAAAAGTGATTTTGCTCTCGCTGTAGCTTAAGAGCTTTGTGATATTTATGTTTGGGCAGGTAACACATCTAATCAAACCCTTCTTCCATCTTCCTGCACGTGCTAAGTCTGGCTGGTGATTCGTACAAGCCAATATCAAATACTGCTTAAAACTGACAAGTTGTTGTTACTTATTATCATCATCATCATCATTATCATCTTTATTATTATCCTTATCATTATTATTATCCTTATCATTATTACTATTATTATAAATCCACAGGTTTGGATTTTGACCTTGTTGGTGAGAGACAGGGGTTGGTTTCTGATGTTTTCATCATCTACTCGACATTAATTGGAATAAATTGGCAATAAGGTGTTGAGCAGATTGCTGGGAAGAAGAGAATCTCTTTGGGATGGGCCTTTAAAGGGAACCACAGACTCTGGAGCCCACGTTTGCTTCCCCTGGGCTCGTGGAGCCTCAGCCCTGAACCAAACGGGGCCGTTGTAGCTGGAGCAGGGTCAGGATGAGGAGGTTGTGTAATGCAGCAGCTGGGCTCAGATGGGTTCCTGCTCCCTCAGGCTTCATGCTCCACAGCAAGTGAGCTCATCAGTGCACCTTGCTGCTCCGGCAGAGGTTGTCACAGACACACACGGTGGGGAGGGGGAGAAAAACTCAGAAAACAGAGCAAAAAAGGCAGAGCAGCCCCTGGCCCTGCTGCTGGAATAGTGTGTGGGCTTCCCCACCACTTCTGGGAAATGTGCTGGAGAAAGGGAAGCTTTGGTCACTCTTATCTTTTCCAGTGATAAAAATCATGGAAACTGGATGTTTGAGGAATGCAGAGTAATTCGGCACTGATTTTCATGCTGTGACAATAGGATAATCTTTTTATCCATCAGCTGAAAGAACCCTGGGGTTTTTTTCTGTTTAATATTCCTGTTTCTTTACCTTCAAGTGGCTTCCAATACAAAAACCCCAACGGACCCTTGAGGGGGAGCCATTTCCAGGTCTCCCATGAACCCTTCAACACCGCTCATACCCCTCAGGCTTCAGAAAAGGATGGAAAATGAGGGAAAGGGAAGGAAGACCTGAGAAATCCACAGAGCTGGATGTGGAGAGGACCCAAGCCAGGCTGCTGACGTCTCCCGTCGGCTGTAAGGTGTTTGCAGGCAGCTGCTGGGCAAGGATTCCTGTGGGCAAGCTGAGGCAGAACCTTCGTTGTTGGTACATGAAATAAATCAGGGTTTTTCCTTAAGCTTACACCTCTGAAGATGACCCGAGCACACTCACGTTCAGAGCCTTGCTCAGTGTGGTCATTGCTTGGCCTCCACGTCCCACCACGTGGGGCAATCTGCTCTTTCCACATGAATTAAGTTATTAGCAGTAAAAGGTCAGCTGCCACTCACTTGTCCTGGGAAAAACTTCCCTCTTGTAAACTCTTTTAGAGAGCAGAGAAGAGTTTAATGAGCAGCCAGTGCTGGGAGAGCCTGTTGTGGTTGCACAGCCCTTGGTCCTTTGCTTTGCCACTAGTCGTTGGCCACCCTTGGATGGCACAGCTGGCATCATTTACTAATAAGGCTAATTCCTTGCTATTTACTGCCCTTAACCCCAATGCTGCTCATATTTACATTGCAGACTATGGGAGAGCAGTGGGTGCAGCGAAGGGGTTTAACTTTGCCCTGGTTGTTCCCCTTTTTGTTTATAAGTGTTTCCCCAGTGAAAGATCAGTCCCAGGGAGACAGGAGGAGCTCCTGGTCGTGCTGACTTGCCTTTTCCAAGCCCTGAGATGCCAGTGGGGCTTTGGCAGACCAGGACTGGCACATGAATATGAGCTGGGAGTAGCCAGCTCGGGGTGAAGGGCTCCATTTAACCTCTCCTCTTAGAAATCACATCACTTCACTCAAGATAAATCCAAAGTGGAGGCCAGATTGGAAGTCTCAGACTTGTTTGGTGGGTTTTCAGCTCCAGGTACAAGTGGGGTTTTTGGGAAGAAGGGACAGGGCACTGCTCCTCCTGGGGTGCCTGGTCCCTGAGCTCTCAATCAGCCCTTAGGGGGATGCAGGAACGTGTCCCCTGCCCTGGTGCTGAGGAACAAATCTTCCTGCTCAGTGTCCAGCAGGTACCAACCCGACATCCCCCTGATATTTCCCCTAACTCCTGTCTAAAGTGCTGGCAAACAATAGAGCAGCTACAAGGTCCCGTGTATTTAAATCCACGCTGGTACTTGAGCAATTCACTGAAGGTCTTCTTTTTATTTTAAAAATGATTTTTGTTTTCTCAGTAGAAAATTCCCCAAGGAAATCTCCTTGGTAACCAGAAATTGTGCTGGGCATCCTATGGTAATGTGCTGCTGCTTTTCATTGGCTTCCAGCAAAGAAAAGAATTTTAACGTTTAAAAATCCTAATAAGTAGTTTTCTTGCAGGTGTCTCTGTTCAGGTGCTGAACTGAAGGGCTACGTTGCTGTAAAGAGAATTTTAAGGGTGGAATAGCATAAGGAAATGATGCTGCTACAATAGGTCAAAGGTATTTGGGAAACTGATTGGAGGGGTTTCATTTGATGGTAAACACTAATGGATTAAAAGCAAAATAACTTCTGGCTATTGATGTAAGAGTGTTACCACCAAGGCTGAATGGATGAGCTGGCAGTTCCCAGGCTTGGAATGAATTAAAGATGGTCTGGTGGATGGGGATGGCAGATCCCTGTTTGGAACACTGGCTGTGCCTCAATGTCCCATGATTTTAGCTCTGTAGTGGCTCATGGTGATGTGTTCTGGTCTCAGAGCCTTTTGCTGCACTAAAATCCACCTCCATGGGGTTTTCCCGTAAATCTTTCACTCTGCCTTAAAGCACTCTTTAATATCATGCTAAAACGAGGTTTTTAAAGGCTGGGCTAAAACTCTGGCATGTAATTCAAAGGGCAGAGGAGCCTGAGCAGACTCATCCCCTCTCCAGCCCTTCTACTGGGCTCAATGAATCCTCTAGGTTGGAAAAGACCTCTAGGATCAAGCCCAAACTTCACCCAACATCTCCCTGATCCCTGGACCACATCTTGGAGTGCCTCAATACTCTGATTTCCCTCTAATCCTTCCCCCACCCTGCTCTCCTGTCTCTCCAGGGAGGTGGTTGTGGGGCTTTGCCCCCTCTCTGCTGGGCACACAGATCTGGGAGCAACATTTCTGTCAAACCCAAGCTCTTCTCACACTCACATCCTGATGACAGATGATTTCCCACTTCCAGGCTGCTGCATCTCAGCACAGAATCTCAAACATGTCCTGTGGCAGCCTGGTCCAGAATATCTCCTAGGGGACACATCCCAGAGCTGCTGCAGAGGGGTTCCCATCACACAGCACAGGACCTGCAGCACCAGGAGAACCTCCAGAGCTGAGGGCAGCGTGGTGGGCATGGTCTGACAAGGTAGAGGAGGCTCTGCCCACATCACTCCAGCTGCTGCCTCCTCCACATCCTCTCCCCCAGTCGTTTCAATGCTCCTGGCTGGCAAATTCAGTGTCTGCCAGAGCACGAGTGTTGGCAGAGGCAGGAATCCAGCTTTCTGCAAGAGTTGATAACAAAGACACAGAGCGAGAGGTGTAAAAGGGCTTCTGGAGGGCTCTGGCCCAACGTCTGCTTGGAACAGGGGGAGCTGAGATCGATTCAGTGACAAGCCACAAGTTTTTTACCTACGTGGGTGCTTCATGGGAATATTTAGTGTGCCATCAACTGGCCAGCGTTGCCCTCATGGTCTGTGGGGACATCCCAGCATTAGGATCCTGCATTTTCCTCTTGCCTGTAAATGAAAGGGGTTGGTTGTCATCATTTGAACTGAGGATGAGCTGAGTTTGTTCTTGGTCCTTTCCTCTCTCCCCATTCTGTGGCTGGGGATGTTCTGCTGGTGGGACCTGGTCTCTTGTGCCAGCAGCAAAGTGTAGGGAGGCCAAAGTATTTATTCTTTGAAATGTATGAACAAGATATCCTAACGTGGGCTTTTTATTATTGTGGCTTTTCTTATTTTTATTTTCCCTTCCCAAGAGCTATTCAGCTCCCTTCCTTGTATTTTTTCTCTCTTGTTCCCAGCTGGTGAAACATGTTTGTGCGTGTGGGTGTTGTGGGGTTTTGCGTGCTGTAACTGAAAGGCTTCACCACTGAAGAGAAGTGTCCTTAAGTGGCAGTGAGTTAACACAATTTTCCTGCTGCACATCTTGCCAGGGAGCCTGGCAGGGCTTTCCCAGCCCCATCTTCTGCTGGCTGCCTGGGGCTCAGCTCAGCCCTGAGCTCAGTGCTGGGAGAGGATGGAGGATGGTGCAGGACCACTGGGGAGCTGGACAGGCAGAAACCCCCTCTGGGAAATGCTTGTTCCCCTTCCAGACCCTTAAACCCCCCAGATCCCAGTGGATAGACTGCTCATCTAAGCGGTGTCCTGGGGAACATGGAGATGCCTGGTTAGCCTGGGCTAAAACCTGATTTATTTTCACCAGAGGAGAAGTGCTGCCTGCCACAGAGCAGAGGATTTGGAACCTCTGTGTTTAAAAATGTATGAAATGAAAATACATAACTGGCGTGTTCTGTCAGCAAAACAAGTAATTAGATGTGTTTGGGGATGTTGTGACAATAGGGCTTAACTCTTCAAATATTGCTCGGGGCTTGTTTTTTGGTTGTGGCTGGTTCCTTTGGCTTCCCCCCTCCCCTCTCCTGCTTTATCTTACTGAAATCAATGGTGTTATTGGAACTTTTTTGACTGCTTGAATCCGCTCTGGCCAACAGCATCTTCCTGAGCAGTTTTGCATAGACGTGGCTGGGAAGCAGGAGACTTCTGATTAGTGTGATAAACGTTTTCTGTGTCCTAAGCACCAGTGCTGGGTGGAGAATAACCAGGAAATATTTAAGTTTCACCAGGGAAAAGTTTCCTTCAGCCCTCTGGGGATGCAGAGCTCAGCAGTGCTGTGAAACAGAGCTGTGCCTTTTTGCTGCTGGATGGGTGGTACATCACGAACTGTAGAAAAATAATGAAAAACCCCAAATAACCTTGCTGAACTCAATGGCTTGCCCTAGCCTGACCTTAGGGCAAGGGAGCAGAGAGGGAAGAGTTTTCCCTGTGATGCCATGGTGCAGTGATTCCAGCTGGGATCCCCAAAGAGCAGCTATTGCAGGTTTCAGGTGGGCTCCCCTTGATGTCCCTTTGTTTGGCTTCCAGACCTGAGCAAACCTCTTGGTGGGCACATTTGAAGTGAGCAAACAAAGCTCTGGCTGGATCCCTGGCTGCATTAGAGAGTGTATTTATACTGTGCCTGTATCCTTCCTCTCCTTGCTCTCCCCACAAGCTCCTCCAGCCCTTTCAAGGGTGAGGTTTACCGTGGGTAAATAGCACAAGCTCTCCAAAGTGTGCCCAGCCTTTCTCCCTGCATGGCAAAAGGAACAGTGCCCCTGCTACCTGAAGGGTTGAACCTTGGCAGGCTCAGGAGGGACCCTGGTGTCCCCTCACCGGGCTCAAGTCTGCCCGCTCTGGGTTGGAGCGATGCTCTGAGCACCCAGGGCAGGGATGGGGACCCTGGTGAATGCCAGCTGGGGGAATGGGGTGCTTGGGGATGGGGCAGGACTCCCAGAGCTGGAATGATGCTGCAGACCTGCTCTGTTCTGCCTGTTCTTAGCACTCCAGGCATTGCTTTTGTCTTGTGTTCTCTGTGCCCAGAATAATCCCAGGTACAGGCAGTCAAGTTGAGAATGGATGGCAGTAATTTGGAGGAGAAAGGCTTGTGGATGCTTGCTTGGATTCTTTTGTGTGAGGAGGGAACAGCCCCGTCGCTGCAGCGTGGTGCTGCTGGGGAGCAGCCCTGGGAAGCAATCCAGTAAATTGGACCCTGCTGCTTTGTACTGGGCAGCACTGGGGCTGTGACTCACTGGACCACCACCACTGCTGCCTAAAAATACCTCCAGAAAGCATCTCGGGCTGATGCTCCAGTGAGTCACCCTGCCCAGCCAAAAGGGCTTAAGGAAAACTTTGTGCAATGCTGGAAATGACTCTCCCCGAGCACAGCGGTGGTTTGGAAATGAGAGAGAGCTGCTCGTGTTCTCAGAAAGCAGCAGGGAGCAGGTGGGACTTGGTCATCCCTTCACACCCACCCGTGGTGCTTCCCCAGGGAGCTCTGTCCCCACCGTGGTCCATGCCGTGAGTAGCCACATGTTCTCCTCAGGTGCTGTACCAAGGGCAGTAGGAGCTCTGGGAGATTCTAAAGCCCTTCCCAAGTTTCAGCAGCATGTAGGGAGGATGAGGAAGGCAGTAAGTGGCACGTCGTGGTGTGGCTCACTGCTAGACTCCCATCTGGAGCCACGGTAGGTTAAACACTGAGTGTCTCCTCCAACGTCAGGACCTGAGTCACTGCTCGGGTTCACACCAGGTCCTGATGCTGCTTTAGGGGTTGTGCCTGTAGAGATGAGTATATCTGGCTATTATTATTTGTTCTGGGAGCAGGGAAACAAGCCCAGTCCAGCAGAAACAACGCTCACCACAGCCTCTCCTGCAGGGTTTTGGTGGAGGGTTCTCAGTGTGGATGGTGCCTCCCTGAGCACAAGCAGCCTGGAGATCCCTCTGTCCTCCAGGCAGGGAAGCTCCTGTCCCAGCCCTGCAGATGGGATTTCTTCATGGGCAAACAGGGAGTTAAAACAGAGCCTTAAACTCTGGTTATGCTGATAAAAACCCCAGTGCTGCCTTCCTGAGTGTCCAGTGATCCCAAGGGAGGCTCCTGCCAGAGAGGCTGTGAATAAGCTGCTCGTTTTAAGGAAGAGCTCTGGGGACTTGTGCTGAGGTCAGGCAACCCCATTGCCTCTCATTTTGTCGGTGTGCCTCCCACCCAGGAGCCCACGGCCTGAAAATTCTGCTGTTTGAGTGTTAACAGCTTTGGGAACAGTAATTTTCAGTAGCACTTGCCACAAGGGCTGTTTTTAAGCCTGGTACCTCCAATACGATCCAAGGGATGCAGATGCTGGGAGGGTACCAGGGTCATTGTCACTGTGCTCGCTCCCAAACACAAAGGGAGGTGGAGAACATCCCCCTGGAGCTCTGGCAGGACCTGGCCATCATCTCCTCTCACCTTCCCTTTGCCTCGAGCTGCCTGGGTTGCTCTTGGCCACAGGTCCCCCAGCTGGAGATGTTGAGCTGTGTGACACCAGTAAACAGGGCTGTAACTCTTCACGTTTGTGTGTGTATCCTTTCTGTGAGCCCAGACAGCTCTGAAATTAAGAGTATAATTTGTTGTGCTGTTCAGGTCACTTTCTGACATGGTTTCAGCCCCTCGGAGTTTAACAGGGGTTACATTCTTCTTTCAAAATAATTCCCAAATGAAGCACTGCTGCTCTCTATAAAGTTTTACTGTGAGGAGGAAAAATGGGATGGGCTGAGATCTTACTCAGGGCAGTTTGTTAGGCACAAGGAAAAGGTTTTCATAGTGAGGTGCTGGGATAAAGCTTGTGGCAGATTTTAAGAACAAATTAAGTAACTCGTGGGTCCCACCTCATCCTCTCCTCTGTGACTCCAGTGTAGAAACCCCCTGGTTGTGTTTGTAACCACGCCAGCAAGAAGCCACAGCAGCAAAGCTTTTAATTTACACGTAGCCTTCTGGAAAATTGCACATCAGCTGGTGAGATGGTGCAGGGGGCACAGAGGTTCCTAAAGAAAACACAAGTACTGGTAAAACTTTCCCTGCTTTATCTGCCAGGAGGGGAGGGAGATACCAGGTCCTGCTTTTGCACGTGGGTTCATCCTCCATGCTGGACCTGGCAGTGATTTTAGACAGAGCACCAGCATCCCAGCGTGGGTACCAGCATCCCAGCGTGGGTACCAGCATCCCAGCGTGGGTACCAGCATCCCGAGCATCCCAACTCCTCCTAGGATCTGTCTCCTCTCTCCCTTCTACTGAGAAAATGGGAAGGAGAACTTGTTGTGTTGTGCAAAGTACAGAGACATCCCTTGGTGCCCTCGAGGGTCCCCCAAGGGGAATTCCTCCATCCCTGAAAGTGCTTTCTGCTGGGCAGAGACCTGGGCCTGAGGAATTGGGGGTTCTCTGGGTGCCTGGGGAGCAAACCCGTGAGCATGGACACTGGGAGGGGCTGGGGTGTTCTGCCACTGCTCCCAGGCTCTGGAGCACATCGTGACACCCCCTGCACAGCTTCCAGGCTGCTGATGGGCTGTGTGGTGGTTCCCAAAGCTGCACCATGATCAGAGAAGGTGTCTGAGGGGCTGAGGACAAGATTTCTATAATATTATTTTAGCAGGGCAGCTCTGGAAGTTGCCTCCTGGGTGTTCTTGTAGGTTTCAGCCTACACTATAAAATTGGTTTACATGATACACAGATATGTTTGTTTATTTTCCTTTTTAGCCCATGTAAACACGACAGCTTTGCACAGGGTTTCCCCAAGCTGCTCAGGATCCAAAGCACTCCAGCAGAATGGCTTTTCCTTTGGTCACTGTTACTTGGGATGACCGTACCCACCTCGGGATG
The DNA here is from genome assembly GCA_013401335.1 of Brachypteracias leptosomus. NCBI lineage: Eukaryota > Metazoa > Chordata > Aves > Coraciiformes > Brachypteraciidae > Brachypteracias > Brachypteracias leptosomus. The sequence continues at coordinate 141,348 of VYZX01020823.1, read as the reverse complement.
CCCCCTGAGCATCCCACCATGAGGATGTGATGGGGAAGGTGGCACAGACAGGGAAACCACATTGGAAACACCCTCCTGAGGAAGGGAGCAGAGGCAGCACCCAGCCCAGGTCTGTTCCTGGTGCTCCCCAGCAGCAGGAATGCAGCTTGTCCCCTTTAGCAGGGTACAAACATTGACCCTCCCCTCTCTGACCCTATCGCTTTGATCTCCTCCACACACTTCTCCAGCAGTGCCTGCTGGCAATGGAAAAATGCATCAGCCCGAGCTAATTTGTTTTTCCTTTATGTACAAGTGCATTAAGTCTTGGGAAGTGGGGCAGTGGAGGGATGGAGGAGCTGGAGGGCAAATCAGTGCAGCCCTAATGAGGCTTTGGGGGCATGTTTGTGGCAGGAGGGGCTGGAGGTTTGGGGTCGTGAGGCTTTTACTTCTTAAAAGGATTTGCCTTCTCTTCTGCGGTGCTAAACAGCTCTTGCCACCAGCAAAACAAACAAAAAAAAAGGTGTCTAATTGCTCTGCCCTTTCTGGGGGCTCTTTTACAGGAGTAGAGGAGCTCCGGAGGAAAAAAACTTATGAAAATTTATAAGCATAAATCATGGGGACCAAACTGTGCGTGGGCATAAATCAGTTGCTCCTTTTCTGGATTCATTCTGTCACTTGTGAGCAGCAGAATTTTTTCTCTTATAGAATCTTTTTTCTTCTTCTTCTGTGTGTGGTGCTGGAAGGTGCATCAAGGCGAGCTCTGACTTGGAGTTTCCTCAGTCACTGCTGCATTTTGAGGGGGAAAAAGGCCCAGGGAGGGTTTTATTCTTTAAGTCCTGTGCCAGCAGGGCTGGTTGCTTCTTGGTGAGATAACTCTTTGTTTTTTTAATGAGGAAAAAGGCAGCATTAGTAAGGCTCCATCACTATGTGTGATGTGAAGCCGGTGTCCCAGCTCCCCTGGATGATGCTGGGATACAAGATATTCCCTAATTCTTCACCTCAGCATCGTGTATGTGGAAGGGGAACAATCTATTTGTGCTTTAGGACTCCTCAGACTACGAAATCTAAGGCAGAGAATATGAAGCATCTGGTGCAGCACATCCCTGAGCTCACTTAGCACCTTGCAGCCTCTGGATGTTACTCAGAAGCTCCAGAGGGAGCCTCAGGAGGATTTTGGATTGCTCCGGCTCTTGAGGGCTTTGTAACATTTTCAGGGCTGAATTCTAATGAGTAGGAAAAATATATAATTTTTTTTTTTTTCCAGTTTGATAGTAGGCTATTTGCTTCACTCCAGTGCAGTGATGTGTTCTGCCCAGCCACAAGGAGCTTGGGCTGAGGCTTCACTTTTAACCAAGCACTGGGAACAACCCCAAAGCCAACTTGAGATCTCCACAATCCCTTTTCCCAGGGGTTATGTTGCAGGTTGCAGTGTTCCTTATGGACACTGACTTCTGCAGCCTTTCTTATTCTTTGCCCCTATAGGCTGGAAAAAAAAATATAATTATGATTCATTTTAACTGATTTTAAACACAATGTATCACTGAGGTAAATACACACTTTAAAAGTACCTGTAACTGGGTTTTTTAAGAGGAGTTCAGAGCTGTTTGCTGTGATCTCTGCTATGGATGATGCCTGATCAAGCAAGAAGCATCTGCTCAGAGTTCCATGGGGTGAAAGCAGCCTGGTCGTTTAAGATAGGGGAAGAAGCCCCCAGTGTAGGGTCCATAGAGGGTTCAGTGCAGTTCCTCATGGTGAAGAGATGCTGAAGCACCTCAGAGCAGTGATGGGCAGTGGAGGAGGATGGGGTAGGGTAGAGGAGGAAGGTGTCATGCTTAGGGAAGCTCATGGAAGAGGAGGAGGAAGGTGCCATGTTCAGGGAAGCTCATGGAAGAGGAGGAGGAAGGTGCCATGTTCAGGGAAGCTCATGGAGGAGGAGGAGGAAGGTGCCATGCTTAAGGAACCCCACAGAGGAGGAGGAAGGTGCCATGCTCAGGGAAGCTCATGGAGGAGGAGGAGGAAGGTGCCATGCTCAGAGAAGCTCGTGGAGGCGGAGGAGGAAGGTGTCATGCTCAGGGAAGCTCATGGAGGAGGGGGAGGAAGGGGCCATGCTTAAGGAACCACACAGAGGAGGCTCAGGGAAGCTCATGGAGGAGGAGGAGGAAGGTGCCATGCTCAGGGAAGCTCATGGAGGAGGAGGAGGAAGGTGCCATGCTTAAGGAACCCCACAGAGGAGGAGGAAGGTGCCATGTTCAGGGAAGCCCCACAGAGCCTGAAATCCCATCTTCAAGCTTGTCTCTCCCTCTGTCCCCTTTTCCAGCCACGTCAGGCTGCCAGACCTGTCCTGATGTGGTGGTGACCCACTCCCTCTTGGTGGTGGAGACACAACCCAAAGTCTTGGTGCTAGTTTGGGTTCTCCAGCACAGGATGGGGGTGAGGAACATCTGGACACACGTGGAGCTGGGGCGTAGGAGCTGTCAGCCCCCCCAGCCACCCGACACACGCCGTCAGGAGCCAGCAGCACGCTGGTGGAGATCCAGGGCCCTGGGGTTGATGAAGAGCTGCTGTTTTCCCACGGTGAGGGTGAAGCAGGAGCCCCATGGCTGCAGGCTGGGTGGCTCCAGCAGCCTCTGCCAGCTCTGGCCACACCAGCTTAGCCCATTAGTGCAGCCTCTGCTCATTAGCAGCATCAGTAGTGGTTGCAGGCAGCGTGTGCTCCCTCAGGAGGAGGTGGTGACACAACCTGGGCTGGTGAGGAGTGTCCTGCAGGCAGAGGTGGGTGTAGTTGGGTTATCCTGGGCTCCAGCACAGAGCCAGCTGGTGTCCTCTGGCCAGAAGGCAGCTCTGCTTCTGTCTTGGGATGCATCAGAGGTGCTACGTGCATGTTCTTGTATAGGTCCCTGTAGATATCGATGTTCCTCTCCAGATCTCGTTCCTGCCATCCCACCTTTGTCACTGTGCCAAGGGAGGAAGGATAAATCACAAATGGACAATTTCTACCTAAATTGGAAGGCTGAATCACAACGAGGTCAGGCAACAGTCTGAACTCACCCCAGGCTGAGGGTTGTGTCCAGTCTTAGCATCCCACCACTTGACCTGGAACTGGGATCCGCTTGTCCTGGTAAGAGGGAAAATCCACGGGTCCAGCTGCCCACGTAAACCAGCCCAGCAGAGCTCAGCCAGCACTGGTGCCCAGTTCCAGCTGTACCTGCTGCTCTGGGGATGGGACTTTCCTTCCTTCCTTCTTCCCAGCAGAAGATGCCCTCTCAAGCCCCAGAAAGAGAATCTGAAGCCTTCTGAAAAGTTTTTCTAACGCAGCCAGCGCTGTCCTGGGAAACCAAAGCAAGGAATTAGCAGAACCAGAGCTCTTGAAGGAGCCAAAAGTATTATTAAAACCACCCCGGGCAGCTCGGCTGCCTCTCTAACGTCTTGCAGATGTGCAGCAGGAGGTGGGTCCTGTGGGACGTGGTGGCAGAGGCTGGTCCTGCTGCCTCAAAGCAGCCAGATAGATGTTGTCAGATGCTTTGGAGAAGCCTGTGAACCAGTTGATGTGTCAGAAGTTGAGGTAACTCTAAGGGCTGGCAGCCACCAGGCTGGGCAGTGGTGGGAGCTGGAGTGTTCTGCAGCAAGGAATCAAACTGCATACAGTAAAACCATGAGTTTGACTTAGGAAAACTAAGTGGGTTTGGGTTCTTTTCTTTTAAGAGAATAAGTGGATTCTTTTCTTTGCCTCCTGCCACTTGAATGTGTGGTCAGTCACATTTCTCTTCATCAGAAGGGGGAGAAATGACTGGAAAACAGCAAAAAAAATCTGGCAAAAGAGAATTTAAATCCTCTCGACTACAAGAACTTGGACTTGAAAGTCCATGAGGTAGAAATGCAAGATTTAACAAGTCTATGAATACTTTTATATGGCAGGGTCTTGGGCTGGGGGCCCCAAGCAGTGCCTGCTTGTGTCAGTAGCATCTAGTAGAGACGGGAAAATAAAAGGAAAAAGTAGAGTAAAGTTTCAGACAACCTGTGAGAAGGGGTTAAGAGAGCCCCAGGGATGGGGTCTTCCAGGCAAAGGTCAGAAGGAGCTGTGGCCACGCTTCTAGCAAGAGAGCAGGGAGTGGGCAGGTGCCCAGAGCATCCCTCTGTAGGGGATGGAAGGGCTGGTGGGGCGATGGGACAGCTCTTGAGAGGAGGAGCTGTCACATCACCATGTCTGTGGAGGACTAAAGGGCTTTGCCAGCTCCTTGGACAACCAGAGGTCCTGGTGGGGCTGATGTGGTGAGGGAGCAGGGTCAGGGGGAAGAGCAGGATAGACATGGAGGGATGAAAGCAAGTGCTGCTGTGAAAAGCCCCTGGCTGGGACCCGGGACACAAAACCCAGCAGAAAGCAGCAGATCCCAGGGCAGGGAAGAGCTGGAGTCCTCACCACCAGAACCAGAAGAGTTGGGGCTTCCAGAAAGGCATTAAAACATTGCAGTGAGGTGAAAAAGCTTCAACATCCTTAACAGATGTACCCCTGAGGTCAGGAATGGGCTGGGGTGAGAAAAAGATGTTGGAATCTGGATTGTTCCTTTGTCTGGAATGGAGAGGACAGGGAAGGGACTTTGCAATTCCCATATTTGGGGCTGCCCAAACCCACGCTGCTGGATTCTCTGAAATAAATGATGAATGCCACAGAAATCTAAACATGGCTTTTTATAGTCAGTCACCCGGGCAGGGAGCCAGGGGATGCAGAGCTGGCAGCCCCAGCTCCTCAGGAGCCGTGAGTCAAGCCCCCAAAATCCTGACTTGGGAACGGGGAGAGTGCACAGGAGAGGGCACCGTGTGTGAGGGTCACCGAAGAGGTTAAATAAGTGCAAAAGACCAAAAAATGGTGCTGGTGAGGCCATGAAGAGTGGATAACTGGAGTGTGATGGGAAGGGACAGCAACGGGCTGAAGAGGAGGAGGCAAGGTGATGAATAGACACAGGTTCCCCCCATTTCTCTCCCCCTTGCTCCCAGACAGGGACATTTGTCCCTGGCACAGCTGCTGGAGCTGCTCTGGCCACAGAGAGATGGGGACACCCTCAGTTTGGAGGCACCACAGCCCCAGCTGCTCTGCCTGCTCCTGCCCCACATGTGGCTGCTCTGGAGGTGTTTTCAGTGGAGGGTTCAGGGGGCTGTTGACTCCAAAGCAATCAAGGGCTGAACCACCTTGAGCAGAAACCAAGGGAGCTCTGGGAAAGAGGGGAGGGCATTTGGGGGTTGATCTCCACTCCACCCCCTACAAAAAGAGAATCTGGGGCAGGAGGGTCAGTGCTGGGCTTGTTGGGACTTGGCTGCATCACCCTGAGCACCTCAGGCTGGGGTTTCCTTGGTGGTGGTGAGTAGATGTTTTCTCTTTGTGCTGCTGGGACATGCTGGGCCATGTGTGGGGCTGGTGGCTGCTCTGTCCTCCCACTGGTACGTGATTTGCTGGTTCTGAAGCTCTTGCTGTTTCTCCTCTGCTGTGACAGGCAGGGATGAAGCAAGCACTGCGGGTGTGTTGCAATCAGGGTCATTAATTACTGCGTGACAGGGGTGCTGCTGAGCCACCAGCAAGCTCCAACACATTGAGAGAGGCCAGCCCTGGCCTCCAGCACTTGTGGGAGAGGAAAGTACAACCAGCGTGGAGGTCAGAGCGAGGACATGGAAGAGCTGGGGATGCAAACCTGTTCTCCAGACTCCTCAGCTCCCAGCCTGCCTGTCCCACCCTTCCCTGCTGTGCCCAGAGCAGGCTGGGGGACCTTTGGGCTTCAGATGTGGAGAAGTTCTGGTGCTTTCCAGTGCAAGTGCAGTGGGTCAGGGGCTGGTCGTGTTGTTGACCTGGAGATGTAGCAGCTTTATCAGGGTGGACGTGACAAGATGTTGGAGGTGGTTGTCACCACTACCAGCACCATGTGTGCACCCTGGGCAGCTCCTGGAGCTTGGCGTTCCTGGAGCAGCCCTTGGGCCAGCCTCGTGCTCCTCAGGAGTCCCCACATGGCAGCAGTGCTCTCCTGAATGAGTGTTTGAGACTTTTACTTATGCCTGCTCCATTTTATTAGTATTTTCATTGTTGGTTTCACAGTTAGTTGGTTGTTGTTTTCCTTTTAATCATCGTGCAGCAGATAGTAGGAGATTAAATTAGTGGCTGTGCTCTGAGGAAGAAGTTCTGCATAATTATCCCAGGCAGTGTTCACTGGGAGTAGGGAGCACTTTAATTGCTTAATGATCTCCCCTTGCCTCTCCTACAGCCCAGAGCAAACTTGAAACCACGGCCACATCTTCTTCCTTTGGCTTTTGAGAGCTGGGAGCAGCAAAATCCATGTGGCCAGGAATAAAGTGTCCTGCTCCCTGAGGTGTGGGGTGGCTGTGGCTCTGTGGTGCTCAGCAGCCACCAGGCTCTTGGGACAGGAGGTGGGCAAAGTACCACACAACAGACAGTTTGCTTATTTAATTATCCTCCAGGCAAATCTCCACCAGCTTTCCTTGAGGTCAGCAGAGCCCCTCCTGCTGGGGACCTCTGGAATGATGTGACAGGTCATTGGGGAAGGGGATTGCTGCTTCCCTCTCAGATGTGATAACTTGTGGTCCACCAAAGATCAGCAAAAGCTCTTTGCTTATCTGGAAATGAAGAATTCCCAGCCCTGAAGTAGGGCTCAAGAAAGGTGCACAGCTCCATCCTAGCTCTCTAAGGCAGGTGAACACGAATAAACCAGATGCATTTTATGTGAGCTGCCTCTGGCTTTAGAAACTTTCTGTGAACTTAACCCTGGGTACCAACTTTATCTGGAATGAACAGGAGGGGGGGGAAGTTTTGTTTGTTAGCAGAAAGAATTGGTAATACAGTGAAATATACATATATAGAGGAATATAGCTCTGTGAAAACTAGAATATTACCAAAATATGACAGCGTTTTAGTCCCCTATTGGTATTCTCTTGGCCTTTTGGGTGGTGGTGGACAGAGATGCTCCTCCAGACAGAGGTCTTGGCAGGAGCCAAAAGAGGGAGTGGGAATCCTATGAATAGCAAGGACAGAGTGACAGTAATTAATGGCACGACCACTTCTGGCTAGACACTGAAACTCGTGGAGCAGGGTTTAAAATAGTCCCTCACTTTGGAAGATCAGGGTGAAGTTTAACGTGGGGGAGACTCTCTGACATCTGCCTGTGAGAGGCTCTTACTCTGCTCTGCTGGCCCATGCCAGGGCTCTGCTTAATTAAACTGCTTTCTGTGCACACAAATGCACCTCCCCTGGTGTCCATCCCAGTGGCTACCCCAGGAACACCCCAAGTGCTGTGTCTGAGGAGGGTGAGGGCACTTTCCACACCAATGGACCCTGTTATTATCATCTGTCTGTGTGTTCACACACTGCCCCCGGGCAGATCCCATTCAATGGAATTTGCCTCTTTTACTCTGCAGAAGAATAGTCCCCGGGTGGGTTCTGATTTTTCCCAGATGTGTGTGTTGTTCAACAGCATCCACAGAACCCTCTCTGCAGAGAGACGAAGCATCAGAGGCAGCAACAAGAGGAGGGAGGGGTATAAACCCCCCTGCTCCCTGTAACATCTCGGGGATGGAGAAGTTATCCCTCGCCTGCATCTCTGTGCAGGGTTTTGTTTTTCACCATGCTTCAGCAGGCTGGTTTTGCCCCAAAGGATGGAGATGCTGTTGCTCTCCCCAGGCATGGCTGTTTGCTCCCTGCTGGAGCAGCAGCTGGATGGTCTCTGCAGAGCACTGGCCAGGCCAGGGATGGCCAGAGCTCCCTGTGAGGAGCATCATGCTGGCCACAGAGAGGATGCTGGAGGAGCAACGTGACCCCTGCACCAGCCCAAGGCCTTGTGGTGACATCAGGAGAGATTCTGGTCCTGCAGTGCTGAGCCCAGCCCGTGCTCTGGTGCTCCCTCTGATGACCACCATGAAGTGCTGGGTGCTGGATACACCACGAGCTGGGTTCGTGGGAAGAGTTAAACAGCTCTGTGAAGAAAAAGAGGGAGATGAGGAAGGGGAGGGTGTAGTGAGGGCCAGGAGATGCTCCATGAGCAGGGCTCAGGCTGGAGGAATGTCCTTTGCAGCTTCTCTGGGGTAAGACACAAGGATAACATGGAAGCTGCAATGCAGAGGGTGCTTTTGGTATTGTAAAAATGGGTGTGGAGGGCCAAGTTCTTGAGAGTAGATACTAGTTTAGGTTAAAAAAGGATTTTTTTCCCCTTTCTCCCCTGTGCAAGCACACACACTCCTTCTGCTGTTTTGTTCCACGCTATCATATGTGGTATCTTTGTGGACTCGTGCTCAGGAAAAGTGCTGCTAACAGACAACAGGGAGCAGGAAGGGGAGGTTCCTTCTGGGCTGTTATCAGCCCAGCTCCTGCAGCTCCTCTGCTGATAACCACAGGCTGCTCTGGGGGAAACCCTGGTGCTGGGTCTCTACCCTGGCTTGGCAGGCTGGGCAATGCCCTGTGCTGTGCTGGCAGGGCTGTGGTCTAATGGGAACGTGGCTCAGAGCTGGAACGGGGGACTGCCCAGTCTCATCCCAGTCCAGGCTGTCCCACAGCTCCATCCTGCTGTGTGCAGGGAACACAGAGTGAATTAACTTAATTAAAACAACGAGAAGGAAGGGAGATGCAAGGGAGGAAAAGAATTTCACATTTAATTGAGAAATTCCATCTCTGTATGGGCTGAGATGCTGCTCCCTTTGCTGGTTTCCTAAGAACAGCCCCGTGTGTTTCCAGTTGTCTGGGGAGGTGCAATGTCCATCTCTCCATGTCCTCCCCCACTCCAGCCAAAGCTCAGCTCTCGAGCATTCCCTAGCCACGGATACAACCAGATTTCCCCATCTGGATCCAAACCTAGCACCTCATTTCTGCTTAAAGCTGCTGGGAGCTGAGCAGGTAGCTGGGGGCTTCCAGAAAGTGAGGAGTTGTGCTTGGGGGCAGGAGAAAAAGCAGGGTTTGTTTATTGAGCCTGGGACGTCCGTTTGATGCACATCAGTTTCCACACACTTCAGCCAAACCAAGAACTTTTCCAAGCTGACCATATGTGTGTTCCCTGGGATCTGTCCCCTGGCAGTGAAGTGCAGAGGACCAGCAGTGGCACTGGGCAGGTCCAAAAGCCTCTGCTCCACTGGAAAGCTGAGATTTCAGCTTAAAATTACGGGGCCAGAACCAAAATCGTTCCAATTCTGGACGGGTCTTTTTTGGTTTGGTGGTTTTTTAATTATTTGCTGCATTTTTATGAATTTACCTAGGTGAGAAGCAGTGAAATTTCTTCACACCTAGGCTGCCCAGTCAGATTTCAGCAGCTTTTTGGAGAGGCACTTACAGGCATCACATCCAGGATCACCACTTGGTGCTGCTGCTACAAAATTAGTGGGTTTTGGGAGAGTTGTGACATTGACACTGGATGGAGTTCTTTCGTATCTCCTGCTCTCTCCTTCTGGAGCTATTCCCCCAAAACCAGAAATACTGGGGAAACAGTTGTAAAATGGGAATGAACACACAAATGGCTATTAGAAGGTGACATTTTAGTTGAAAGCACAGATTTATCTGAATTTTCATTTACCTGGGACTCTTTCTTTTCCCATTACCTGCCCTTTTCACCTATAAACACCTATTTTTCCACAAGCTCTCCCATTGAGGCAATGATTTTATCTCACAGAAGCTGCCTGCAGGTCAAAGCACAGGGGGGTTAAAGGTGTTTATAAACAAGTGTAGTTCTATTTCTCTCCTCAACAGCCACACCTGGAGAGGGATGTAGTGATGGGGAATGTCTCCTGATGAGGTGCCAGCCTGAGAACTGGATACACCACTGATCAGAGCCTTGCTCTTTGTTTTATTGAGGAGTTTGAGTTGAATTGGGGGGTTATGCAGCTTTCTAGAGAGAAGAGATTCATCCATAACAGGTTCTGTGATGGGCAGTGCCCTGAAAATCCTAAAAAGCCTTGCTTGGGGGGAAGTGAGCAACTCCAAAGTAAATTACTCCCCTTTTCTCCCTTTTTTCCCTCCTTTTCTTAAGGCAGTAATCTCAGCTTGGCACAGGCGGTTGAAACGCCGCAGGGTGTTTCTATCAGAGGTGCAGGGATTTGTTTATTTCCCTGATTCAGTTGGTATTATTGTAGCCACGATCCTTTAGTGATGCTGGTGAGCTGATGAGTAACATCGTGTGCTCTGTGCCATTGGGTAGCTGGGGGGAAAAAAAAACCAAATTGAGTCAAAAATATTTGCATCTGAGCTTTCTAAATGTCTGATGAAAAGTTCACTTGGAAAAAAAACAAACCTAAATTACAGGGCAGCTATTTCTAGGGAGTGGTGGAGTAGTGTTGATTTTGCATTATCAAGGCTTTGTCAATGAGGATAAATAGGGATGCTAGAAGAATATATGTGGGCTTTTTATTCAGAGCAAACAATGGGAATTGCTATTTATATAACAGGGCTGCAGTGCTGGGAACAGTATATTAGCCGATTAGCAAAATGAAATTCTTTGTATGGCTCCATCTCTGCTTTTAAAAACACATCTCGGGAGAGGCGGGTGGGGAGAGATCTCTTTCTATGTGGTGTTCTTGGAGCGATAAATAATCATCTCCTCTGTGCTGGAGTTGTTGGAAAGGTCTGGGACCGAGGTGCCTTTGCCTGGGGCTCTGTCTTTAGCTGGATCATCTCAGAGGAGGGGATGATTTTCCCAGGGATGGGAAGGAGGGTGCCTGGTCCCTGCGTGTCCAGCTCGGGAGCAGGAGCCTGAGCATCCTCAGGGACATCCCTGGCTGCCTCAGGGGGGTTTAAGCACAGTTAGGCTGAGCCTGCCATAAGATATGCTGGTGAATTGGGTTAATCCCAGCCTAAACCAGAGCCTGGCTCCTTGTCCTTGTACCATCCAGCCTGTGCTTCAGAGGTTTCAGGGGATGGATGCTTTGCTTTTTCACTCCTGAGCGCAGGGGAGGGGGAGAGAGCCCAAGGATTTAATGAACCCCCTGAATTAGCAGCTAATGAAAGGTTGGCACACGGGGTAATTAACTCACTAAAACGATATCTTGAGCACACAAGTCTTCTTTACCTACAACATTGCTGCGTTTGTGACTCCACATCTTCACTAGGGACAGAAGCCCAGGGCTCGTTTGCCTCCCTAATTAATGACACAAGCTGTAATTATCCAAAACATTAGGGGGGATCTCCCTAAAAGGTGTTGGGAGCAGCTCACTGGGTACCTGGCTGCCCATCTGATGGCTCTGGACAGGAGAGGTGGGGTTGTCATAAGGCTCAAGTTTTGTCACAAGGCAATTAGGAGCACAGAAATGATTGCATTTAACAGCCACCATTACCTAACAAACCAGCCTTATCAATTAGCCAGGAAATTTAGAATATTTTCCTCTTTTTTTTTGGTCGCCATAAGTGGATTGCTTAAATGGCATTTAACTTCCACGGGGTCAGTCCTGCTCTGATTTAAAGCGGCCTTAATATTATTTAAGTTTGGAAATGACTAGAGGTAAATCAAATTTAGGTCATTTTGCTTCAGAATAAGGACTTGCACTGAGGGATTGAATGCAGTTTAACTAATCCACTTAAAGCCAAGCAGTGACTTAATTTAGATTACTTTTCCTGAGCATGTCTGTCTAGGTTAGACCTTGCACTGCTTTCCAAGCCTCCCTGTTTTACTGGGGAGATAGTGGGGGCAGCAAGCAGAATTAAACCAGTTATGCCAGCTAGGTCCTGAGGTGTGAAATTAAATATATTTAGAGGAATGAAGTCATGGTCTGGATTGAGGTTTTCTCTCTTTCCTTTCTAAATAGCCAGTAGAAATACAGCACACATCCACTCAGGAAAAAATACAGTATATTGGATAAGAATTTGAAGCATACTCAGTGGAAACTTGCTTTGCTGTCCCTGAAGTCCCTAAGAATACAAATTGCATCTTAATCTAGTTAAAATACTAACTAATATGTAGGAGTCCAGGTTTGCTCTTAGTGTTTAATGAAGTGAGTGGAAGTGACAAACTGTCCCTCCAAATCTCACAGCATCATCCTTGCCCTTTGACGTCTAATGAACATTTTCTGCCCAGAACTCGGCCAAATATTAAACCTGAATCAGGCTGGGGTGGTACCGAGGAGATGCAACATCAAGGAGCTTTTCTTTCTCCCCTCACAGGTCTAGAAGGTGCAAAGTGCTGAGGACCTGCTGGCCACAAACCATCAGGTGTGTTTCACTGCCCATGCACAATAAACACACCCCAGGTTTGTGTAAACAATCTGCTGGGGAGACACAACGTATTTTGATTAACTGTTGCTACTTTGTATCCATTGGAGTGATTTGGGGTTTTTTTGTGGCTACTTTGTAGCAATTTTGTAGCAAATTTTGTATCAATTTAGCCCAGGTGCAGAGAAAAGGGAAAGTGTCCCATTAAGTCCTGGGGTGGTTTAAAGGTGTCTGGGCAGACTTGGTTCCCTGCTCTGCACACCAAGGACACGTCCAATTGCTCCAGCCCGTGGATGGTGCCTTTGGAGCCTTTCTGTGGCTTCAAAAAGCCCAAATCACCACCATAAAACAAGGCTATTTGTATGAAGAATTGCTGGTTTAAATTATCAAAGTCACTTCAGATGAAGTTGGCACCGTGGACCAAGCAATCCCCAAACTTTCTGTGTGGTGAAAAGCACCAAGTCCTGGGGAGGTGCCTCAGCAGATGTTACATCAGACACATCATTGCTGGACAGTCAAGGCTCCCATGGGCTTGAGCAGTTGAATGGTTGAGCATAAGATGAATAGAGCTGACGTTCACCCCAGAAAATGACAGATTTTTATTTTAAGAGGGCTGGTAGAGCTGTATGGAAATTGAGTGTCCTCTTTCATGTCTCTGGTGGGAGGGGAGTCTCTCAGCAGAAGTCCCTTTAGGTGGCTGTGTTGGTTTGCACTACGCCTCCCACTCACTAGATGTCTCTGGGAGCAGCAGGCAGGCTCTGAGATGTGCTGCTGCTAACTCCGAGAGCCTGAAATGGAGCTGGAGCTGAGCCTGGGCAGAGCTGATCTGTTTGTGGGTTATTACTGCTTGGTCTGGGACCAAAGAGCCCCTCTCTGCAGCACGAGTGGTCTTCTGCAGAGCACCATGGATGCACTACACAGGTTTATGAGCAGTGCTGCTGTACTCCAGAGCAAGCTGGTGATGATGGTTTGAATGTATCTGTGCTCAGCTGCTGAGAACTGGTGACAGATTCTGTCAAGGACCATGGTTATGGGCAGAGAAGTGAGGCTGCCACTGGGCAGGAGGTGACATCCCTATGGAACCTCTCTCTTGGTCTTCTGTCAGCTCAGGCGTGTTTCAGTTTAGGATGCTAATGAAGCTTCCTACATAAACTTCTTCCCCACCTTCTCCTCAATCTGGGATTGGGGAAAAAGAAATTATAAGCTATACCCCATGTATCTAATCACAGGGAAGATGAGCACAGCTTCCTTCCAGTGACTTTAATTAAGCCACTTCAGCTGGGCCAGTCAGTTGAGCTCGCTCAGCCAAGCAGCAACACTTCTTATTATAATTGGGAATTATCTGATGAAGCTGCGAAGTGATTGCATCAGCTAATATGTGAAGTGCTGATGAGCTGGTTTCGGATACGGACCCACGGATGAGCTCAGGGATCTCTGCCACGTACTGGTCCTTCCAGTGCAGGGGGAACAAACAGCCCAGGGGCTGAAAGCTCTCACACCTCTCCTGCAGAGCACACGCTCCTCTGCTGCCAGCCACGGCCGTTCCCAGCCCTCGCTGAACCCAGGAATGCTGCCAAGAGGGTGGAGGGGAAGGAGGATTTATCTGGTGTTCGAAGGATGCTCGCATGGGGAGGTCTGGGAGAGGGCAACCCCGGAGCAGCTGCTCCTCGGGGACAATGCAATAAGGACCCTGGGAGAGGGGATCTCTGGCAGGACTTGCTGGAGATGCCAAGATGAGCAGCAAACTGCTGTACCCCTGGGTTTGGAGCGTGTCATTGCTCTTTGCTTTGCCTTATCTCTGTAGAACAACAAGAAACCCACTGCCCAGCATTTCCAGGTCAGTGGGGAGGGCACAGTCTGGGTCTGTATGAAGGCAGCTGCTGTTTCTTGTAGTCACCTCGCTATGGTTAAAGGGAGGATGTTGAACTGGGCCCAGAGATGCAATCAGCAGCTGGAAGAGGCACTCCTCAGGTTGGCCTTCATGAAAGAGCTGGGTGATGGCCAGAGCGAGCTCAGGGAGGTTCTGAAGCCGGGAGAGTGACTGCAATGCTGGAAGGCAGCAGGGCTGATGTTCAGAGGGACCAGGATGAGGAGCTGGCAGGGAGTGTGTGAGGTGGAACAAAGTGCTGGAGAAGGTGTGCTGTATGTGGTCCTCTCCACTGGCTGGTGCAGCCTTCCCTGCCATGGCATCTTGGCTTCTTATTTCTCCAGCCATCCTGGTCACACGTGGCTCTTCAGGGAGGACAAGGTGTGGTGAGCTGCATTGCTGCCAAGCAGTGCACAGGAGGCAGTCACAACTCCCACGGCAGGTCCTCACCTGCCTCCTGGCCCATCAGCATCTCCTGAGGCTTCCTGCATCAGCAGGATCTGGGTGGCTCACTCATAACCCTTATCCTGAGTGCTGGGATGCCAGGGGCTTGGTGGGGCTCCTCTGATGGTGAGCAGGGCTGCTTTAGCACCTCTCACAGGCAGGTCACCACAGGGGTTTTCAGCAGCAGAGGTGCAGGTGAACTGGTGATGATCTGAGCTTTTTATTAGATTTATTGGGGTTTTTTTTTCCTAAGACTTTTACAAGCTGCAAGCTGTGACCTCTGCTGATGTTCAGATGAATTCTGGCACTGTTAGTTCCCAGTATTTACGCAGTTGACCAGCCTTCTTTTGCATTTCAGGAATTTTTTTTGCCTCATAAAAAAACTTCCTGTGGCAAAGGGTCCTCTGGGGTAATTTCACTGTGTGCAATAGGATTTCATTTGCATTCATTTTGAATTTTCTGCTGTTTAGTTTTGTTAAACACTGCAGTTTTCTAGAGCAGGTAGAATAGCAGCTCTCTAAGTGCTTTTCTACAGACCAGTTGCTGTTCTCCAGCCTCTCACCAAGGCACAATGTGAATGGTCCCACCAGGCTGGTGTGTGCCTGTGGAACGTGAGAGGACATCCCATAAGGAGATGCAGAATTGCTCTGTTTGTAAACTAGACCATTGATTCGAGAGTGAACAAACTGGCTGATGAAAGAATGAAAAAAAAAAAAGGAGAGCAGAGTGATCCTGAGGCGTTCAGCAACGAGCTATGCAAGACATAACCTCAAACCACGGGAAGCCCTGATATCCCATGAAGTAACAAATATTTTTCTATTAATACCAGTGCTTTTATCGCCTCTTTCATCCTGAAAAGAACCCTCGTTGGCGTCCAGGCTTTGCAGGCTCAATTTAGTAATTACTCCTTGCCACTGAAATACAAGATGTCACCCAGGGCTGAGGCGTAGGGACGGTGACAAGCCCTGGGCAGGGTGAGTGGGGTCTGTCTGGAGGGTCTCACTGGGCAGGGGCTGAGGGAAGCTGGTGGCACTGGCACAGCACCAGCGGCTGTTGATGGAGGAGTGGAGCTGGAGCTTTGGCTCGGTGGGTAGGAGGAGTGGCTGCTCTGCCCCCAGATGTGGGATGCTGGCCCAAGCAAGTGCTGCCTTTCTGGTGAGACCCAGCAGCCCCATGTCTGCCCGTCCCTGCTGCCCTGGGAGAGGAGCATCCCTGCTGCCATGTGTGGGGTGAGCTTGGGCAGCCCCAGGACCTGTGCACCAGGGTGGGGGCTGCAGAAAAAAACACCTCCAAGCCTTAGAAAGGGACAAATGTGTACACAAACACTGTATATATTGCTTCTTCCATCTGTTTGCTCAACTATGCATTTAATCACAAATCTCTGGTTAACAAATGGAGGACATGGAAAGATTTAGGAAAAGCCTGAGAGCGCAGAAGAGGAACGGAGTTAAAAAGCCAGAGGATAGTGCCCTCCTCTAACCACTAAAAAAGCCCCAGTCCCTCTGGGAGCAGGCGAGCCAGAAATCAGCTCTGTCACAGCCTTGTTTATTTTCCTAAACAGCTGAAAGACCGAGAGCTCGTCCCCTCTGCTCCCACCAGCATCGGTGGGAGGGAGAAGGAGCACAGAGGCCGTGGACACGTGCCTGGGCATGGCCTGAGAGCAGCCCTGGTGCCCTGTTTTCATCCTGCTGGCTGGAGTCAGTCCCTTTGCTTTTCCCATGGCTCTTTCCCTCTGTTCCATGTCCCCAACCCAGGAGAGACAGATGTCCTTGTCCTCAGCGTGTGGCCTCTGTCCTTGGCTGAGCGAAGCTGGCTCTGATGCCAGCCCTCCTGCTTTGCTTCTGGCAGGGCCCAGGGGCTGCTGGGGGTGCCATGCCCCCCTAAAACCCTGAATTCCCTCAAAACATGTAAGTACAAACACTTCTGCTCAAGCTTTCCGGATAAGGGAGAGCTGCCAGCCCTCACAAGGAAGAGACCCAGCTTTATCCACCGGTGTGACCTGAAGCTATTTTATCTAAGCAGATGCAAACTTATTTAAATGCTCTTAAATGGGAACAGGTGTAGCCTAAACTACTGTAAAATGTGTTTACATGGAAAATATATCAGCTGGGCAGCCTTTGAACCACCATGTCCTGTCCTCCTCCAGTGCAAAGTCAGAGTTACCCGAACCAGCATCACCAGCAAACGGTGTGGGAGCTGAGGAGGATCACTCAGCAGCTTTCTGCTCACCGAGGGATCTCATGCAGGAAGCAACCACCAGTGCTGATCAGCAGCACATTTAATTGCATCCTCTCTGCGGTTTGCACAGAGGAGACGTGTCTAAGGCTTGTGGGTTAAACAGTTGGTTTAGCCCAGCCACTCTCACTTCACAGGAAAGAAGAAACCCTGCTCAGCCACCACCGTCCTGCCAATGAACTGCTTAGAACACGGGTATAACCAGCTGGTGTCTGGGGTGAAAGGGGGGGACTTTGTGTAGACGGGCTTGGAGGGATGGGACAGGGAAAAGTAGGGCCCTGGACCAAAACCCAAAGTGAGGAACCCTCCTCTTGTTTTGTTCTGTTGTGCCTAAACTGCCTTAGATGTGTCCTCAACAGCAGTTGGAGCTCACCTTGGCTGGCAGCCTGGGTTCTGGCTGGGCAATGTCCACCTGAAGATGCTGCTCTGCATTAATCCCCAGCCTCTTCCTCCGTGCTCACAAAGAGCTTTCAGCGCTGATCTGCCGGTCCCAACAGCAGAGAATCTCTCTTTGGTCTGAAGAGCAGGACTTGGCGTGGTTTGCAGGGGGGAGGCCAAGCACACGAGGCTGTTTGCTCCCCGTGAAGCAGTCACGACTGCTCCTTACTCCACTGAGCACATCTGGCTGTCATCTCTGCACATCTGTGTCCTCTGGTTTATACGGGTTTCTCCCGATGCTTTATGTGGTTTTATGCTGTGATGAGGCTCTGGAAAGAACAAAAGCAAATCTTCCTGCCCCCCTGAGAGCCAGCTCCCTGGGAACCTTGCTGGGGTCCTAGCACAGCCAAGAGGACCTCCTCTGGAGTCTGCAGCAAAGCATTTCCATGTTCCTCCCAGGAGAATGGGCCATACAGCAGCAGAGGGAGATGCAAGTAGTGACTGGTGGGGAATCCACGTGGCCACTAAAGCGTTGCAAGATGCAGCTGGGAAAGGAAAACTTTCCTTAGCATCTCTGCTCTTCTTCAGCCCCAAGGAGAGGTCTAATGCACACTTGAACACCACTACAGTGATGAAGACTGACAAGCTGGTCTGAAGTTTGGTCCATACTTTGGTTCCTGTGCTGACAGGTCCAGCATGAGCCTGGCAGTCCTTCAGCTATTTCAGGAAGGATCCCACCATGCATAGGTACCTAGACACTGATGGGAACCCGTGAGCAGCTGCTGAAAGAAGCAGCAGTTTAATGTCCCACAAAGACTGTAGATATACAATTGGAGATGTTGGTGCATCTACTGTCTCCTTTCCTCAGCCTGGCTGATGCTGAAGCCAGCTAAATAAGATCTCCTTGCTTGGATTGCAAAAGGGACTCCAAAGAACATGTGGTGGTTCTGCTACCTGCAGCCCAACTCCAATAGTGGCAACACCTCTAACGTGCATCTTTGCTGACTGGTATTGAAGAAGCTCTGAGATCACCGGGTCCATCTTTTCAAAGAGGTGGGATGAGCTGTGATCTGATGGCCTAGATGTGGCACATTGCAAAGTTGCCACACTGTCCAAATATTAGGTGCTCAAGAGATGTTCCTGGAAGAGTACTGAGGAAAAAGAGTTAAAGGAAGAAAGTGGAAGGGGTGATACAAAGCAAACTATACATTCAGCAGCGTGTTCTTTCTTTAGGAGTTTATTTTTTCTTGCAGAAAGCTCCTATAGAAGATAAATATAAAAGCCTTTCTCTGAGTAACATCCCCGGCGATTCCCTTCCTTCTGTTCCCTCCTGCAGACAGCTCAGCTCAAAGCCTGCTCCACCCACCCACTGCTTTCAGGGGGAGAGGAGAGGGAATTCTCCCCAGAAATGGAAATGTTTCACAAGATTGCACTTACTATGCTAGTAAGGAATTGGCTGAGTTGCTTTGTGACTGAGTGGGAAACGTGTTCCTGAGCTCCACTGGCTTCTGAGATGTTCCCAGTCCTGGCTCTCCACGTCGTGTTCTCACACCTTGGTGTCCAGGAGCAGCTGTGCAGTGGGATGGAAGGAGGCTTGTGGTGGAGGGGTGAATAATGGCTTTGCGGTGACTCTCAGGGTCGTGTCTTTGAGCAGTTACAGACTTCAAAAGGATTTAACAGGAATACTTTGGGAGTGCTGCCATGGTGCTCTGTCCTGGCACCAACGGCGACCTTCACCCCAGGCTCCTCTCACCCTGAAGCTGGTTGGTGCTTTCACATGGTGTTGATCAAGATCAAATGATGAGATGGGTACAAGCACTGACGAACTGTGGTGACTTGCTGCAGTGTTTGACAGCGCCACAGGTTTCAGAGGTGTTTGCCATGGGATAAATCTGTCCTGCCAGGGGGGAGGGAGTGTGTCCTACCCAGGCAAAAACCCCAAGCAAACCACTGCTTCTTGGGACAGCTCTAACCCTACTCCTTACTCCCAGTATGGGAACTGGCTGCGCCTGCCCGGGGCCAGTGGGGACACCAGCATTTCTAAACTGGTGCGGAGGAGCATGATCGATAAATCTTTAAGAGCAGTGCTGGAAAGTGACATCCTGATTAGGTTTGGAATTGCGAGGAACCCTTGGAGGAGAGGTTGGAAGCTGAGTGCATAATGAGATGCCGAGCCTAGGACGAGACCCTCTCTAACAAGCATGGTTAGTGACTAATCAGAACTACTGAGGGCAGGGTTTCTTGCATTTTCATGTCCTGGGTTCAGCTATAGCAACTCCTGGGTAACATTTGGGCTGTAGGAGCACCTGTATGTATTCTGCTTTCTTGTTCATCTAATCTGAAGGTGGCTCTCCAGTCAAAGGTGTTTTGGTGCCGTGGGCAGGGTGATACGTGGGTGTGTGTGGAGATGAGGATGCTGGATGGCTGTTGCTGTGCCTGTGTCCCAAAGCCCTGGTGTGCCTGCCTGGTGCCTCTTTGGTCCTGCACACCATGGAAGGGCTTCCCCCAGGGCCAGCTCTGGGTCAGTGCAGAGGGAGCAGAGCTCCCCTGCGTGCTGTGAGCGTTGCTGTCAACCATGGAGCTGCTGAGATGGGACCAGAAAGCGCTCTCCATGCTGCTGTTTGCAGCTTGGGTGTTTGTCAGAAGTATTTCACTTGAGTGAAACGTCTGAAATGTGTTTGGCGAGTTTGTGTTCTGTCACTGCATCAATCTCCTTTGATTTAATTCAGTGTGTTCACGCTGGAGATGGTGCTGCCTGTGCTCTCATGGTCTCTCCATCCCAGCCAGCATCTCCGTGCCACCGGCTCACTCACTGACACTGTTGCTGGGATGTTGGTACCCGTGGGCTGGGAGGACTGGGAAAGGACTGGAACTGGGGCTCTGGGGTTCAAACCCAGGCTCTGCCAGGTTTATTGTGCTTCCTCGGGTAGATGCATCATGTAACCCCAGCGCCCTTCCTTGAAGAGCAGGGATAAAGGTGTTTCTTCCCAGCTGCAGGCCCCACAGACCTGTTCCTTGTGTATGTGCAATGCTCTGGTTTCAGCACAGCCAGGAGCTCTTTGTGTTAAAGCTGCAATAATGATGACTTTAGATGGGAGCAGAGGGATGAAAGGTTCAGGCCAGCTCAGGTTCTTAACCCCAGGAGCCCAAGCAGTGGATGGATGAAGTGACTGTGTGTGGGTTGTCCGTTGGCACAACTTCCCACTGAACCTGGGTGCCCACGTCCCTGCCCGGGCTGCACCCAGAGGCGTGGTGGGACATCTGCCCTCGCCTGCTCTGGCACAGGACCAGTTGGAAGGGCAGGTGCAGTGGGTGGTTGGTTGCTCACCCAGTAAAAAAGTTCAGAGTGTGAGAAAGGGG
This sequence comes from Brachypteracias leptosomus, assembly GCA_013401335.1. Classification (NCBI taxonomy): domain Eukaryota; kingdom Metazoa; phylum Chordata; class Aves; order Coraciiformes; family Brachypteraciidae; genus Brachypteracias; species Brachypteracias leptosomus. Next base: position 120,910 of record VYZX01020823.1, on the reverse strand, counting down.
ATAAAAAAACTCCAGATGCCCCACGCTGAGAATCCTCCAGGAAATAAAGAGGGATTGCAGCAAAGGCTGCCTCCTGTTTGGACGGGTGAGAGGGGAGGGGGCACTGGGCTGCATGGGTTTGCTTTTTTTCTATTTTAGACGCTGCAGCAGCAGGTAAATGTTTTAGCTCAGAAGGTGATGCTGAAAGTCCCGGTGTGCCCCGGGAGAAGCAAGCTCAGGTGAGGCGGTGGCAGCACCGGCATCTGTGGCCGCTCCCGGTGGGGTTTGCTGGCACGATGGCTGCCGGGGCCAGGAGCTGCCTGCACCCGGACCACCCGAGCGACCCCCGGTGCCCGGGATCGGGGCCGTGCCCGGGATCGGNCGGGGGCCGGGGGGAGAGGGGAGCTCGGCGCCGGTCCCCCGGGGCTGCCCCGGAGCCGTCCCGGCCGGGGACGGGGCGCGCTCCTCCCGCCCGGCCGCGGCTCCCGGTACCGGCTGCCGGCGGGGGGGGAC
>VYZX01020823.1:0-119781 GCA_013401335.1 Brachypteracias leptosomus | reverse complement strand
TCCCGCGGTGAGAGGAGGAGGCGGCTTTCGGGGGAGCCACGCTCGGTGCCGGCCGTGCCCCTGCTCGGTTTGGCAGCCGGGAGGGCGATAGGAAGCGATTTGTATTTTGCATTGCAAATATGTGAGTGTAAGCAGAATTTACGCAAGGCTTATTTTCCTTTAAGCGAAGGAGAGCGTTCCCCTCCGTGGCTTGAATTTGCTTTTTAAATAAACAGACGTGTCTTAAGGGTTTCGCGGTGTCCAGCATGGTGTGAGGAATGCTCTGATGTTTAGGGAAGAGCACAAACACCAGCGAAGACTTGAGCAGCTTTTCTTCTGGAGCGTTAACGGCGCTTGGATGGGCTTTGGGGATTTGGGACTTCAGTGCCCTTCGATTAATCAAAATTTCTTATCTTTCTACGCATATTCTGAAAGTTACGTTTGTTTTTCATGGATGTGGTGGTTGAGAAATGAGGCCAGGAAAGGCAGGCGTGAGCATCGCTGTAAGTAAACAGGGGTGTATGTGCCTACTTAAGTATAAGTCTGCCCACGATGTGACACTAATACCAGTCCTCCCTTTACACAAACTCTGAAGGCTGCTGCTGAGAAGGTGCTTCCTCTGGTGAGCTCTGCCTCTCCTGTGGCTGGGGCCAGAGCTGTGAGCACTTCCCACTTTCTGTCCGTGGGAAACCGAGGCACCTCCAGCCTGTGCTCTGGTGGAGCAGACGGGCTGCTCGCTTCCCCACCGCAGGAACTGTAGGTTCAGTGGCCAAGGCGAATCTCAGATCTCTTTCCAAGGGGGCACAGGGTGCACCCTTCTCTCTGAAGGGCAGCATCTCGCTCTCCTCGAACGTGGTTTTCCTCCATCCCCTGAGGACAAGCAGCACAGGCTGTGGAGGTCTGTGCCGCAGGTGGATTTGTCTGTGTTTAGTTGCCCAAGATGTTCCCGAGCTGGCATCTCTAACTTTTGCTAGGGCGCTCGCCGTTGTCTTTCCATTCAGGAGAGTATCTCGTGTTGAGATCAGAGTTAGAATTAATCTGAGAGGTGAGAAGTGGCGCTCGGTGCAGCAGGAGCACCATGAGAAGGGGCATCTCACAGGTGGGAATTTTCCACAGCTCCCACTGCATCCAACAGCTCTTCCTGGAGATCCAGCAGCTTTTCTGGGAACCTCACTTAGGGACAACAGGCTGGTGCTCCCTGGAGCTTGTGTTGTGATGGGGCAGGAGGTGGGAAGATGCGTTCCCATTTTAGTGGTTTAAACTGTGTGGTTTAAGATCAGATGCAAGCTTTGGACTGGGCTGCGGTGATTTTACAGGGGACAGCATCTCCCCGTGCCCTGTGTTCCCGGGGTGGTCTCAGGACCAAGAGCTGGTGGGACCTTCACAATCACACAGTGTATGCAGCTGGCGTGCAGCTCGCTCGTGTCCTGGGTGCCAGTCAGAAAGCGTATGTCCCGTGGGAAGGAGGCTAGAGCTCTTCCTCAACAGGCAGGGGACCACGGGGATAACGGATAAACCGCCTGTAGTGGGTGACTGGAGGACAGGGCTCAAGATCTGAGCTGCTGTGCTGGTGGCTCCCACGGCTTTCCTGGGTGACTCAATCTCTCCATGTCTCACTGACTGGTTCTCTCAAACGAGGGCTCCTTTGCAAGTCACTTTGAGATTTCTCGATGCTAAATGATGTGTAGTAACAGAGTGTTAGAACGTTATAATGTTTATATGAACGTTATTCCAAAGATCTTTATGATCCACAAGGCTCAGGCTTTCAAAAATAGAGTGGAAATGCAGAAGAAATCCAAATTCACAGAGTTAACCCAGACAGTGAGTGTACAGCTGGGGTGCCTCCTTCTCCCTCCCAGACAGTGTAAGTCCATGGACGTGAAGGAAATAACAGTGGTGAGAGGTGTAACTGAGATCAGACACAGCCTTGCAGACACAAAATCCAGCTGCCAACCACTGGATGCTTTTTGGCCTACTGGAAGTGACATTACAGAAACATCTCATTAACTTGAGCAGTATGAGTCTCTTCCAGGGCTCTACCTGAGTCCTGTCCTTGCAGAAACAGCCAGACAAAGCATAAAGTTTTCTCTTTTTTTAATTTTTCTACCCCCCAGGCCTGACTCAAAGTCTCTCTTGTAAGGAGAAGGAGTGGAGAAGAGAGTCTCCTTCATTGTATGAGTCCATCTTCCAAGCTGTGGTGATTCAGGTTTTTCAAGGGAGGCTTCTGAGTCAGGCCTTTGCCCAGTTAGCTCTCACGGGCAGCAGAAATAGCAGGGGCATCACCCAGTGGGATTTTTCTTCTCTTCTTGCTCTGTGACTGTGTTCTTGGCAGGGTGGTGAGGAGGAGCTGGGCCTGATTCTGCCGCCCTTACTCACGGGGATGGGCACATCCAAGCAAAAGGAGCTGCCTGTGTGATTCAAGGGTGGAAGATTTGGGTTGCTTTTAAGTCTTGTTTTAACTTGATGGGAATGAAGTGCTCAGAATGGTGGAGCGGGGCCTGCCAGGTGCCTTCTGACTGGCTCCAGACCCAAAGCTCAGGCTGGTTTTGCAGGACTGATACTTTCCCAGTCCTCCTAATGGGCTGCCAGGGGTTGAGAGCATCCGTGTCTCAATAACAGGATTGCAGAAGGCCTCCAAGCAGTCGTAGGTGGCACGATGGGAGATGGGGAGCAAAGATCTCCGCGTGTCCGCCTCCCACCCCTGCGCTCGTTGGAGGAGCTCACGGGACTGGAATGAACCACGTAGGCTGTTCCCTCCTTTGTCACGGGCCCTGCCCCAAAGGGCTTTTCCTTCCAGCTCTCCTTACTGCCAAAATAGCCTTGAAGAACCTTGGTGTGACAGACCCCTGGTCCTCTAGCTGAGAAGCGAGCGAAAACTCCCCGAGTTAATTGGAATGTTTTGGTTTGTGCAAACCCAGAAACCCAAACCGAACTTTGGAGGTCATGCAATGAAAGCACCAGAGCAGTTGTTTTCCTCACCTCTGCAGTGTAGCGTAATCCTAGCTCCAGAGAGAGTAATCCTAGCCCAGATGTAATGCTGTAATGGCTGGACCCCTGGATATGGGAATTTACCCTCATAAACTAGGGAGAGGCATCAGGCCAGAGCGTGGTATGTGACCTCTTTGGCAGGGAGCTTGTTTGGCCTTGCAGGAAATGACTTGTTCATTTATTTAGGACTTGCTCAAGGTCCTGCACCAACAGCCGGCAGAGAGGGAGGTCTTGTGCAGCTCGGGGAGCAGCAGGGATGATGGGGCGTGTGGCTGTGCTTGGATGGAGCACGGGGGAAGGTGCTTGAGGATGTGCTGAGCTGCCAGCACAAGGTGGAGAGGGAGCAGGGCTTGTGGATCGGTGCTTGCTGCAGGGGCTCCGTGAAGAACTGCCTTAAAAATGTCCACATCTGCCCTGAAGTGAGATGTTTGGGATGTGTGGCAGGCTGGCCAGCTTGCCCAAGCCAGGTGCCTCAGATAAACCCCAGCATACCACCTAAATCCACAAGGTCTTGGTGCTCAGGAGGTGGATGCAGGATGCTTGGGAGTGATGGTTTCAGGGAAAAGGCCCCTGCCATCCTCAGCCATCCACAAACTGGGCACATGCGAGATGGTGAATAGCAGAAAAACTCCACAGTTGTTATTCCTAGTGCCTGTTAAGGGAAGGTGGGCTCGTGGCTCCTGTGCTGGTTGGACTGTCAATGCTCATCCTGCCCTCACTGCCTCCTTTTCATGGGCTCTGGTGTTTTGGTGGCTTTTAGCTGGGTCTTTTCAGTGAGCTAACCCAGCAGAGAACTAGCCCAGGATGCATAAAGGGGGTTTTCTGCCATATTAATGACTTGGTAAGGGCTCTTAACAAGCCATGGCTGGACAGAGACCCTTGGCCATGGTAAGGTGGGCATGGCTTGCTGGTTTTGTCTAAGCCCTTTTTAGGAGTATATTTTCCTTCTGGTTTCTGTGCCTGTGGAGTGGTTTAAATTACCCTTTCTAGCTTTCCTGCCCACAAGATTTAGTTTTCATAGAGCCTTCCCTAAGTAAGACTCGAAGAAAAGAGCCAGGTCTCCTGAAACCTGTCACTGAAAACTTCGGAGTTTGGGGTTTTTTTGAAAGCAAAACCACATGGGGCTCAAGAGCAGAGAGCCTGAGGGATACATCTTGTTACTGCCATTGCTCAGAAGCCAGTGCAAGCACTTCAGGCAATTTCTGCAGAAATGCCACTGTTTCCTCTCCCCATACCTGTCTTCCATGCCCTTCTCCAGGCAGGGGATTTTAGGAGGCACTGGGGGTTTTCCAAAGCCTTGCTCTGCTCTGGGTTTTACCTGTAATATCACCACGAGTCAGGTCAGGCAAAGCCAAGAGCCATGGAAACCTCATCCTAAGTTTTTCCTGCTGCTGTGGCTTTATGGGAAGAAGCAGCAGGGATGCCCAGGTGAGGGCAGGGTGGTTGTAGTGCTGACACTGTCATCATCGTGTCCTGTGGACACGCTCTCTGGAGAGGGAGGTTACACAGTGAGTAAATCTCTGGACCAGGGGGAATCCTGTGAAGAGGAAAGCTGGAAATGTGTGTGATTTGCAGCTCGTGAATGGACATTGCTGACCCCAGAGGGGTGGAGGTGTTTGACCCCAGAGGGATGGAGGTGTTTGACCCCAGAGGGATGGAGGTGTTTGACCCCAAAGGGATGGAGGTGTTGTACCTCCCCATCCCTGGGCTGTCAGGCTCTCCTCCAGCTCTGAGCAGCCCGTCCTTGTGTTATTTACTGCCAAGGGCATCCTGACTCCGGAGTTTGTGGTGAGCTACTTGAAACCCCTGAGGGCCACTTCCATCTCCCTTTATCTTGTCTCCCAGCAAAGTTTACCTTATCTGTTCTTGCATTGTCTTCCACAGAAGGTCAAGTCTCCACAGCGCTCAGAAAAGTGCCTGTTCAAGCCAGACTTAAATCTGATTTTTGTCAGCTTGGAAATTGAGAGCAGTGGAGCTGCCTTGGTGTAGAGGTGGCCATGGGCTGAGCCCACTGTACCTGGGGATTCTGGAGGCTGTGGATGTCTCCATCCCTTTGGCAATGGAGCCAACTCCATCAAAGGAGCATCCGTACCTCTGTAGGACACTAAATACCTGCATTCAGTGTGCTCATACAATAGCACGGCTGGATTCCTGCCTGACACTCAGATTTAAACATAAAATGGGGACAAGCTCTGGAGGCTGAGCTTTTCTTTAGGAGCAGGCAGAGAAAATCCTGGAAATGAGGGGATTTCTCAGTGCGTTTGGTTGTTGGGGGGAAAAGAGGGACAAAGATGCAGAGGGAGATGGATGGGATGTTGCATCCAGCAAAAAGGGCCAATTAAGAGCCCACAGTAAGTGGAGACAACCCTAGGCTGGATTAAAAGCTGAAGATGTTTAAGCTGATATTTTTGATGGTATCCCTGAGACTAGGACACTGCACCGAGGGCTCTAGGGAGAAGTCTTGGGTCTCGTTCTTCTCCAAAAAAAAAAAGGGATGCATTGAAGAGGAGTCCAGATGTGGTGTCGAGGGAGAAGGCTGTGTGGGACAGTACTTGCTGGGACTTTAGTTGCCTTTTATGGACTTCTTTGGGTATAGGGGATGGCTGAAGAGGTGGGATTGAATGTCATCTGCCTGTAAGCCTTGGCAGTGGGAAGCAGCTGGTCCCAAGTCCTGCCAGCAGGTCCAAAGGAGAGGGAAGCGTGTCTCCTGTCGCTCCTCCTGTTGCCAGGTCATGGATGCTGGCTTGGTGGACGTGAGCGTGCCCGTAGAGAAGGGGCTCTACCTTTCCTGGGCACAGGGAGGGCTTGGAGGGCAGGGATGTCGTCGTTTTGAACATTCCTGTGCTGAGCTGTGAGCCCAGCAGCTGCTCTGGGGGTTGAGGCTCCATCTCCTGGTCTGACCTCCCGGTACCTCCAGTAGCGTGTGCGGGACTTTGGCCACGGGCCATGTTTGTGTGTCCATGGGCAGTTGGGCCCCGGGCCAGGGGGCGAGTGCTTAACCTGCCCACGAGTGGGCTCGTGTGTGTGCGAGGTTAACCAGATCCTTCCTCCCTCCAGCCATTCCTCGGCCTTTTTGGAGGAGATGAGGCAAGTGAGCGTGTCCTGGAGTTGTACAGTAGGATAACAAGTTCACCATGAGCCAGCAATGGGGCCTGGAGGCCAGTGGTTTCCTGGGGTGCATGAAGAAGAGTGGCCAGCAGGTCAAGGGAGGTTCTCCTGCCCCCTTACTCTGCCGTGGTGAGGCCACCTCTGGAGGATTGGGTCCGGTTCTGGGCTCCTCAGTTCATGAGAGACAAGGAGCTACTGGAGAGAGTCCGGTGGAGGCTGAGGGGACTGGAGCATCTCTGTGCTGAGGAAAGGCTGAGAGCCCTGGGGCTGCTGAGCTGGAGAAGAGAAGCCTCAGAGCGGGTCTAATCAATAGCTAAAGGGTGGGGGACAAGAGGCTGGGGCCAGACTCTTGTCAGTGGTACCCAGTGACAGGACACGGGGTTCCAGCTGAGCAGGAGGAGAAACTTGTTTGGTGTGAGGGTGTTGGAGCCTGGCCCAGGCTGCCCAGAGAGGTCTCTTCTTCTCTGGAGAGATTCCAAAGGTGCCTGGACACGATCCTGCTCTGGGTGAGCTGCTGGAGCAGGAGGGTTGGATGAGATGATCTCCAGAGGTCCCTTCCAGACCCCGCCGTGCTGGGATCCTGTGACACTGGGATACAAGAGGGGTTTGCAGGACTCTCCTGGCACAGGGATGCAGAGCCCCAGGTGGAGGAGTGCAGACCTGCAGCTGGATTTATGCATCAGTCCCCAGCAGGCTGGCACATCCTTACGGATCAGCCCTGGGGAGTCTCTGGTGGCCCCATGAAGGCTGAAGGATAGAAACTAGCACGTGTAGCTCCTGTGTGGCAGTGGGGGAAGAGGAGGAAGGTGTGTTTGGGCAGTGCTGAGCATGTTCTTCTGGAGAAACCCCTGGTGTGCTGAGGCTTGTCCTCCTGCAGCAGCCACCACCTATCAAACCACAACTGCAAACACATTTTGATAGCTCAATTAGGAAAGAGCCTGCTAGAGTCCAGGGGAAGAATCTGTTTGATATCCCAGCCAAAAACATGCTAACTGAGCTCCAAACAACCACGGGGGCTGCTGTTCAAATAATTCTCATTCAGACATGGGCTCAGCTGCTTTTTTTCCCTAAGATGGGCAGAACATCCTGTAACATAAAGCAGGAGGAGAAACGAGCCTTACATGGACATTCCCTTCTGCTCTGAGAAGATCTGCCCTCCAACTCCAAGTGCACCTCTTTGTGATGGTTGGGTTGTGGTTTGTTGGCAGCTCACGGGGAGAATGGGACAGAAAAACTCTTTTAAGTGGCCATGTGCTGGGACAGTGTGACTTCATTTGAGGGGGAATAGGAACATAAACCACGTCAGTTGATGTTGCACATGATGACGTGCACTAAAAGGCTCAGAGCACTTGAGTTCTCTGGTTAAACTAGAGTAGATGTGCAGCTCCATGGGGTGGTGGGAAACAGGAGGGGGTCTAGGTGAGCACAGACCGTCCTGCCACAACATTGAGTGTCCTGGCTAGTGCTGGGGTCCTCACAAGCCCTGTGTGAAAACCAAGCTAAAAAGACCCTTGTCCCAAGGTGTTTCTTGCTGGGGGTTTCTTTGGAGGAGAAGCAACGCTTAAAAAAACCCCTTTAAGTTAATTTTGCTGCTGAGTGCTGGCAGAGCAAAATAAATTAGGAGTTTCATGTTCTTTGGATTTGTTCTTGCACTAAATCAGAGGAGGCAACAAATCAAACTTGGTCAGCTGTGGAGAAGTTTTCCAAGAGCGTAACTGAGTGATGTCAAAGCCTCCTGGGTCAACAAATGGTCCGGGAGCTGCAGCAGTGATGTCTGGGAGCTCAGGAGGCGTTGGCATGTGGACTGTGGCTGGTGTTGCACCTTCTGCTGGGCTTGGGAGCTGATGTGATGGTCATGGCTGGCACGATGGACCTTGCCAGCCTGGGTCGTGGGGGGGAGGGCGGCTGTGGGCACGGATCAGGATCTAGTGTGGTGAGGATGAGCAGAGACAGCCCTGGCAGGTCTGAGGGTCACAGTGGTGTGTGTTACCAATGGAGATAAATCAACCTCAATGTAGGAAACCTCTCCTTGGTTCTGCTACAGGAGAAAGTCTTTCACAGACAGGGTGATTTCTTGCTAGGATGGATCTTGATGAAGGAATTGGTCCTTTTTTGGTCTTTATTTTGGTCCTGTCTAGGGTTTCCTGGTCTTAGGAGCTTCCTGTGGTGAGAAGCACAAGATCTGGTGGCTCCCAAGCTCCTCCTGAACTCCATTCTTGCTGCAGCAGGGTGTCAGGTGTTGATATGATGGAGCAGCACTCTTGACGTGCTGATGTTTCTGATGAAAGCAAGTCGAGAAAGAAACCTGAGAAGATTTGGGGAAGATAATGAAACCTAAAAGGAGCAGGATGAGAAAAGAGAGTCTCAGTTGAAGTTAAAATCCGTTGGGATTCTGCATCAGCTGATGTGTAACAGGCTGTAAAACGAACCGACAGCGTTGGTGGCTTTGTTTGCAAAGCCTCGATCATAAGGCTATCTAAAAAACCCCCCCAAACAGCAGCTTTTTGTTCCAGGTTAGTAAAAACTGTGTTTTTTCCAAGGGCAGCCCGTGTCCTGTTAGTCCCAGCACCTGTCACCTGGGAGCATCCCAGGACCAGCCTGGCCAGGGCTGTTTGGACAGGGAGGACCCGAGGACTCTGCGGCTGGAGCCTCAAAGTGTTGAAGTTGCCTTTGGTGGAGCAGTGCCAGCTGACACCAGCTGAGAGTCTGGACAGAACAACTTGTCCAAGGTCACCTCTGGGGCTACGAGCAGAGCAGTGAGTTAAACCCGGGTCTGCAGAGTCTCACTTGAGGGTAAATAAAGAATGTGAGCAGCTTCTTGGAGGGTCCTCTGCTCTTCAGCCCTTATAAAGGAAGGGCAGCCTCCAACACTTGGTTGTGGAATGATGTGGAGTACTACGGCCCTGCTGTGCCAGGAACTCTGCTTAAAAATAGAAACCTTCTTTTTTTTTTCTTTCTATAGTATTATTTATTTCCTGAAAGTCCTTTGGAAAGTTCCAGTTTGGGATTTTACTGGGAAGATGTCCTTCCTCGGAGTGAGTGATGGGCTGAGCTCCTGTCTGACCTGCCCTGGCTGAACCTGGGGGTTGGACTAGATGGTCTAGAGAGGCTCTTTCCAACCTCTGCTATTCTGTGTGTTGGTCCCCTAGGGGCTTGGGATGCTCCCTGTGCCCCTGGGGCAGTGGGGAAGGGGCTCCACTGAGTTGCTGACCCCTGTGCTCAGCATCAGACAACTTGTGATCACAGAGTTTGGCCAGAAGGTTGAGTTTTCCCCGTGTGGATGTTAAGCAGAGGGGCTGGTCCTGATAAGCTGATGAAGTTGCACAAAATAATGAGTATTAATGATGGTTGTATTTTTTTCCTGGACATTCCCAGAGCTGAAATGAGCGTTTCCAAAATAATGGGCTGTGTTTCCTACAGGAGATGTAGAAACTGACATGGTGCTTCCTCCTTGTCTTTACAGATTTATTTTTTTTTTCCCTTTCCCCTTTTTTTTCTTTTATCAACACCCCCTCCTCCTTGAAAGGTCTTTCCAATACTCAGCGTGTTGGTGTGGATGTGGGAGAGGGACCAGGGGACTGGGTTAAAATGCAAGCTGACCAGCCTGGGTTGTGCTGCTGGAGGGGGTCCCGCAGCTCATGTCCTCCTGTGGCACTGTGAAAAGTGACCCTGGTGGTCCCCAACAAGCAGGAGATGTTCTCCCTGCCCCGTTCCATGGCACACACCCCCCCAGGGCAGCTGGCACCCATGTGCCAAGAGCTTGGGCTTTGCAGCCACGTCTCTGCAGGGATGGAGGAGGACAGGAGAAGGGACAACCTGGGACAGCTCAGTGGTGACACCTGTTGACTGTGCCAGTGCTCTGGGGTTGGGAGGACCGTGGGAGGTGGGAAATATCAAGGTATTTTGGTGTGATAAGCACTGGCTGGTGTCATCAGCATGAAGGAGGAGAGAGGAGGTGGTGCAGGTGGATTGGGAGAGCCTGTCCTGGAGGGAAGGTCCAGCAGGACCCCAGATGGACAAATCTGGCAGTTTTCCTGTGGCTGCTGAAGATGCTCCTGTCCCCAGGTCTGTGATTCCCATGGCTCTCTCCTGATTACCAGATTCACCTCTAGATATGTTTGCTCTCCTCTAATAAATCTGGGAGAGAGATGTCCCGGGGCTTCTATATAGATTTGTCTGTAATTAAGGTCGGATTAATTGCTTAAAATTGTTTTTAAGGGCCTGTTAGGAGATGAGCAGATAGGAGCATGGGATAAAATGCATAGTGAATACATTAGGCTATAAATAATGGACACAGGCAGTGCTCAGGCATCCCTGAAAGGGAATAGCTCTTTCAATATTTAATTAAGCAGGTACCATGGGGAAAACACTCCGTGTCACCAAGGTAATTCTCAACCTGGCTCAGTGACACACGGATCAGCCCAGATGGGGGCAGGAGCCTGCCTGGGGCCCTACACTTCATGGGAATCGTGGGGAGCTGTTGGCTGGAGAACTGGGGAGAAGGGGGCGTGTTGGGGGTGATGGAGCAGAGATGCTGCAGCACCTGGAGGATCTGTTGGGATTAGTGCTCGGCTGGTTTTCTGAGGGTGGAGCTGCTGATCTGGCAGCATAGGAAACCTTGTTCTTCTGCCTGCTTTGTAGAAGGACCAGAGAGGACACCTGAGGGATGTTCTTGCCTGCTCTTGGAGCCCATTTGCTTGCTGTGGCAGCTCCAGACCAGACCCACTTGCTGGCCAGTGGAACAGGGATGGGTGAAGGACCATGAAACACCCTGAGGCATCTAAACCACTGTGTGTGGGGTTCAAGCCTTCACAGACCTTCTCAAGCTCCTCACCATGGCTCTTTCTGTGGCTCCTGCCGCGGTTAGTTGTAGCCCCACACGCTGGGGATGGAAGAGGTGGATGATTACAGGGACATGGTGTGTCCCCAGCACTATGGAAGCAGTAAATAACACGGGTTTAAACAAATAACAGATTTATGTAGTGCTGCTGCAGGGAAACATGGTGGGGAAAAGAATTGTAAGGCAAAGGGAAGGGAGAAAATAGTCTTTTCAAGTTGAAAACCACGTTGGTATTGAAGTTGGACACAAAAGCTCCTTTTGCCTCGTGCTTGTTTGGTTTTTTGCAAGATCCATTTTTTTCCCTTTATCTTTTCTGGTGAAAAGCATGAAAAAAAGCCCTTTTTCTGCTCTTTTGTGATGGCTCCCCTAGCATCAGAGCATTCTGGTGCTCAGATACCAGACTGGGAGCCAGGGCTTATGACAAGCTTTTAATTTTATTCTTTTTTCCTTTCTCTCCTGAAAGGGGTGGCTTATTTTTAGTGCTTGCAACACCCAGCTCAGTGGAGGGACCCAGCAGGCCTGCTCCATCCATCATCGATGGGGTGGCTGAGGAGCAGGATCTGCTCAGCATCTCTGCTCTGTTCTTCTCTGCAGCCCCAGGACCATGTCCTGGAGGAGCCACTCTGAGCCCAGCAGGGTGGGTTCAGTGCTGGTTATTGTGCAGGCAAAGCTGCAAGGGTGACACTTCGTATATTTTAGAATTTAACTGGGAAAAAGTCATGATTTTGTTTCTTTTTATTATTTTTTTCGTAGGGGGGTGGGTGGCAGGGAGGAAGAGCTGCTGCATTTCTCTTCCCAGCATGTCTTTTTGGTATTTTTCGGACTAAATTTAATTCTGCGGAATTATATTTAGCTAAAAGTGTAAGAGAAAGAGGACAGACCAAACCAAAATAAAATAACTTCGTTCCAGCTTGACTGAAACACTTCATCTGACCCAAAACCGTCTTTCCTCCCACCATGTCAGCCCAGAATTAGGAGAGAAATGCAGAAATGTGGGGGAAGGAGCAGTGAATGTTCAGCTCCCAAACAAAAAAAACCCCAAGTATTTGCCCCTGTCACATGGACGTGGAATACAACTGATTTTTCACCTCTTTTTAGAAGGCAAATGTCTTCTCCAAAGGATTGAGCTTTTACTGCAGCAGGTTACCCAACCCTTCCAAGAGACAAAGATCTGTTTGGTAACAGCCAGGAGCTCAATTACTGCCTCTTCAGCCATGCAAGGTCTTGATTTCAAGGTTCAAGCAGCCACAGGATCTTGGAACCGTATAAAAAGCAGCCCTGTTACTGATGGAAAATCAATTTTGGGTTATTTTTAATTCATTGCTGCTAATTTCTTCCTTGCTGTCTACCATGGAGAAAGAAAATCTGGTGCGTGAGTTTGATACCGTGGCCTGGGATGACCCGGGTGACTTGTGCAACCACCTCTAACATGTTCTGGTTGCCATGACCCTTTAGTTCTTGGGGTCTGAAGTCAGAGGGACCTTGTCTCTTGGTTTCACTGCTCCATCCAAAGCCCCTGTTTTGGGCAGTGGCCTGGGAGGACTTTGAACGAGTGCTGCTGGAGCAGGGAGGGTTGGTGACTTGAGTTGAGGTGGTTGCTGATGCCAGAAGGGAGCTCAGGGAGAGTTTGGGGGTGAAATGCAGAAAAAGGCAAGAGCAGGAAGGCACTTTGGGATTGCCCAGAGTCCCTTGCAGGGAGTGGGGCCAGGATCGTGGCTGAGAGGGGATGGATGCTTGGGAAGGAGCTTGGACCAGGAGAGGAGCTGCCCTGAGGACGTGATGGGGAGGGAGGATAGATTGGACATGAGGAAGAAGTTCTTTACTGACAGAGTGGTCAGGCACTGGAGCAGGCTGCCCAGGGAGGTGCTGGAGTCACCATCCCTGGAGGGGTTCAACAAACCAGTAGATGTGGAGCTTGGAGATGTGGTCCGTGGGTCCGGGAGCTGTTGGACAAAGGTTGGACCTGATGATCCTGGAGGTCTTTTCCAACCTAAATGGTTCTCTGTCTCTTTATTAGGGGGAAAATCCCCCTCTGCAGCAGCAGTGGGAGCAGGAGCAGAGTTTTCTGGCCAGCGTGAGGAGGTTGTCCCATTTCTGGAGCATTTCAGGGCAGGAGAAGCGGGCAGCAGCCCTGCCAGGGCACGGTGGAAATCACGGCTGGCAGCCAGCAGCTGCCAAGCACCAGAGATAACATCAACAGCACCCAGACCTTCCCTTTGTACCGGGTGAGATGTTAATGAAGTGAGAGTGCCAGCAGGAGAGTGAAGATACCCCTGAGAAATGAGAGGGGAGATTAGGCTAAAAATACAGAGAGATCGATGGGAAACTGTCACCTTGGGAGTCACGTGTGGCTTGGGCAGGGGCACAGAGCAGTGGCCAAGGAAAACTATGGGAGTTGTTGGAGGTGTGAAAGGATAATCCTGAGGGGGAAACCACTTTAATTGAGAAAGGAGCTGCAGGAGATTTTAAAAAGTGGTAGTTTTTTTACTAAATGGTTCCTTTTGCACTTACATGTAAAGCAAGAGGCAGGGAATGGTCAATTTAGCTGATATGGATAATAAACAAACCATGAATGTCTGCACAAACAGGCAATGAGCAATCAGGGAAACCTGGAATAGTTATATATATATATAATGACAATTTTTGGAGCACAGGTGAACAGGAAACTTTATTTTTGGTGACCCAAGCCTAAAAGCAGGATGAGGTGCTGCAGAAATCCATGAGTTCTCCTGGAGCCTGTGCACTGCCTAGAAGATGAGTTATATCCTATGTTAGGTCAGGGGCAGAGGTGTTTTACTGACCAGCAGACTAAACAGAGTGAGCTTTGTATTGGTTAAGTTTTTCTTTAAAAAATCATGTTTATTTGCAAATAACCTGTACCAAAATGCTCGTTTTATAAGCAACGTTTGGTTATTGCCTCTCCCTCCTGCTGAGAATGGTACCAACGTGTAGAGGGGTCTCTGAAGCAGGTGGAGGATGAAATTGGGGACAAACTGTGAGTGTTTGGTGAAGGTCACTGCAAGTTTGTGGCAGAGCAGGAATTAAGCTTCAGGCTCTAAGTCATTGCCTCATGCTCTGGCTGCAGTTCGTGTTGTCTTCCCTTTGCTTGGAGGGGAGTTTTGATGCTATTTCTCCCTAAATGCTGCAGTAGAAGGTTTCATCTCTTGCAAAGAGACTTAATTGTCCCCTGGGCTTTGCTGTAAGGTGACATCAGAGCTGTGGGTGCTGCCCAGCAGAGATGCCTGGAGTGCCAGCAGCACCCATGGGTGCCAGCCGCAAGCCCTGGGTGCTCTGGGCATTGTCCCAGGTGGCTCTGCAGAGGTGAGTGGAGGGTCAGCAGCCCCTGGCTGTGGCAGCACCATCACCTGGAGCTGATGAAGGCTTAATGAGCAGTCATAGCTGTAACAAGGTTCTGCTAATTGCTGCCCAGCCTTAGAGTTTTCTTTGTCCCCAGACTGGGAGCAGCAGCAGCAAGCACATGGAGATTCCACTCTCAGAGGGTAGGTGGCTTTTTCAGAGTTAAAATAAGGCCAAAATCACTTTTTTTTGTTGCTTGTTGTGTTGTGCTGTGAGCTGTAGAGCTGCCATTTGGCTTTGGGAGGGTGCTCTGGAGCATTGCTCCAACCTGGGGCCCATCATGGCTCCCTGGGGCCCTGGGTGAGCTCCTGAGCTCTTTGTTAGGAGAGAGCTGCTGAGCCTCTGCCTGGAGGGACTTGGGACCTGTGTCTGGCTCGGCAAGGAGGAGCAGGAGCTGAGATGGTAGGTGCATGGGAGCTGTGTGGCTCTCAGATGGGCACCTGGTCCTCTGCCTCGCTCCTCTGAGGGTGCACGTGAGGGAGGAGAGGGACAGAGGCAGTGGTTTGTGATGCTGGTGGTGTGCTCAAGGTTGGGACAGGTTTCTGGGCTCAGGGTCAGCCTCTCTGCCTCTGAAGGGGTCTTCAGACTGGTGGAGAGGAGGATTGATCTGGACAAAGAGGGGCCTGTGTGGTTACTGCTGGTGGGAGAGCAGGAGAACTTGTGCTTTGTCCCTCCAGGCCTGTGATCTGCCTCTAAGACCAAGCTAGGTTTCATTTACTTTTCCCATGGGGATTTGCAGCAGTGGTGAGGAGAAGGAGGTCTGTGGGCATGGGGTCAGGTGCTGCCCAGCAGCAGGGAGTCCAGCTGGGCTCTCCATCCAGGGAGCACGTCCCCAACCCCTCCTGCACCTTCCATGTAGGTCAGTGTGTGTGGACACACAGCTTTGGAATGAGATGTAAGGAAGAGGCTGCTCCTCAAAGCCAGGTGCAGGGTTCTGGGTTTGGTTTGGCTCCCCCCCCCTGAGGACACTCTATTTATGGTCTTTGCTGCTGATGATTTGGAAAGGAAAACGTCTCCCAAAATGAGCCTGCGAAGGAAGATAATCCATTTATGAAATGCTTATGCAATCCCCAGCTCAGATTATGCTGTGACAATCTGCAGCAGATCTGATTGCTCCAGGAGAAGCCCTGGGATGGGGGCTGATGGGACACGGTTCCCTGCAGGGCTGGGGCTGGTGGGACAGAGACCTCCGAAGGTGATGCTGCAGCTCCTTCAGCTTGAGTTTTGCTCTGCCAAAAGGGTTTGCCTGGTCTGTTTGGAGGTGGCCACATCACTGCTCCCAGCTTAGCATGGGGGCTTCTGCTTGGTTGTTCCAAGACCTTTCCTGAGCAAACCTCAAGACTCTGTTTTATCCATCTATTAACCAATTTTTTTGTCATTTGCCACTAAATATTGGGTAATATGTGGTTTTGGAGGCTTGGATGAAATGACCTGCTCACTTCATGGCTCATTTTTATCACAATAAAAAGCTTTAAAAAGGGTCTTCTTCATCTCTTAGGTGTGTTAAGTAAACCTGGGAGGAAATAGTCTTTGCTGGGGAGCCCTGTGGAGTCGCCACATCAATGTGAAATCATTGTCTCCCCTGACCTGTATCCCACCTTCTGGAGGTGGCTCTGGTCCCGTTTGGTTGTCCAAGTGCATTGGGTAGCTGTGTGAAGGTCCCCCATGCCATCCCTCCCCCAGGAGCACAGGTGGACCCTGCAGTGTGGAACTGGTGCTGGGTGATTGGGGTGGTGGAAAATACCATGTGGGGGTGTTCAGTGCTTAAAAAAAAAAGTGATTCATCCACTTTGCAATATGCTGTGGTGCAGAACTTTGGAAAAACTCTTGGTTGTGGCAAAGCCTTTAAGGATGTCACAGTGTTATTTGTTATCAAGCCAGCAGCTAGAGCATTAATGAGAAAAGTGTCTGTATTGTGGCCTGAACAGAAGGGCAGTGTAGCTAATGCAAGGTGTTCAGGAGCCTTTGCCTGCTGGGAAAATGAAAAAAATCCATGTTTCCCATCAGAAATCATCCAGTTCTGAATTTTCCAGAAAGAAAACTGTTAACTTTCTTTTCGTAACCCTTTTCCACTTTTCTCTGGAAAGAAGAGTTTAGCTGTTCTCACAGCCCCTCTGTGGAACAGCAGATTTTTGTTTGGCTGTGATTTAGTGTGCACTGAAATCAAAGGATGGGGCCCTGGTTTGGTGACATAAGGGCTCAGGCCCCTCTGCCTTTGGCAGCTGATGCGAAGCTTCTTTTCAGCCCCAGTTTAGCTTCAGAACCCATTTAATTGTCATAAAACGTCCTCGTTAGCAAGGGTAAAACCTCGACGTGTCCCTGTGCTCACAGGGAAATCCTCGGGAGGCCCAACCTTTGGGAAAACATCTCCTATCATCAATAACTTCTATTCTCTGTTGCTCTGCTCAGCCAAATGTGTTTCAGAGAGAGGGACCCAAGGCTGGATTTTGGGGTCAGCAGGTTGTGCTGGTGTAGGTCACAGCCAGCCCATCAGGTTCAGCCATGGACCAGTTCTGCTGCTATTTACGCTGGTTTGTGTGAAGGCTGAATGTAGCCTTTATAAACACTTTTATTGCCAAATTAAGCTTTTCCCCTTCCAAAGTCACCTCAAATGACTCTCTCCTTCCCTGCCCCTCGCTTGGAAGAGGTTGCAACCTGAGACAGACGGGTGGTGGAGGGAGCAGGAGAGGTTCTGTAGGAGCTTGCAGGGTTCTCCTTCACCTTCCCCATGCAGCCACGTGTGCTGGAGCATCAGCTATTCGGGGAAGGGTTTGAGAACAGCTCGTATGTGGAACTGGAAGTGCTGAACTCGGGTTCCTGGAGCATGTTTATCGCTCGGGGAGGTTCCTGACGTTGCATGGTTGCGTGTGCTCCTTCCCAGCAGCAGGCTGCTCCCATCAGCTGCTCCCATCACTGACGTCTGTGTATCTTAAGCCCTTGCCCTGCTCCCAGACTAAACAGACACCAAACGGCCTTCTCTGAACTTTGTAAACCAGAACAAGTACAAAGCCCTTGAAGCTTCAAATGATGATATTTATTTTAACGAGTTCAACACTTTTTGCTTAGAAAACAGGGGTGCTTAAGGCAGCCACGGATCTCCTCCCAGCCATGCCCATGGACCACCTCCTGCTTGGCTTGGGAGCATCATCCCAGTCCCTGCCCTTAGCCTGGGATGCAGATTTCCAGGCAGCCCCTTCCCAAGTGTTAGCGTGACATGAGAGCTGCCCTCAGCAGGTTATGGTCTGGGCAGGACAGAGAAGTCTCAGGTTGGCCACTTCTCTCAGCGGGATGAGTCAGAAAACCTAATGAAGGGGTTGGGACCTGCAGAGAACCTTTTCCTTTATCCTTCAGCACCCTCTGAGACGCTGCCCCAATATTTGAATCTCTGCTCCACTGCTCTGTGCTTGTGATCTGTCTGCAGAGAGAGTCTGGCTGGACAAAACTGGGAATAGTTCAGATTTGAAGGTGGTTTGGAAGCATCAAGCATCTGGTACAGCCCCCTGGTGCTGTGAATAGGTCAGAAGATGGGTGGGTGGGGGGAAATCTATGAAATGTACGTGCCCCTGGTGTTTGTTGGTGTTTAATGGCTGCTGAAGTGGCTCCAGCTTTGGGGAGATGGTGCTGGGTGGGGACAGTGGTGCAGTTAGGCTTTCTAAGAACTGTTTTGAGAATGAATATGGCTATAGCTTCATAGAAGTATCTCCATCAGCTGCTCTGTGAACAGAACCTGAAGGAAGCCACAGATTCCATGGTTATAAATGAACTTTTCCAAGCGTGGTAAAGAGCTGCTGCCCGTTCAGGAGCCTTTCCACCAGTGTCATTAGGCTTGGATGCAAGAGATTGAAATGGATCCCTCTTGACCGCTTTGAAAATAGCTGTTCAGACTCTCAAATTATGCTTGGTAATAAAAAGGGTGATTGCTCCTAACCCCTGGTCACTGTTCCAGCCCAGTCCTGACCAGTGTGGGTTGTGGAGCTCTGTCCTTGCAGAGCACCAGGGAACCTCGTGCTGTTGAGACAGAGCTTTCCTGATGCCTTCACAGCGTTCTAGTGATGCACCAAGAAGCCTACTTAGCTTTTGTGTCCAACACGGTGTTTCTGAGCAAACTGGATTGTAATCCTAAGCAGAAATGGCTGAAATGTTGTATAAGCATGTGCAGAATTCAGCAGGGTTTGCTGATGCTTGTCAGCAGTGACAAGCCTACAGAAGTGACAAGTTAAGTAGTAACTTGAGGTGGTTTGTTTTTTTGTGGTGGGGTTTTTTTGTTGTTTATTTTTAACCAAAAGAGTGGATGGTGCTCAATTTTAAGCTGACTGGAGCTTACAACTTGTGAAAGCATAGGTGCTCTCCTAGTAAGAACCTCTGAAGCTGTGGAGGAAAGAAGCTGACCCCTGATGTTTTGGGGGCTCTCTGGGATGCAGAGCTAGTGGCAGTGTTGTTTCCCAGGGGGACTAGGAACACTGCTGCTTCTACCCCAAGGGACCCCAGCTTTGAAATGCAAATGTTTTGGTTGCTTTAAGTGCTCAGGAACAGAACCAGGAGATGCCTTCCCTGTGCAGTCTCATGTATCTCCTGCTCTTTTCCTCCAGGTTATGATGCCCTGAGCTATTCTGTGGAAAGTAGTGACAAGTGGAGCGGGAGGCAGCTGCTGCAAGCCAGCCAGGAGAACACGACTGATGTCCCCGAGGGTGATGGGCAGCCCTATGTCAGAAACTGCACTGAGCCAGGTAGGAACAAGAGTTACTTCCAGCTCCAGTTGGCGTTCTTACCTCCAGGTGTCTGTGGTGGTGTCACCTTCGCTGGAAAAAACTTGCACTTACTGATTTTCAAGTCCATGAACATGCTGTTTGCTCTCCTTGTACGTATGCACCATGTGGGTATTGCAGAGTCCCGCAGCACCAGGGTTAAGGGGACCTGCTGTCAGCTGGAGGACAAGACAATGTTTAACCCAGACTAATAGCCAAGTGCTGAGGTCGTGAGCAGAGTGTCTTCTGTGGTTCTTGCATAAACACTGCGTGTGGTTCTGGTGGTGGGGTGGACGTGGAGATGATGTGTGCTGGGAGGGTCATTGGCTGAGAATGAGGAGGTACTCGTGTGTTTAGTGTGACTGCTTCCACCAGCAGTGCACCCAAAGAGACCTGGTCTTCTGCAGTTTGAGGGTGGGTTGTTCTGCTGATGAGAAATAGTTCATAATACAGCTTTTTCCTCAGGGAGGGACCTTAGCAGGCTCCTCGTCATCCCCTTGACTCCTTTTTTGATGAAACTTGTGGGAACGTCATGTTATTGAAACTCTGCTGTGCTGTTGGGTTTTGCTGAAGTCAGTCGATGTATCTGGAGGCTTTTTGGGGAGGTGTGTCCAAACATTGTCCATGTTCCTGGCCTTCATGTGTCCTGCTTCCTCAGGGGTCCCCCTGCAGCCAGGATGAAGGCAGACTGGGCTGGGGGGTGTTTAACTGCAGGAGATGAGCTGATTTGCTTTTTGAACTTGCCTTCCCTGAGCTGTTTGGGGCTGTGTGTCAATCTGTGCTTGTTCTGAAAGAGCTTCCCCCCGTTTAGAGGGGCAGTTGCCTGTTCCATAGTTAAAAGAACAAATCACTTGCAACCCTGTATGGAAAAAAACCTTCCATGGACGGTAGAAAAAAGAACAAGATGGGGAGTCTCCAATTTCCATCCAATTCATTGCATCATCTTAATTTCTGCCTAAATAGAAGTCACCATAACGTACCACTCTTAAAGGCTTTGTGAGCTATTCACTCCTTCAGTTCTTTCTTTTCAGAGCAGAGCTGGGATGTCATTTCCCCAGAGCTCAGGGGGGAATGGTGTTTCTCCCTTCCTCAGCACTTATGTAGGTTATGTGCCCCAAGAGAAATTCTAACAAATACGCTCTTGCTGTACTTCTCTGCCTATAATTTTTCCTCTGCTGTAATCCTTAATAACATTTCTGGACAGACAAATGATTATAGTCATTTTTAGACAGCAAAAACTAGTACAGAAATTGTGCTTATTCGATTTTTGACTTGTTTGCATGCCCAGTGTGCAGATCCAGCCTCCCATCAGCATCTGTAGGAATCGTTCCTCCCTATTCCTGGTGCCTCAGCCCCTATCTCTCCATCTTCAGCTGTTCCTGCTGCCTTCACCTGGAGGATACTGGGGGGGGGGAATTTTATTTGTGGTGTGAGGCTTTCCTTCCCCTTTTAAACCAAGAGTTGCTGAGTAGGTTGTACAGTGTTCAGGGGAAAGGAACTAGAAATAGCTGATGAATTACTGGGTTTTTTCTGAATTACCATGATGTTGCAACAAAGTAGCAAGCGGGTTAAAAGTTGCAACAAAGTAGCAAGTGGGGTAAAAGTGGCAACAAAGTAACAAACTGATTGTAAACAAGGAAGCGAAAGTGACAAGTTTAGGTCCTGTGGGGTTTTGTGGGTTTCACTCGGGCCATTGTCACAGGGTAAATTTGGGTTGTTAACGCAAGGCTGGAGGCATCAGAAGCGATGGAATTGTCTTGGTTTGAGTCCTCGTGTCGGTGCAAATGGTCTCTTGGCTTCAGTGGAGTTTGGGCCATGTGCAGGGTACTTGTTGAGTGAAGGAGCTGGTGGAAGTGATGCTGTCAGTGGCACTGATACCTCACCTTGGGTTATTTTTGTGCTATATACAATAACGTGAGAAAACAAAGTGCTGTTAGTTGTGCTTTGGGAAGAATTCCAGAATTTTCCATTTCCCCTGAAACCCAGGATGCTGCCAGGTTCCCCAGTCCAGCACAGAAGGGACCACTAGTCACGAGCCCAGGCAACTTCATCCTCCTGCTGATGCTGAGGGTGAAACAGCCCTTCAAGAGATGGAGCTGGAGCTGGGCTGCTGAGGTCCATCCAGTCCAATGAAAACCGAGCCATCATCCCAGCAGATGAGGATGAGGAGACACCTTCAGAGTGGTTCCTAAGGACAGCTTGTGTGTTTACAAGCGTTGATGGGAGCAGGGAGGTTGTGACACAGGTAATTACTGCTGAACACAGCTGATGAAGGCTGGATTGAACCCCCACTCAGGGCAGCAGAGTCCTCCTTCCACCAGCTCTGTTAGGGCTGGACCAGGCCCTGGACGGTGCTTAGCTCTGAAGTGACAGTGGAGACCTGAACGAGCACAGAGGGTGCTCAAGAGTTTGCCAAGCACGTGAGAGGCTGTACAGTGCTGCTGGAGGAAATGGAGGCAATTGGGCTGAAATTGTGGTGTTGCTGAGCACAATTCACCTGTGGTTCCCAGCCTGACCCTCGGGGGTCTGCTCTTGCTGAGGAACCAGCAGAGCTTGAACCTCTTCAGCGTCCCCCAGCACAGGCACTTGTGTGTGTTTGGCCTTCAGGTGCTCCTCCTTCCCTCTGGTGATATCAGGAGGAAAATGCTGCCTGAAAAGACAAATATTTCCCTGCCTGCTTCCCAAATGAAGCTGTATAAACACCTACAGCTAGGCAGAAGTGAGTGTTTAGAGAAGCAGTTTCACCTCATGGGCTGGGAAGAGGAATAAAATGCCTCATTTCCAAGTCTTTTGTGGCTTCTTGCAAGGCTTGGCTTTTGTGGTCTGTTGGCAATAACACGTTTTCACATGCTGAAGGAAGGAGCTTTGTTCTTGAGCTGCACGTGTGTTTTGAAAGCCTGGCATGACATTTGTGAACTGCTATTTTTATTTTCTAATGGTTTATCCAGTGGGCTATCCAGTAGCATTTGATCATCAGAAGTGCTCTGAATAGTGGGGGTTTTTTGCTCACTTTTCCTTTGAAACATCCATCATAGGAATATGAAAGCAGCAAAGTGGGCAGGATCCAGCCTGAAGACCTCTCCTGGTCATTTTGAGGCTGGATGAAATGCTCTTCTGAAAAGGCTCCTGTCTTTGCAAGTGTACTAGATTATCTGAGCTACTTGTTGCTGTGGAGTAGCTGCCACCAGCGTGCTTTGAAATGCCAATTTAAGCCTGTTGCTGTAAATCCTGTTAACAGAAAGGAGCTGAGAAAAACTTGTTCTTTGCTCTGCCCTGGTCCTGTTGCTGGGCTTGGTTGTGGGGGCTGAGCAGAGCAGCCCACTTGATTTCCTAAAGAGCCTCTGGTCTCTTGTTCCTGTATTTTCCAGTCCTGTGACCATAGCTGCTTTGCTCACCCCTCTTGGATCCGTGGTGGCCCTTCAAGAGAGGATCTGGCTGTGCTGTCGTGCAGCAGATGTTCTCCTGGCCTCCCCTACATCTTCTTGTCCTCGTGGTACCCGTTTGAAGGTGTGTGGGACTAGAGATGGAGAAAACATCGGGCAGAGTTTACTCACAAAAAAGTGATGCTGTTAAACCCTCATCGTTTGGGGCTGTTTGGTGGACAGCATTAGCTAATACAAAAGATGATGAGGAAAGAGTAAGAAATGCTCATGTTACTTCAGGCAAAGTATCATTTAACTGCCTGGTCCTGGTTAGAAACACGACTCACCACTGGAAGCCAACAGAAAGGATTAAGCTGATTTAATGTGGAGCTTTGGGTCAGGTCCCTGTGCTGCCAAACCCAGAGCTGGGGTTGCAGTAGAGGGAGGGAGAGAAGCCTGCTGCTAATTCAGACTGGGTTTCTCAGCTGTCAGGGAGGTGAGGAGCTCCCAGGCTGGGTCGAGATGGGACGTGGCGTGTCTGGAAACTTATGTTGTGCTTGGTTGTGGTGCCACCCCTCGTTAGCTCCTCACCAGACTGACATATGCTGCTGCTGAGGAGCTGTCATCGTGTTCCTCCCCCGGTGTCACTGCCTCCCACGTGCCCTGTCCCCAGCAAGGCTGCAAATAAAATAAGAGCCCTGCCTAAGTGTGCCCTTCAGAGCCATTATCAGTAATAGCAGGAAATATGTGATTGCTGCAGAAACTTGGTGTATTCATTGAGCCCCTCGGGCACAGAAGTGTTTAATTTAAACAGCCCGAGAAGTTTTTAAGCAATTATTTCTTACATTTCCTCCTCTTATTTCAAAAGCAACTCTCCCTTTAATCGGTGTTTCTCCAGTGAGTCACAGGTTATGATAATGGCATTTGTGGTGCTCGGCTGAGCAGGAGGTAACTGCTGGTGCTTGTTGCTGTCACTTCGGAGCCCTTTTTGTGTTGAACCACAAACCTGAGCACACACAACCCAAACCACCTCGTGTGAATTTGTGTTTTCTGATCTCTTTCCCATTGAACACTTGCTCTGTGCTGGTTTGTGACCAGGATCACTGCAGGCTCCTTGGTGGCCCAGGCAGCTCGGTGACCAGCCCTGCCTGGTCCATGGCATGGCCTGAGGACAGATGGAGAAGAAAATGGGGTTTGCTGCTGTGCCTTTTTCTCTTGCCATGGGAGAGGAGTCTCACACTTGGGCTTTGTGGTCTCTGTGCTGGAAAGAAAACTCTCTCTTCACCTTCAGAAATACAAAGACCTTATGCACACGCTCAGCTTTAGGATGTGTGAGATGTCCTGGGTTGTCATGCCCTGGATGATGCCCAGAGAACACACACAGTGCACGAGAAGACCTGTGTCCTTACCTGTAAATAGAAGAGGAACTCTAGGAGAAAAGCACCTTCAGCCTTGCAGTGGAATAGGGATGGGAGTGCTGGAGCAGTTAGTGCCTCTATGCAGCTGTAAAACTCACTGCAACAGGAGGAAATTCAGGGCTTCTAATGTTCCTTGGCTTTCTCTTGGTTTCCTCTCTAGGATTGGCATCTCTACAAGGCTGGACTTTGCTTTAGAGGGATCGGCTTGTGGATGGGAAATGGGAGGACACAGAAAACAGAATTATCTGGAATTCCTCTGAAAGCAGCTGCTGGCAGGGTAGGCAAGACTGCTCTTGCTCCACCACTGCTAAGCTCCCTCTTCACAAGCAGATCCAATATGCTATGTGAAGATTGATGATGTATATTTATTTTTTTTCTCCTATCTGAACAAAAATGCAGTTAAAAGTCATTTTCCCTCAAGCAAAATCAATTTTTTTTCCCTAGCAAAACAAAAAGTAGAAATTTGTTTCTCCTAGTAGGTCTCAACCCTTTGCTTTCACTTGAGGAAAAATTAGAAAAATAAATTGCTGTAAGTTTAGTAACAAAGTGTCCTCAAGGAGTATAAAAAAGGGCGTTCTTCCCTCCCGGAGCCATGGCAGGTTTGTGGATTTGACAGAATTTGCTCACACTTCAGCTCCCACACACTGCTGGTGTCTGCAGATAGCTCTTCCACCCTCCTCCACAGCAGGAGAAGACTTGACAGAAGTCAGGGGGGCTCATCAGAAAGGCTTCATCAACCCCAGACCTAGAGCATGAGGAAACTGTGATGCTGGGCTTCAAACCCCAGAGGTGAAAACACAAACACACGCTTGTTTCACCCAGGTTTGTGCTGGGTTGTCTTTCCCTGCAGGGGGGAAGGAGAGATGTTCTCCTGATGGGAACAAGAGCTGGGGCTGTGATGCTGCAAGGGACGCTTGGAGATAACTAGTGGACGGTGGAAAGTCTGCTGCTGCTCAGCTATCCATGCAGCTGGGGTTTTGGTGGGGTTTTCCCACTTATCTTCTCCTTGGAAGGATTTCTTGGGCTCCAGAAATTTTCTGCAGACTTCTGAGTAACATCTTTGTCTTCTCTCAGTGGAGCTAGATTTTCTTTTTAATTTATTTTTTTTTTATCTTGCAGTGACCTAGAATGAGAATTTATTTTCTTGACTGGGAAAACGTTTAATCTACCTGGTGGCAGTGCCAACGTCAGTGTGCCACCAGATGGGTGGCACTGGGGGAACTAACTGGGACTGGAAAATACAGCAGCACCTTCCCCCTTCAGAAGAAAGTCCTCTGAGTAGTGGTCTCCTGTCAGGTGGAGGACACCAGCCTCAGTTGTGGACTCACTGTGGGGTTTGCTTTTGAGGGCCTTGGATTGCAGGATCTCTTTGAAATCGAGGTAGTCACAAGTACTTTCTTTAGGACTTTTCACCCACCTAAGGGGACAACAGCCCGAGCATCATTGAGTTAGGCATTGGTGAGCAGGTTCCTGCTGAGGCAGGACCTGTGCCTGAACCACAAGCCAAAGGGGGGAAGCTCTGGACAATTTCTTCTTGCTGAGTACTTAAAATCCCTGAACTGACCTCAAAACCCCCTCAGCTCCCTGGAGAACAGGGCCCTCTGCGTGCACAGGAGGCTGGTAGCCTCCTTTGTGCTGAAATATTGCCAGTGTTCCCATGCGATGGTGTGTGTGTGACTCCAGCAGCTTTAGGGGGAAAAATAATACCAGCTGTGTGATGGAAATCAAGAGGTGGCAGTGCTGTTGCCCAGCTTATCCTCAGCACCTTCTCTTCCAAGGGTGAAACAAAAGAACTGGAGAAGGGAGGGGAGATAAGGGGCAAAATAAAGTGAAATCCAAGAGGTGATGCTGGATTCAGGACCTGTTCTTAGGCAGGGGAAAGCTCCTGTGAGCCCAGTGCCCTCGTCAGAGCTCTGCTCTTTATTTGGCAGGATCCATCACTGTGTGTGTATCGAACAGCTGTAATTAAACCACTGCTTGTCCTAATAGAAAAGGATCTCATTAGACCCGTTTTTCCCTGGCTGATGAGGACTCAGCCTCCGGCCTCCGCGTCCCGGCGTGGCCGAGATGTGCCCCAGTAGCCTGCAACATCTCACCTACTGGGACTCATTTGCCTAATTGGGGGTGCTTGTGATGAGCATGTTCCCGTTGTAATTGTCAGTGGCAATGGCTCTGTTGTCATGTGCTGGCTGGGCAGGCAGGGCCTTGCAGAGTGTTTATGGGAGACTTGTGTGTCATGCTGGGTGCTGAGAGAGGAATGCCAAGGGATAATTGATGTTCCTACCCAAGAAGCATGTTAATAGTGTTGAGAAATGATGACAAGAAGAAAAACAAAGGAATAATCCTGTAGGGAACAAGGAGCAGCTCTTAACCTGCACACCTGCTGCTGTCGGACACAGGAGGACATCACTTGAGAGCCAGGCAGAAGTCAACCCAGTCTGGGTGCACCCCAGTCCCTCCAAGTGTGTGGAAGGACCCACAGCCAAGTAGATCTGCCAAAATCCAAGCCTTAACCTCCTGTGCTTCACAGCATTTTGCTACCAACAGTCTACTTGGTTTAGAAGTACAGTGCAAGGTCGTAGGAGAGATTTTTGGCTGAATATTCTGGCCCATGCCAGATGGGCATAGAAAGGGCCACAGCTCAGCCTCTCCTCCCTCTTTCTGGTCTCCCTTTGGGCTGTACTGACACGACCTGCCTGCAACCTACTAGTCATGGCTTAATTAAACTGTTCTCTAGGGGTTGCTAATCCAGTTCCTACAGCTATGCGGCAAGAACCCCTATTTAGAGGAACAGCAAAGGAGAAGGGGAACCCTGTGTCCCTTTTTATTATTATTTTTTCCTCTCTGAAATAACTTTTAAAACGCCCAGAAATTTTATCAGGTTTTTTGTTCAGGGCTTTTTTTGGGTTGTTTTGTTGTTGTTGTGGGTTTTTTCTTTAGACTTAGAGGAATGAGATTTGTTTTCTTGAACTCTTAGCAAGCTTGGGTAACTCCTTTGGTCACTGTGTGGAGTGGAAAAGGCAGCAGAGGTTTAAAATGCTGCAGAGGGACCATTGCTTCCGAGTCCTTGCATTTAAAAGGTGTTAAGAAGCAAAGCAGGGCTCCAGATATTAATAAATATCACCTTGTGCCCTTGTGAGCTGGGTTTTCCTTCCCCAGCCCCTGAGGATGCCAGGCTGCTGGAGGCATCACTGCAATAATCTGGGAAGTCTTCCGTGAAGCCCAAGACCTGAATTTCTAAGAAAGAGGTGAAAAAAACTTGTCGAGTCAGACTTACTCCTTTTTCCTGGAAGAAAATGCACTTGGGTTTTTACGTGCTGAGCACGGGAAGCAGAGTTACTGTAGGTTTTGAGGCTGGCAGCTGGGAAGAACCAGCGTGGTCCTCGGGTGTGGTGATGCTGGTCCCTGCCAGCGGTGGCCTCTGGTCCTGCTGATGTGCTGCAGCTCCCTGGGGACCAGGGCGACCTTCTCCCTGCTGGAGGGCTCTGTGGAGAGGTGCTGGAGAGGGGTCTTCCCTTCCTGGCTCTGACCTGGGTCTGCTGGGAGATGTGAGCCTCGGCGGCAAGATGGCACTGGACCAGGCTGCCCAGAGGGGTGGTGGGGTCGCCACACCTGGAGGGGTTCAAAAAATGAGTAGGTGTGGTCTGGGGGTCAGGCAGATGTTGGATGAAGGTTGCACTTGATGATCCTAGGGGTCTCTTCCAACCTGAATGATTCTATGGCCCTGCCTGGCAGGGTAGGGCCAGGTTGGACTGAAAAAGGAGCTGTAAGGAGTTGTCATCCGTTCCAAACCTGTAAATTGTGCTCACTTTGGACCATCCTTCTGATGGGATCAGCGCCTGTTTCCTCAGCAGATGGGAGCTGCTGGTGCAGCCTGGCCTGGGGCGTTGCTCCAGGAACAGCTCACAGCTGGAATGGCAGCAAATGTCTACCAGATGTGGATGTTCTAGGTTGGACACATACCACAATAGCTTATTTTTTTTATACATACCTGAAGTATTCTTGCAGCGAGGTTGGACTAGATGACCTCCAAAGGTCCCTTCCAGCCCAAAGCATTCTGTGATTCTTCTGTCATGGTAAACACAAATTGTCCACTTCAGCATTTAAAAATATATTGTTGTACCTGTGGGTAGATGTGACCACCTTAGGTGGGTCTCTGTGGATGGGAGCCCACCAGCCAGTGCCCACTCACTGCTGTGGTTCTCCTGCCAAGACCCCTTCTGCAAGGAGCATTCCATAACGTAGATAAATATTATCCTATTTTGAAGTCTCTCTGTGCTGCTGGAAGGGTAGAGGAAGCAAGCTTGATATTGATGGAAATCAGGGCAAATGGCTCTAAGCACATGCTTGAAATTTCAGAGTGTCTGTGGGATTCTGCAGCTTGAACTTGGATGTGTAAATGAGAGCCTGGAGCCTTGATTTCAATTCCAGTGCCTTCAGGGGTGAGAGCTGATGTAACTGTCCCAGGACAAGGCTTTATTAAGAGTTTCTGCTTTAAATTTATTATTCTTGAGCTATTACTATAAAAGAAGAGAAATAACATCTGGCCCGATGTTACAGGCTGGATTTTGTTGCTTGTTTTTCAGTTCCTGCCAGTAGTATTTAAAAATCAAAGGTCCAGATTTTCCACTCGTGTAAATTATTACTAGCTCCATCGGCTTTATTGAGTTTACACCAGTTTTAAACGAGCGAGGATCTCATACAACATCCCAAGTCAAGACCTAATGCAGTCAGGCTGGAGTCTTTATCATCTGTCATTTGCATTTTGAGCAGTGCTTAATTGTATGGTTTTTATACCCAGACATGTGCACGAGCTCACTTGTGCATGCCCAGAATAATGGCTTTATATATTAATGCTGAAGCAGTTTAATTTAGCGCACAGCAGTGGGTAAAATAAAAGTATTTAATTAAACTGGAGGTTTTTTCACAGAGAATTTTCCAGATTAGACATTGGTTACCATACGTGCAACTCTCTGGTGTTTCCTTGCTGCCCCTGTTGGGAAGGGGGGAGATGAGTTATTGTGCTCATCCAAAGGTAACAGGAGGGGGGGAAATGCTTTGGAACTACCTTTTTCTTGATGTTCTGGTATATACATAAGCACAGATAAAAAGAGGGGCAGGATTAAGAAGCCTGATCAATCAGAACCAGGATATTTGTGACATTTGTGACATTTGTGACACGTAGCAGCCTTACCCAGGCTTGTGGTGATGGACAAGCAGGCGCTGACAGGCCAAATGGCTGCTCCTAATTAGCATTCATTAATAGGTGTAGCAGACAGTGGCTGGAGAGCCAGGTCCTGTGCTGCTGGCTGTGCCTTCCAGGTGACCCCAGTCCTCTGCTGTGCCCGGGCTGAGTGATGTTACCTGCTCAAGCATCCTGGTAATTACCCACCCTGCCAGCTCCATCTCCTGAAGGGCTGTTATTAATCATGGGCCAGAGATGCTGCCTTCCCATCCCTTAATTGATGGGGGAAGGAAAGGGAAGGAAGAGGTGATAATTGTTTTGTGTTAAGACAGGGCTAATTGCTGCTATAGAATTCCCCACGAAAACAAAGCAGCAATTAATTATTCAGCATCACAACTCGGATGCAGAGTCTCAGTTCGTGGCCTCTCTGGGCTGGGTTTCGTGGGGAGGTGGAGGAGGGAACCTTCATCTCTGCTCGTGGGGAGCCACCTGGTCAGGAGGATGCTGCTTTGGGGTCTGATGGGGCAGCTGCCAGCAGAAGCTAAACTTATTGCTCCCTAAATCCTGGCTGCGAGCCCAGAGCCTCAGGGGACCCCCGCCTGGGTTTGTGGTGAGACGAGACCTTATCCGTGTGACACAACTGGGTCAGCATGTCTGAGAGGGGTCCTGTCTTAGGAAGAGGGAGGCTGGTCAGGCTAAAGGTCCATCTGACAGTGTCTTCTGGCTCCTCCTGTGTCCAGTGCCTTGTTCACGGGGGAAAACGCAAGGAAAGTGTGAGATGCTTTTGAGCTGGTGGACTGGGTGGTGCCTCCCTGGTGTGCTCTCGCATCTCCCAGCGATTTGCAGCGTGAGGAGTCAGTGGCTGGTTTCTCTGTATGAAACAGCTCCTCATGCTTTGTTTTCTGGGGGAATTTGAGGGTTTTCTGAGCCCTGTGTGAGCCTTTGGCATCTGCAGTGCTGTGTGGCCAGAGCTCTGCTGCTGAGGATGTGTTGTGAGGATGTCTCTCGGGCAGGGGAAGAGGGAAGGAGCAGAGGCAGGTTTGCTGTGGAGGGACATCCATCAGCCAGCAGAGATGGTCTCCCAGCGAGCAGGAGGACTCTCCAGAGGACATCCTCTGGGGCAGCTGGTTGCTGTGAGGACCCTGGTGAGGCTGGATGCAGCAGCTTTCCTGTAGCCATGGCAACCAGCAGAGATGTGGTGGTGACTGCTGGCATCCCTGGAATGGCAGGCGTGGAGGAGAGGTGGAGATGAGCGTGGTTTGGAGGCCAGGCAATGGACTAACCCACAGTAATTCAGGTGAGCTGGGCAGATGTAAGATGCCATAGTGCCTGGTGGGAGTGCCTGGCCGCTGTCCTGCCAGGGGCATTTCTGGCACGCCTTGACCTGCCTCCACCACTCTGGCTTGATGGACACCCAGCACTGAGCTCCCCTGACTGGGAAGTGTCCTTACTGCTGCTTTAAAGATTGATTGAACTCATCCCACGTGTGGTTTGCAAACCCCTGTGGTGTGGGGGAGGCTTTTGGTGCCCACTGTCCCTGGTTCAGATGGGATGTGGGGGCCAGGTTGGGCTCTGCTCCCCGCTGAAGCAAGGTCTGGAAGATGCAAACACTGTCAGCCCCCCAAAGCTGAGGGGTGGGCAAGCAAAGCTCAGAGGAGCAGTGGACACATAAGTGCCTTAAAACAAGACTGCAGAGTACCTGCTGAGCCCGAGGCTCCTGTGGGTCATGCTGAGCCCCCCCTCTCCCCGTCCCCTTCCCCGGTAACCGGGATTACAGATTTAATCAGGATGCAGGAGCTGACAAATAACTTGGAGCGGGCGATGGAAAGTTCCACTGAGCCGCCACCGCTGGTGTGCTGGGGGAAGCCGGCGCTGGGGACTCGAGCTGTTCGTGCAGCCTCCATGCCTGAGTTAATTCTGTGTCCCCCTTGCACTCGGGTTCCTCCTTTTCACTTGTGTTCCTTAAAATCTCCCTACAAGCCAGCACATCTCCTGCTCTGCCTCTGCTGAGTGTGCTTGGGTTGAATCGCTGTCTCCTGGGGATATTATTTAACTTACCTTCAGTATAGAATTAATAAGCAGGCCAGCAGGCGGGGAGGTGGGAGAGGACCCAGTGGTCCAGAGCTGAGCTGTGTGTATGTCATTGCTAATCATGGGCCCTGCCAAGTTTCCTGATGCTGGTGGGTGGTGGTGGGGGTGGCTGGAGAAGACCTCGGGTCCCCGGCACGCGTGCAGCCGCGCTCCCAGGCAGGGAGAGCACGTAGGGCTTGTTTCCTCCAAAGAACTGCTTTGCCCAGCAAGTGACAGTGCCAGTAAAGATGGGATTGATGTTTTCCTGGCAGATTTTTCCATGTAGGAAATTCCCTGCTGTTCGGAGCCCCTAAATCAGGATCAGATGGCCTTTTAAGGGAGCGTGCTGTCATTCAGTGTTTCCCATCCCATTTTGATTTTGCAGATGCTTGACATATTCCCAGTGGAGGTGCAGGCTTGCCTGCAGCAACTGCAGCTAGAGAAGGGCTTTCTTTGCCTTCTCTCCTCTTCCCAGCCCTCTTTGGGCAGGCTGTGGTCCCACAGAGCCCAGCAGGTCACACCCACCCGTCTTAATTTTCTCCTCCTGCAAGACCCGTGGAAGAAGCACTTGGAGGTTTGTCCGTGAAACTTTGAGAAACACGTGAACTGTTAAAATGATGCTGGTGTGGTGTGTGGAAAACTGAAAGGGGTGAGAGGTTTGTGCTTGGTACTTTGAGGGCAATAGGTTGTATTCCTCAGCAAGCTTGATGCTCTGTGTAGGTGCTGTGTAGGTTACCCTATAGGCGCCGTACATTGCGGGGATATTATTTAATCTCCTCTTCCGAGGGAGTTTATAGAGCATACAGGGAGGTTATAGGATCATAGAATCACTCAGGCTGGAAAATCCCTCCAGGATCATCAAGTCCAACCTTTGTCCAACACCTCCCTGACCCCTAGACCATGTCCCAAAGTGCCACCTCTACTCATTTATTGAGCATCTCCAGGGATGGTGCCTCCAGCACCTCCCCGGGCAGCCTGGTCCTCCGTGCAGGGAGGTTCTAGAGCATGCAGGAGATGATCCAGCAGGCAGGTGGTTATATAGCACACAGTCCCGTGGGATGCATATCCCTCTTGGTTGTGGGAGGCTCAGGAGTGGTCCAGGTTTATGTCACCCGCCTGACAAGCTTTACTGCATGGTAGCAAAGTCTGGGGTGCTCGGGTCTGTAAGAACGAGGCTGGCTGAGGTGTGGGGTGGCCAGAAGCTCCCCGAGGGACCTCAGATGGGCTTGTCACTGCGGCTTCATCCCTGTCTCTTGCTCCGCTGAGCATCAGCCACGATGTGACAGCCCCCAGGATGCTGACACAGGCGAACAGAAACATACCAGGGTGGTGTGTAAATGTCTGCAAACTGTTTGTGTAGGGGTGAAGATTGTTACAGGAAAGTCAAAATATTTCCCTCTGTCGCCTTTTTCCATTTCCTCTTTTTTTTTTCTTAAACATTTCATTACTCTTTTGTGTAATACCATTATCAAATTTGCTTGGATTTTAATCAAAATAGATTTGCCTGCTTTTGAATTTTGGGATAAAAATACTCGAAATTCTTAAAAGTTGCAGCCTTGTAGAATTTTAAGTGGTTTCGTTGGGTTTTTTTACCTTCAGATCACTGAAAATTGTCATTTGGCTTTTAGTCTGTATTTTAGCAGGGCCTGTTGCAACAGCTGATGATTTTAAACTACAAGAGGAGAGATTCAGACCAGAGAGAAGGAAGGAATTTTTGACACTGAGGGTGGTGAGAGCCTGTCCCAGGTTGCCCAGAGAGGTGGTGGAACCACCCCAGGTGAGCTCTAGCTGCAGCTGTCCCTGCTCCTTGCAGGGGGTTGCACTGGATGACCTCTAAAGGTCCTTCCCAAGCCAGTCCCTGCTCCGTGGTGTTCCAGCCCTTTTTGGGGGCTGCTGAAGCCCCGTTGCTGGGCAGGCAGCGGGTTCCTGCAGCAGGAGATGAGAATAGCTCCATCACAGCTTTTGGATGGAAAGACTTTGCTTCCAACGTTGGCTGCAGCTAACAACTTTGGGAGAGCATTAAATCCTGAAGCAATTAAGTGTATCAGCAAAGCAGGATTTTTTTTTTTTTCTTTTGTGAGATACTTTGCCAGCTGTTGTTTATGGGGGAAAAAAAAAATCTAAATCCTTTCTATGAGAACTGTTTTTAGGTTTCTCTGTGTTTGGGGCTGATTTATACATTATGCATTAGCACGGGAAGGCAAAATATTCATTTACCAGCATGAATATTTAGGGGAAGAAGAAGCAGGAGTTGGTGAGAAGTGTATTTGGATAGTTGAGCCAGAGATGCAGAAAAACTTCAGTACTAGAAATGGTACAAAAATTAAATTGTGGGGGACAATAAGACAATAAAATAGCCTTAAAATCCCTTGTTTGGGTGCAGTTAAGAAGAGCACAGCCTTGTGTTCCCCAGTGGGCTCTGATGGACCTCGGAGTCCCATCTCATCCCTGGGTTATCAGGACTAACACAGCTCAGCAATTCTGTTGCTGGAGGGGCTGGTTTGGTGGAGCCCAAAGACAGGATGAAAATGTTGTGTGTGGATGTTTCGTAACTGGGTTGATTGTGTTTGGAAGAAACTGAGTTTTCTTTAAGTTTGCTGAGTGCTATTTTTCTGAGCAATCCACGGGTTTTATGCCGTTCCCTTTTCTTCTTGCTTGCAGTGGAGCAGCTTTGCTGAGAGCTGTTGGTAGGCAGCCATTGTTTGGTGCGCTGCAGGAATAATGCTGCCATGCAAGGAGGCCCCAGACGTGGGGAAGTTAATTATATTGCTTGCTGATTGCACAAAAATTACCACCAAATGATAGTTTATGAGAGCCGGGCTATCTTCGGAACAAAGGGTGTGAGTGGGTTGGAGCATTGCAGAAAAAATAAACAATGCTGGGGAAAATGAGTCCTGATGGCTGAGAACATCGGAACAATGGTGGGGGAGAAGTGACTTTTCCCTGGGAGCAGCTGCCACCACCCAAGGGATGCAGCAAAACCCTCAAACATCTCCTGGATTTCAGAGGAGATGATGATATTTCACCTGGAACCACCATGGTTGTTTGCAGAGCTCGTTCCAGCACTGGGAAAGCCTCTGCAGGGAGGAGCAAGTGCAGGAATTCCTCCTCCTTGCTGGGGATGAACGTGCACCATGACTTAGGAGCCTTGCCACGGGTTGGGAGGTTGTGGCATATGTGTCTTCTTGAGCTGGAGGGTGTGAGGAGGGGAGAAAATCCCAGAACACTCTGCAAAGAGAGCTGAGTCAATTCCCTTGGAGAGCAGGCTGAGCTCAGGGGGCCTGGGTACCATCCTAAGGCCACGTGTTTTCTTCCCAGGCTGAGGTTTGCAAAGTTTCCTCGTTTAAAAAACCCCAGTGGTGTTTCTCTACAGAAACACACACACACACAACCAGGACCTCAGGACTTGGCTGGAAATTCCAAGGTGAATTTCAGTGAAATCCAGCCACCAGCCGGTGGACCAAGCTGTGAAACCCCCGAGAGATGCTCCAGTGGGATGTGTGTTAAGGAGATAAGTCCCAAACCTCCCTGAGCAGAGTTGCTGTGGAAATGAGGGCTGACCTTTAGCTGTTGCAGGGTAACACCACATCCCATTCCCTGGAATTGCTGCAGGAACACGCGCAGTAAACAGGGATTAAAAAGACATCACAAAGATGGAGTTTCTCCAAGGTTTTGCAGCTCTGCTGGAGCAGTGGCACTGAAAAGATGGGTTGCATGAGGTGGCTGGGGCTTCACTTGTCCTCTTCTCACACTAAATAGTGATGGAAACACCTGCAGAGCTGGTCTAGCTGAGAACACGGGGGAGACAGCAAAGCAAAACCACCCTGGGGGGTTGCCCCAGTGGAAAATGGAGAGTGTTTCTCAGCTCTTTGAGGAGGACTCAAGTTTGAGTCGTGTCTGGCTGGCAAGGAGCACACAGTCGAGACCTGCAAGCCCAGAATCCAGAAGTGCTCATGATTGTGCCTCCAGACCCACAGCATGTCCTGAAATAGTAATGTTTTGATAATGTTTTGGGGGTAACTAGGCTGGAACGTGTGTATAACCATTAAATCTGCGAATGCCAAAAAAGGGAATCCGTGCTAAGCTCAGAAATATGGACTCATCATTTAATTTGGACAAACGTTGCCGTTGTAATTGGGTTTTGCTGCGTTGTGCTATAGGCTTTTTGGCAGGGATTTCATGGGAGAGGAGAAAACAGCCGTCCGTGCAGTGAGATGGTTCCCCCAAGCCTTTCCGAGACTATTCTCTTAGCTTTGCCAAAGTGTATGTGATGCATTCTTCAAAAATCCATTTTTGGGCTCTCCGGCCTCCCAGTGGAATCGGCTCTGGAGGGTAAATGGGATGTGGGACAAACCAGATCTGCACATCTCCCTGTGGAGGGTGATTAACCCTTCATCAGGCTGCTGTGGGACACCCTCTGCCCCCAGTGCTGCTGTATCTGCTGAGATGCTGCTCTTGCAGGCTCAGGCAGGAGAGGACATCAGCCGAGCCAGGGTGTGACTTTGGTGCTTCCACGTCCCCAGTTAGCCCACATGGGTCCTTTTCTTTGGGTGCCTTGACAGTCATCGATGGAGAAGAGATGACTTGGGGATGCTGGGGCTGATGTGGATATCAGCGCAGGGGTCAGGGCCACTTGTGTCCCCAGTTGGGGACACCTCACCCTGGCCGTGTGTGCAGCATCATCCCTTGGTCCTGTCCCACTGCCTTGCTGGGGAGTCCCTGGTCCCCACCTCTTTGTCTGATTTTTCCTGTGCTGGTCCCCTTGGAGCCTTTCTCAGCACAGAGGAGGAGTGTTCACAGTTCGTGCTGGGACAGCAGCATGTGGTTAATTGCAAAGTCATTAGTGCTTTGGCATGGCAGTGGGTGTCACTGCAGGGGCAGATGTCCCTGGTGTCTGTCTGTTCACAGCAGGGATTGTCCCAGGGTGCTGGAGATTCACCTCCCAAACCCAGGGGGAAGAGCTGCAGGTTAAATCCAGAAAGGATTTGCCCCCTCTGCTTAGCTGGTCCCTGC
The DNA here is from genome assembly GCA_013401335.1 of Brachypteracias leptosomus. Taxonomy (NCBI): domain Eukaryota; kingdom Metazoa; phylum Chordata; class Aves; order Coraciiformes; family Brachypteraciidae; genus Brachypteracias; species Brachypteracias leptosomus. Next base: position 83,716 of record VYZX01020823.1, on the reverse strand, counting down.
AGCTCATGGAGGAAAAGCTCCATTTGAGTTCCAGGACATCATTTGTATGACCTGCAGTAAAGTCATAATTAGAGGAGGTGGTCTTTGGAATCAGGGCTGAGCTAAAAATCCCAAAGTTTTTCCTTTTACACGTGGATACAAACCCAGACAAAAGCAACTCACGTCCCCCAGCACGGGAAATCGGTTTATAGCCCTTACGTAAGGGTGTGCCCTGGACAGAGAGGATGATTAAAACCACAGAACTCTTTAATAGGGGGAATTTCTCAATTTCTTTGAGGGCAGTAACCCCACGAGGGCATTCCCTGTGCTGGGATTTTAAATTAACCCGAAGTTTAATTTGTTGCATTCGTTTGAGTTGATCAGCGAGGCCGGACCCGGGCGGAGAGACGTCACAAAATTAAGCTTTTTCCCCTGAGAAAAACCCCAAATCCTTGTGGCTGAGGGAATTACGAGGTTAGTTGAGGGGAGGGGAGCCAGGGTAGCACCTGGAGGGTGGGATGAGGAGGGCAGGAGTGAAGGACCCGGGGGTCCTTGGCCGTTTTCCCCCAGTCGTGCCAAGTTTCGGTGCACTGGGCAGAGGATGCTGGGCTGCACAGGCAGTGGTAGGAGTGGTTTCCATGGCAACCTTTCAGCAGTGTGACATCACCAGCACTGTCACATTTAAGCTTTTCAAGGCTTTTTGGATTTCAGGGATTACATAACTTTGGAGGGGTTAGGCTGGGACTTGGATCTAATCAGTATTCAGGGTCTTAGTTGAATTAATTTAAAAAAACCCCACACAAAACCAACCCCAGACAATCCCCGAGTGGCCAGTTCTGGTGGCAGTGGCCATGGCAGTGTGGGGACAGCTCCTGGCTGGGCAGGGGACGAGCAATGGGGAGGAGCTGGGGTGGCCTCTGTGGTGCCAGCTTGTCCAGCATGGATCCACGAGGATGTGGTCCTTGGCTGGCACGGGGATGCTGGTGATGGGGACTTTGGTCCCCTCCTCTCTCTTGCCCGTGGGAGTCAAGGCAAGGGAGCATGTTCATCTGGAGAAAAAGGGTTGGACAAGCTTTGTCCTGTCCCTAAGGTGGTGAAGATTTCTTACGGAGATCCTTCTGGGGTCGAGATGCCAGATTAGCCCTAATTCAGCCATGCTGGGGGTCAGGAAGTAATTTGGATTTATGGGTTTGCTTGTGTAGGTGTGTACACAGGCATCCGAAGTGAAAAGTGGTGGGACAAGAGGAAATGGCCTCGAGTTGCACCAGGAGAGGCTTAGTTTGGATATTAGGAACAATTTATTCACGGAAATAATTTATTTTGTTTAGTTTATTCACTGTCAGGACAGCGATGGAGTCCCCATCCTGGGAGGGGTTTCAAAGTGGAGATGTGGTGCTGAGGCACATGGATTAGTGGTGCCCTGGCAGCGCTGGGTCAATGGCTGGACTTGATGATCTTGAAGGTCTTTTCTGATCTAGATGATTGTCTGTGGTCCACCCCTCCAAGGTGATGGGTTAGCACCCCCAAGCAGCGTGCATGCTCTTGCTGCTGGGGTGTCCCATTTTGGCTATGGCATAGAACCCGCTGAGGTTCTGCCTGCTTGAAGTGCAAGCTTGGAGGCTGCCTGGTCAGCTTGGAGAGGGTCTGCACGTCCTGGAGCCTTGGGCTGGGGCAGTGGGGGCTGCTGGCACCGCGTGGGCTGGGCTGGGAGCTGCGTCACTCAGCCTGGCACAGGCTGCAGGGACAGCAGCACTTGAAATAGCTCCCTGCAAAACAATTCCATGAATTCATCCTGCTGCCTGCAGGTGTTCTGCACGGCTTTGTGCCTGCCTTTTGATTTCAGCCTTCTGGCAGAAGCAAAGGTTTCGATAAGGAGGAGAAGCAAGAAGTTTGATGTAGTCCCTTTCTCCTGCGGTCAGCATCTGTGCCAGCATCCCCAACCCTGGTACCCAGCTGGTGGGTACCCAGCTGTGCCTCCTGACCGTTCCTGTAACACAGTGTTCCCGTGCCATTGACTCTTAATTCTTGCATTTATCCTGCTGGAAAATGCTGTGCAGGCCTTGCCAGAGACCTGGCCGAGGAGAACACAGACGTTTAGGGTTTTACCAGGGCTTCAGCACATGCTTAAGCAATTTCCAGGGCTGGAAATGCTTTGAATTGCTGTCGAAGTCAGGGTGAGAACTTAATGGTTTTGAGGAGAAAAGCTGGTGTATTTTGCCTGCTTGCTAGTCCACCCTGGAGTTGCCTTCAGTTAATGATGTGGCTACTTTAAGGAACAGTGTGGTGAGGAGGGAAGAGGATCTGCTCATCCTTGCCCTGTATATATGATATAAATGATCTGTCTTAGTGTGTGAAATGGGTGCGTTTCCAGTGCCCGACCCCTCCTGTTCCTCTTCTCCACTACGTGCTCCATATTTACTATTTCACCCAGTCTCTGCATGAACAGTTCCGTGGTTTATGTCACCTCAGGGTCTTCTCCAGCACTGACATGGATTTGAGAAAGCAAGACCTTAAACTTCAGCATCTAAAGTGCCAGATGGGCATGAACAATTAACAGGCCAATTTCCAGATACCCTGGGCACTTGGTCAGCTCCTGGGTGCTCAGCACTGAGGGGACCATGGTGCCTAACCCGGGTTTTAGAAATCTCCTGTTATTTACCATTTCTCCACCGTTTGTGCTAAGTTATGAGCAGTCAAAACTTGCTGAGTCAAGGTTGGTTTTCTTTTTTTTTTTTTGCTTGGGGCAAAAGAGAAATTTTCATCTTGTGTCTAGTTCTCTGTAGCACTTTCTTAGTAGTTGCTTGTATTCACTGCTCTGCCAAATAATCTTTCACTTATGTGTACTTAAGGAAAATGCACTCTGGGTTTCTGTTAAATGCCACTTAATTTTTCCTGAGACTTTCAAGATTGAAAGTGTCTTGTGGGAGATTTTAAAACAACGTAATAACATCTAGCGAGGCAGCAAACCCTCTAGGTAACGCAGGGAAAGGCCTGAATGATGCTGGATTTGGTTTTAAATGCAGTGTAAGTGCTCCAAACTTGGGGTTCCTGCTGCATTCTTGGTGTTAATGATTTACAGCAGTGGATGGCAGGTTAGTGCTGGGTTCCTCTGGAATGAAAGATTGCCCGGGTCTGAAACGAGTGACTTATCTTGCCATCTGAGTGGGGTGTGAAAATGAGGGGAAAAACTGAAATCCAGTGTAAACCAGTACATCCAATCCTTTGCAGAGGCTGGAGGGTTCCTTGGGGAGTCACACCCAGCTGGCAGCCAAAGGGTTCCTGGGGGGAAAGGCAGCAAATCCAGCCACAGCCTCGGGCAAGCAACGTGGTCATCCCCTCTCTGTGTGGTTCAGGGTGTGCTTCAGCCCATGAGGTCCACGTGTGGGGCTGCACAGGGCTCATTTTCCATGGAGAGTGTTTGCTAAGGTCACCCCCATCTCAGCATCCCTGCAGCAGGTGATGGCAGGCTCTTGGTGGTGATGTGCAGCACTGGGGCCATCAGGAGCTGCTCGCTTGGCTGGAGCTGGAGGATGCTAAAGCCCCTCCTGGTGTCTCTCCTGGCTGGATCTGTGGGCTCTTCATCCTGCACTGGAGCTGGGCAGGTGTATTGGGGCCAGCTCAGCCTCTGAGCCGTGGAACTGGGACCAGTGCCTGCCAGGGCTGCTGGCAGCTGGAAGGGTTGAGTGTTTCTCCTGCCCTACGTATTCTGGGGTTTTTCAGCAGGAGCCAGCACACAAAGCCCTAGCAAAGTGAGCCTCTTTGTGCACTTTTCATGCTCACAGGCTGTTTGGAGAGATGTGGCTGTGCCCCGAGTGCTGGCCTGTAGCTGTCCAGTAAAACCCCCCCAATAGATGTGAAACCTGACAGGGATGTCCCCTTCCCTGTGGTGGGAGTTTGGCCAAGCTTCTTGCCTTGCAGATGGGCCCTGGGACTAAACAGAACGTTGTTATTCACTTGACCAGAGCATTTCCATCCCTGCAGAATGGGCTGGACACCTAGTCTGCGTTTCCCTGCTGGTGTAAGTCAGGAGTGAGCCGAGGGAGGTGGACCCTGATGGTTGCTTCTCCCATCAGCATCCACTGGTGTCCTCCCACTGCCTGGCTGTGATGGTGATGGATGGGTTTTCAGCTGCCATCTCCCCCGGGGGGCAAGGCCTTGGGGTGTGAGGCTGTTGGTGGCAGCGTGTGTCGTGCTTCACTCTCCTCCTCCTCCCTTCCATGGCAAAACCTTTGTGGAGACCTTGCTGAGTGCTCCTCAGCTGCAGATCCCACTCACCACGGCTCCCCACCACAGACTGACATCATCTTACCCTAGATTGCCATCCTCTTTCAGATGCTCGGGTGCTTTGCTGCAGGTCTCTTCCTCCCAGCAGCGCCTGTCTCTAGATGTGTCCTCCTCTTGGTCCTCTTCTGATCTCCATCCATGGGTTCAGGCATCTGATCTCTCCTGTGATGCCACGCTGGTGTCCCTGCAGGCAGGTGGAAGCCTGGTCCCTCTGTTTCCTGGGCTGTCGTGTTTGTTGATGCTTTAATTATGATTTATTATAGTGTTGGCTTTTAAGGGATGTGTCATAACCAGCGTGGTTTAAAGAGAGTTGTTACCCAAGTGGTTTGGGGTAATAAGCACACAAACACTTGTCCTTTGCCCAGGAGGGATGAAGGGCAGTGCTGCAGCTTCCAGGGCTTAGGGAGTGTTACCTGGGGGAAGGTGGCTTTTAAGCATTTTTGCTTATTTCTTTGTTTTTTTAAAGCAAAGCACGTTTGTTTGTGTATGTTAAAAGATGCATCATCTGGAAGGGGAGCGTGGTACCTAGAACCAGATGGCATTTTGCTGCCAATGGAGAGTTAATCTCCTAATCTGCTTGCCTTTTACCTGTAATTGCGTATGAGAGACAACTGTTATTTGAAGGAAAAATGATTAAACCCCCCCCACACCATTTTTACTTAACTAATGCCATTAGTGTCCACACACGAGATTTTGATTTGCTGAACAAGAAATTCCTGTAGCTGCCTCTGACATGCCAGTTCAGATTGTCCATGCAGGTAACAAAGGATGGAACCTTTCTTTTCTCCAAGAAAAGATTATGGTCACTGAAGATCAGGCTGAAAAAACTACTTTAAGGGGTGAGAAACATAGCAATTGGAGAGTTGTGTCCCCCTTGGTTTGAATGTAAGGACAGACATGGCTTTCTCCTCTCAAAGCCACCCCTTTGGGAGCCAGCATCACCCTGTCACCCTGTGCCACCATCCTCCCATGGGCCAGAGAGCTGCTGGCGTTGGTGGGGCTGTGTCCCACCTCGTGCCTCTTGTTTTTGATCCCAGAACCGCTGGGATCAGTCTGGACAGGACTTTCCTGCCCATGAAGCTGTAGTGCAAGACGTGGTCGGGGTCTCTGTTGTTTGGTGTCAGGGGCTGTTGGGGATGGGAGGGAGTCGGTTGGAATGAGTTCTCCTCTTGCAGAGAAAGAAGCCGGAGAAGGAGCCACGTTAGCAAACCCTAATCCTGAAACGAGGGACCTCTCTGCAAGAGGCTGGTGGGAAGTACTTGCTCCTGCTGCCAGGACAGGGTGGGCTGGTCCTGTGGTGTTTTATGGTGCTTCTCACAAACTGCCCTGAACTTGGGTGGGTGGGCGATGCCAGGAATCAGTGTACAGGTCACTCACAGCTTTATCTGATCTCCTGTGTGTTGGGACAGGCTGTCTGACATCAGCAGTGGCTTCTCACTCCTGACAGGAACACAAGAAGGAGTAACTTGGGAAAGGGCCAGGTGGATTTTATTACAGCCTGGACAATCCTCAACAGTATTGTCTTGTGCAGATTTCCCAATCCTCACAGTTTTGTTAGTGATGGAGCATGGAGAAGACAGCTCAGCTTTGGGACAGGGTCTGAGCTGGTTCTCCTGGCACGCAGACATCTCTCTTGGTTTTGAGTGTGAGCTGAACACGTTGGATAACAAAGCCAGTGAGGTCCCACCTCAGACCCAGTGATGTGCAGGAGGGCTCTGCAGGACCAGCCTCACACAGCATGCAGGGGTGATGTTTGTCTAGATACCTAGAGACTGGAGCCCCAGAGTGTAGCACCTTGTATAGACAGGTGGCTGGAGGAGTCTCTGCCTCAAAGGCTGAGGGGTCTCCACGTCCATGTGCGTTTCTTGTCATGTTTTATATCTGGGCTATTCCTGGGACAGCAGGAGGGAGTGTTGGGATCTCAGTGCTCGAGTGGGAACGTGTTTCTCTTCTGTTCTGAGGAACCACGAGGCAGCAGAGATGAGTGCAGCTTCAAGTGACCCCCATCGCTGGTAGGGGGGTCACTCCATGTGCTGCTTGTGCTTAATCACTGAGAAAAAAACATTCCTTTTGCTTGCACTTGAGGGTCCCATGTGCTCACCCACGTGTTGAGTAACAGCTTGCACATCGTTATCTGATGGGCGCCCAGCCACAAACTCCCAGTGACCTGCCTGCTGATATTATTCTGTGCCTGGTTCTCAGACCCATCCCTGTCCAGCACGTTGTATTGTTTTCGGAATAAATATGAGGGTAAACAATCAAAACTGAAAACAACTGCCAGGGATGGAGGTGAAACATAAACTGTGCGGCTGGTGTTGGGAATGGGAGCGTTGGCCTGGCTGCCCTCTCTGGGCAGGTTGCTGAGCCAGAGCAGAGCACACGGGACCTTCGCCATCCCTTGGTGCCAGCTTCCCAGGGGTACTTCTGGTCCCTGCCCCACAGCGAGTGCTGCAGGTGAGCATCCCAGGCTGTAAAGCCATCGGTCCCCTCCAGGTCCTCTCCCGGGCTGTGAGCACGGACGTCTGGCTTTCCCTTCAGGGTTAAGACATGAGTCACAGCAGCAGAGTTTGCTGTGAAGTCTCTGCCATATCCGTAACTGGAACATTTAGGAGGTGTAGGGATCTCCTGCAGCCAGACCGAAGGTTCATTTTACCTGCTGTCCCAGCTCCAGCACAACCAAGAGCTCTGCAGCGGCTGCATCCAGCTTGGGGTGTTTACTGGCCACTGACAGGACCTGTCTGCCATGAATTAGGCTCATCTGCTTTTTAAATGAACGATCTTTTTGAGCAGAGTGTGAATTTTGTGGCTTATCCCAGCTCTGCCACCACCCAGCTGGGTAAAACTGGGAGAAACCTTCTGCACAACTCTCTTGTTCACCGAGAAAACACAAGTTGATCTCACGGTCGGTGCAGGACCCAGTGCAGGGTGGTGCAGGTCCTGGGTGCAGCCTCTTGGTTCTTTCCAGAGGGATGAGTACCTTGACCATGTGTTTTTTCTGCCTTTTTCCAGTCTAAATGATTCTATGAACAGGAATTTTGGCATCAGGGGCTGTTTGTGCCCCCCTGGCAGGTGAGGGTGGGCATGACATTATGATATAAAACTGTAAATTGCACAGCAAATGACCAGATAGGTGTGATTTCTGAGGGTTATATTATGGTTCATATTACTTCTATAGTACTGGTGTTTTTCTCATTTTTAAGAGCTGTAGCTTTTTGGCTTTGAGTGATGGGACCTCAGCAAAGAGTTTGGGGGGGTTTCCCTCCAGAGCCTGGGGTCAGGGAGTTCATTGAATGGCAGCTCATGTGTTGCCTCATTAGACAGCCCAACAAACGTCGAAATACTGCTTAAATGCAGATTTTGGTGTCAGGGAGTTTGGCTGGTTCTGTTCTCCTGCTTTAAGCAGATCTGTTGTTGGAGGAGCTTCAGCCAAATCTCCTCACCCAAGTCCCTGGAATGGGAACAGCCAAAAACTTCGTGGATCCCTTGAAAGTGTTTCCAGCCCCAGTTTAAATGAACTCATTATGTTTCAACTTGGCAGCAGCAAGAGGAACGATGGGGAAGAGGGAAAAATCCCGGAGTTTAAAAGAGATTTCAAAAACACCTTAGGAAATGTTCCCAAACAACCACAAGCCCTCCCCGGGGGATGCTGTGCACATATTGGAGAGCTCCAAGTGCATACATCAAAGGGTCCAGAAGGAAAGCTTGGCCACCACAGCTCTTGGGCTGGGGGCAGTGCCAGAAAATCCTCATCCAGAGGAGGAAAAGCCACCAGTGTGTGGGGCTGACCCAGTCACGAGTCAGGAAACCTTTCAGGAAACTAATAGGAAAATGCATTAGGTGGGGGTGGTGATGCTTTCCCCACGTGAGGACCTTCTGCTGTACACATTAATGCTTTCCCCGTGGCTGTGGTGAGGATGTTCTGCTCTAGGAACCCATCCAGCCTGGCCATGGGAAAAGGGGGTTTTCTTGGCCTGGGAGGCAGTGCTGTGATGTGCTTTGGAAGGTGCGTCTGCCGGGGGGTGAGATCTGGGGTGGTGCAAGCTGGCATCGCTCCATCACAGCCACCCAGAGACCTGCTCAGAGCTCCAGGAGGAGAGAAAGTGGTATGATATGGGGAAAGAGACAGTGAGCTAACCAGTTTCCTACACTAAGGATGCTGCGGCTGGAGCTTTCTCACTGCCAAGCATCTTTCTGAAATTTCTCCCCCTTTGCTTTAAGCGTGGCCTGGGGGGTGCCCGGGGCTGAGAGAAATGGGGCTGAACTGCCCGGGATGAGGGCAGAGAGATGCCAGGCTGTTGGCAGGAGGTGTTTGGGGGTGTGGCTGAGGAACACTCTCATCTTCCTGCTCAGGACTTGCTGTCCATCCCTCGGGAGAGGTCAGGAGGGTCCAGGGGTCTGGGTGGGGATGGCCCAGAGGCACCACAGGACAGCAGAGCTGGCACGATCCTCTGCTGAGTGCTGCTCTCCTCTCCTGGTTGCTGCTGTACACTAAAAATGCAGCTAAAGCAGATACTCTATCTGGCCATATTTGTCTCGTTCTGCAGGATAGCCGGGAGGATTTTCCCCAGTGAGGAGCTGTGGCTTTTGCTCTCATTAATATTCAGCTGCTCTTTGGTGATATTTTGCTTCGTTGAGACCTGCCTTAGAAATATTGCTGATTCTTCCAGCAGGGTCCAGAGCAGAAACCCTGCAAATCTCTAGTATGAGCTGACTGGCAGTATCTGTGCAATATTGTGCATTTTGACTACAAAACCCACTTTGACTCTGGCTGGTGATGAGAAGTTTATTGGGCAGGTGTCTGAGGTGGGTTGTGTCACCCTGAAGAGCAGAGTCCGTGCCCTTGGTGACTCTCCCCTTTACATCCCTCGTGGTTTCAGCTGCCAGGGGGGTTCCCAGCAGTGTTTGCTTTTTTTCTCCAAGAGCTGTTACTGAAGGAATCTAGAGAGAAGGAGTTGCACTGAAAGATGGAGTCCTGCGTCAGCAGAGAAAAGCTTTCCTGGGGATCTGTCCCCAATTCATTTCAATAATTATTTCTTTAACAGTCCTCTCTGTAAGCAGTTCTGCATTCATCTTGGATTAGAGCAGCATGGATCCAATTCATGGTCCCCTTGCTGAGGTTTCCATATTGTGTTTGCCTTAAAGCACATCTCCTTGAAGTGGGGTGGCTGCTGGCAGCGGGAGGCTCCGAGATGCCAGTTTTATTCAGAGCCTTTCATTGCAAATGCAATTTTTAGTTTATCTGGGATGGTGTGAGCTTCTCAGCACGTGATTCGTGCAGTGGCACCTTGTTCTGGCTGCAGAGGGAAGAGCTGCCCCACCACCCACCTCTCAGTGCCCCACCACCCACCTCTCACTGCCCCTTCCTCCTGCTCACACCCAGTTTAGCCCCAGAGGTGCTGATATCAGCACTATATAGAACGTTGTAGAGCATCTTTTCCTTCTTTCATCAATGAATTCCCAGTTGGGGACCTGTTTGGTGACTGCCTCATCCTCACCTTTGAGAACATGGCTCTGCTTGGTGTATTTTGTCCCCTGCTTTCTTTGGCGGAGGTGAGAGGGGCGTGAGGTCCAGGGAAGAACCCTGGACCTGAAGCTAACCCTATGATTGCAAAGCTGGACCCATCCCACTGGTGCCTCTGCAGCATCACTCTGGGACAGGCTGGCAGGGAGCAGAGGCTGGCTCTGAGCCACCAGCAGCTCATGGCATGAATCTGCTCCAAGCTCCCGAGAAACCCTCTTGCCTTTCAGTAGCACTTCTCCTTTCTAGAGGGCCCTGCCATGGAGTGGTTGTTAGCATGCACAGGAGCACCTTGCCTGGCTCTAAGCGCTCCCCTTGTCCAGGGCTGCTCAGCCACAGTGTTCCTCACCATTTCGTGCCCAATTCCTAGAGGTCTGGGTGGTACCCGAGTGCTCGGCAGCCTTGCTGAGCTCAGTGGTGCTTGGCTTTGCATTATAACCTCTGTCTTCTGCAAGAACCTGGGCTTTCTGCTGCCAACAGGACTCAGTCACTGCACACACACATCTCTACAAGTCCTCCCCATGTAGATGACAGCCTTCAAAGAGGCCTTGCCCACCTTGTTCCCTGGGAGGGGATGGTCACGCTGGTGGAGACGGGCTCCTAACCCCCTAGGGCTCCCTGCCTTTGGACCCAGCAGAGGTAGATGCTGTGCTTGGGCTTCTGGAACAGCCCCTGGAAACACAGTCAGAGGTGCTGTGGGGTGCAGGGTGTTCCTCAGCACCCGTGCCATGGGATGTTTGAGCAGGAGTGGGTGTTTGCAGATTATCCACGGCAGGGAGTGTACCCGTTAAGCAAAGGTTATGCCACCAAGGGGAACGTGCTATTTGAGCGTGTGATTGCCACTGAAATCCATTGCCCTTCTAGCTAAACCTCCCCAAAGAGCTCTGCAAGTGCCTGGCATTTGTTCCCCGGGTGTGACACGGGGGTGTAGGTCGGAGGAGGAGATCAGATCAGCCCCTGCAGCCTCTGCTCGGTGCCTGCAGCACTTGGGGGCTGAGGAAAGCCTCAGAATCTGGTGATTCTGGCTGAATCAGCAGGGACAGCTCAAAGCCTGGCTTGTTTGACACAGAATTTACGGTGTGTTGCCTTTAAATGCCCCCTCACATCCCACGGGCTGCTGATGTCCCCCTTCACTGGACCCTTTGTCCTCAGCCACTTCTGGCTGAGCATCCTCAGTGATGCAGCCTCTGCCTCCAGGCTGGTGAGATGGAGGGAGGTGCTCAGCATCCTCCTTGGCTTTACTTCAATTGTGTTTTATCTCCTTATAGCCATTAAAAGGAAAAGCCACGTGTTATGCAAGTGGATTTTCCCTGTGTTAGTGCTTCCAGGAGCCCTACTCCTCATTACAGCGTGTGTACGTCACACAGAAATGGAGTTGCACTTGTGGGGTTGAGCAAATTTGTGGTTTCAAATGCTTGAAGTTTAAATACTTGCTTTTTTTACCATGGATCGGGAAGGCCCCAGACAGAGTTTAGGGAGAGTGGTGCTGCAGATTTCCAGAGCAGATGGTAGGAACCAGCACCATCCTCCACAGGTGCCCGTAGGGCAGGGAACAAGGTGATGCCCCAGTTTTGAAGAGGTGCCCTACTAATTGTGTTTGCAATTGCTGGAGGTGGAATGGGCGGATTTCACACAAGTTGGGACACAGATTTTGGTTAGTACACAGCAGACACTTGGGTGCAGCAGCTGAAGGTGGGTGAGACCCCTTGGTGGGACCCTCTCCTGATGCCAGCAGGGTGCAGGTGGAGGAGGTGGGTCTGAGGAGATGGAGTGAATGAGTTGTGTGGTGTTTGGTGGGGAAGGCATTAAATAAAGCTTTGATAGGAAGACATCACTGTGATGCTGCTCTTCTGTCTCCAGCTGCAAGCATCACCCTGATAAGTGGACCCTTGGATGCCATAGCTGTGTTCTACAGCAAACTCCTGGGGGGGCTGCAGGAGGAGGGATAGTTTAAGACCCACTTGCAGGTTGCTGAGCTGTGCCAAGGTCCTCTCCTCCCTCAGTTGCATGTCTGGCTGGTGGCACCTCTGAAGCAGAGTCCACCCCTCTCTTGTGGCACCTCTGAGCATCTCCATCCCTCTCTGTACAGCTTCTCCCTCCCTTTTGGGGATAACTGTCAAAGGGCCAGTGTCACTAGAAGCATTAAAGCTGGAGGTGGTCAAAGCTCTGGAGGAGCACCATGGTGCCTTTCTGGGCATGCTTGGAGGAGAAGGCTTCCTTTGAACTCCTTTGCCATCACGTGAGTGCTCCTCATTTGTTGCTCCCTAAACGTGGGCTCTTCCCAGAGTAATGAAGTCGTAAGCGAATCCTCTGGAATTGATTGGAAGCCTAGTTGGCTGTTGTAAGGTATAATCCCACTTTAAAGACTCTCTCATTTAAAAAGATAATCTTGTTTTAAGACTCTCGATATTACCACAGCAATGCTTCCATTTAGGGAGGAGGGGGAGGAAAAGAATATAATTGAGATTAAAAAAAAAAAAAAAAAAAAAAAAAAAGGAAAAAAGAGCCTAGTATCTTTGTAAAACAGATGGTCCTTTCTCTAGCCACATGTAAGAGAGAGTCCTGCCCATGAGGGGATTTACATGTAATTACAGCTGCCCTTGTAGTTTTTCCTTGCCTTTTTTATTTTCTCTGGAGAAGGAGGAAGCTCATCATGTGTGTGCTGTTGTCCCCCTCATGCATTAAAGCCCTGGAGGTCCCTGGTGTACAGAGTGACCCGAGGGTGTGTGCCCATCTCCAGGGGTTTCTGGTGCACCCGCTGATGCTCAGCCAGGAGAACCCCTGCTCCACTTGGAGCCTGGGTCCTTGGGATGTCACCAAACAGAGCAAAGCCCCTTTGGCCAGGCTGTAGCAGCAGGTGGGGAGCTGGCTGACCCCGAATCATGACTCCCAAGTGCCCCGATGTCTCACCATGGTTGCTATCTTCCACTCAAAGGGCTCTGCCCCTGGCCAGTCCTCCTCACTTGGGCTCAGTGACTTCGGCGAACTGGATAACTTGTCTGATGAAAACCAAATGTCAGTTACCAATAATCGAATGTGTCTGAAGGATCGTACTGAAACATCTCCTCCACATCTCCAGGAGTTGATGTCGGGGCCTGTTTGCCACCTAAACCTTGCCCAAGCCTAGGAGAGGAATCCACCCTATCCTGTGCATCCTCTAAAGCCTGCTTTAGAAACACCTTTCACTACATGAGTAGTGCCAGGGTACCTACATCCCTCAAGGGGTGCCTCAGTGCATTGCTGAATGGTGTTTAAATACGTGTTGGTGCACATGTAGCTCAGGTAATTACGGTCAATGATTGCAGGGGAGGGGGACACACATCTGCAGGGCCAGGAGGACTCTTCTGCCCAGCTCCTGCTCACGTCTGTGCCCCAAGAGTCCCTCACACCAGCTGAGAGCCTGCCCTGCAGCTGTGTCTTGTTTGGAAGGAAGTAGGTGCCTGGAGGGAATAATACTATAAATAAACTATTCCTCTGAATAAGGCTATGGTGGTGCTGTCACCAGTCCTGAAAAGCTGCTCCTTGGAGGCTTCAAAAATGCATAGAAGGGAAAAGGATAAAACGTTCTGAATAATGTCTCTCAAATGACAGCCGTGGCTGCCAGGACATAAAGCTGCTTAGTGATGTTGTTTTGGAACAATATTAAAGGTGTGAGCTGCAGAGGATGTAAAAATTAAAGTAAAGTGGTGTGGAGGGAGTGATTGGTTTATTTGTGGGTAAGAAAGGAGTTTTTCCTCTGTTACTTTTTCTGGCTTCAGAGCTTTCCCCAGTTTGCTGGGATGGACTTGAGAAGGCTGAAGATTGTTCTTCTGACATAATACCAATCTTTGGCAAAATGCTTTGGTTGGTGTTTTTGAGGGAGGTTTTGAAGCCTCCATCCTTGGAGAGATCAGAACCTGACCCGACTCAGTCCTGGCTGGGGATCCTACTCAAGCAGAGGTTGGACCAGAGCATCTCCTGAGGTCCTTGTGGGACTTTGTGGTGTTACTGGACTCTGTGCAGGCACCAAATGTTCTCCTGCCTTTCTGCTTCTCCTTCCTGCAGCCCCAGCAGGCAGCACCAAATGCTTCTTCATGTCATATAGAAGGTGTATAAAAGTTTGTGTATAAAAAAGTACAAAATTTAAACCCTCACCAAGAGGAACAGTTCTGCCACCTCTGCTTGGGAGAACAAGGCTGTTCTCTGATTAAACCTTTGACATCAAGTCCTTGCAGTGGGACACTGCAAGTGGAGGGTAGCAGGAGCTGCCTCTGATGATGAAGGCAGCACCTCAATCAGCTCCATCACCTGCCAGGGGCCGGAGCAGCACTTGTGATGCAATCATGACCTGCTGACGTGTCACTGTGCAGTTAGCTGGGGGATGCTGCCTGGTTGTGGGGGCTTGTGGGACTCAGCAGCAGTCTGGACATGGCTGGGCTCTGGGGAGAGCATTCAGGCAATGGGCGGTGAGCATGGTCTGGGACACGGGCATCAAGAGGAGCCCCAAAGCACCACCCCATCTCCTTCTGAGCAGCCTTGCGTGGCCACGCTCCACAAAGCTGGCATCAGCAGCACCATTTGTGAGCTAATCAGCGTGAGGCATCCAGATGGCAGAAATAATGTGTGTGTGGTAGCACGGCCTGATGCTGACTCCTAGTGATAACACAGCGCTCCTTGGCCATCGGTAGCAATGTTCTCCTCTGGAGTGGTAATAAAGTGCCCATTTGCTTATTAGTAATGAATGTCAAGCCATTCGCCATCATGGAAATATCCTATTTCCATGACTTTGATAAATAGCTGCTGGAGCTCATGAATTTTTAACAGCAGTCCTATATTTAGGGGCTTTCAGTTTCTGGGAGATAAAAGGCTCCTCGGAGATGGAGTTCTGGAAGCGCCTTGTCTTCTGCAACTGCTGGTGCCTATTTAAAGGCAGTGTTGTCTTTCTGATAGATGAACATTGTGCTGACAGTGATTGATACGGTTTTCATGCTGGAGATGAGGCTCTGAGCCTGCCTGTCACCATAAAGCAAACGTGGAGCTGCAGAGGAACCCGCCGTGTCCTTGGCTTTCCTGGTGCTTGTTTCCTTTTCCCCACTGATCATGGTGTGAACCCAAGTGCACTGATCCCCCTTCATCCTGAGGCTCTCCTGCTTCAGAGAAATAAATATATGTGGTGTGACACGTGGAGGTGTGTGTGGATTTAGGTACATGTGTGTGCATATAGATACATGTCTGTACATACATAGATGTGCACGTGGCCTCCGTAAGACCTTTTTGTAGGCACGTAGGGATTGCAGGGCTTGTGGTGCTCACTGTGACACTGTGGTAAGACCTTTAAGTATCTTGGTTTTTTGCATAGAAACCGGCTAGGACGAAAACAGAAAAGTAGAGCTGAAATGTGTAAGTGAGGTCAGCCCCCAGCCACCACATCCCAGCTCTGCCAGGGCTACCAGGTGCTCGGAGCAAAGCTTGTGCATGGATTTTCCAAGGAAAATTGCTTACTGGCTGAATCCCCTAAACAGCACTGAGCTGCTCCATCACGGATGCTCCTCTGGGTAAAATGAGAGCAAGGTGGCAGAATGGCACTAAAACCCTGGGATCAGAAGGTGTTAGGAGGACAGTGGGTGCGTGGCTGGGCAGAGGCAGAGCTTTGACTTGTGCAGTCAGGGACCAAGAACAAAACATCGATGCTGGACCCTGTAACAAGTCTGGTTTCATCTGCTCACCAGAAGCAAAGCAGAAGAGATGTAAGGGCTCAGTTGGGAGGCTCTGGGCGTTTACTTCATCTCCATAAACGGGTGCCCTGGCTGCTTTTAGAAAGTGAGTGATTTATCAAGCTTCTTGGGACAGCATGTGTATCAGTCTCCACTGAAATGGTCATTGGCAAGCGCATGATTAATGGGTACAACACTGAGAAAAACGGCCAAGTCTCAGCCTGAAGTCAGGGAAGAACCAGTTTTAGGGTAATTAGCTGGCTGAGGAGCCTTCCAACCCAGCCTGGGTGTGATGAACTTTGTGGTGAGGTAGCTGAGGAATTGGATTAAATAATGCCCAAGCGGATAACACTGATGTGCAGGTAACATGAGGCATGGACATGGGGGAGCTGCCCTGTTCTGTCACTTAAACCCCCCCCCCCCCAATTGAAAGCAAAGGCCACAGACTTCATGCAACATCCCAATGAGGGTTTTCTCTGGAGTGCACCCCTGACATGGCTGTTTGGGTGGCAAGAGGAGGCTTCACCATCCATCAGCAAATGGGTCTGGGGGAACGTGGTCCTCTCCAGATAGGTTTTCCCTGGCTAATTTCAGTGGTGGTTTGTTCCAGCAGAACTGCCACTACTGGGCACGGGCTGCAGGAGTGATGGCAGCAATCACCTTTTTCATTTGGGTGAGTGCTGCTTGTTTACATCCCCGAGAATTCCCTTTAATGTACATTCATTAGTCTATCAAAGTGAAGGATTACTCTGGTTTCTCTCTCTCGTACGTAACTGATGTATTTATCATTTTAACCTGGCAATCTGGGGATGGAGATGTCTCCTGTCAGTTTCCTGTGCAAGGAGGGAAAAGGTGGAGCTCTGGAGTATGTGACTCACTCTGATTTACTAAATATATTTACTTAAAGTGTAAGTGCCTGAGCATCTTAGTGTTGGGGTGGAGAAGTGAGAGGATGGCTTTGCTTCTGCTCTGGCTGAGAGGGAATGCTGAAAGGAAAAACCTCAACCAGATTTGGGGTCCCGTGCTTGGAAAAACCAATAATCATTCATCCCATGCTCATACACTGTGTGTTGCAAGAAAGAAAGATAAAGAAGGGGCTTTGAAAGGTGGTTGCATGAGGTGGTCTCGTATCTTGACTTTGCAGAGGAACGGATTCAGATGTTGGCAGAGTAGAACCAGGCACCCACGCCATGCCAAGAGCCTTCTTGCCCGCGTTGGTGACACCATGTTCTGCCTGTGGTACCTGGCTGCAGGACCACCCTGCACCCATCTGAGGGTGGAGGGGTTGGTGGTGCTGGGTGGGCTCCCCAGGGTGGTAGTTTGGTGGCTCTCTGATGAAGATGGGGCTGCCCTGCCTGGCTGACCCAGCCCTGTTTTCTATGCTGGTAGGAATGACAGCCCACGTGGCCTCATTGTCCAGAATTAATCTCCAAATAATGCAAAGCGCTGATTACATCAAAGCAAGAAAATAGTTAATGGGGCGCCTAATGTCGAATAACAAAGAGATTGTGATAGCTCTAAGCGTTCAGACGTTTGAGGGGGCTTAGGGAGCATTAGAGTTGCTATGCAGATGAGCCCAGACAGTTTAAAGGCTGGGATTCATTTGCAGGCAGCAAATCCCTGTGGTGACGCCACCAATCCCTGCGGTGACGGCATCTGAGCAGCTCGGGGAGGGCTGGGGAGCAGGGCAGGGCTGGTGGGGTGGGTGAAGCATCCATCAATAGATGGAGGAGTGCTGCTTTGGATGCCACCTTGGGTCCCTTCAGCTTTCTCTGTGGAAAGAAGAGGCTCCTAGAGGCTAGTTCTAATAAAAAGTTATTTTTCCTGTTTCGTGGGGCTGAGAAGAGCTGCACAGAGCCTCGTGTCCTGCTTCTTGCTACCAGGACATGGGCAAATCCCCTAAAAGGACCGATGGATCCTGGGCAGGTTTTAGAGAGGATCTCTACTTGATGTACTGCCCTTTTTCTGTGCGTCCAGGCTGGTGCTGGCTCTTTGGAAGCCACCAGGAGCTGGGTTTGAGCCTCACCAATGAGGCAGGAGGTGGTGGTGGGACCTTCTCTGCTTGTCTGGCAAAACGTTGGCTCCATCTGTCTGGTGTTTCAGCTGCGTGCCCGAGGTGCTGCTTGTTGTGCATCCAACAGCTTGTGTGTGGATCCGGGCTCCCTGGCACTGGGCACACTGGTGGGTACCCGGTGTGCTGGTGCTGGCTAATGCCTCTCCCATCTGGCCTGCAAGCACCAGTGTGTGGCTGGTACTTAGCAGGCAGATTGATCTTTCAGAATAAGCAAATAAAGGGGGGAAAAAGCCCTCGTGTCTAATGCCATGGATGGGTACATCATGCCACTACACAACCTGCGTCCTTGTGCCCAGCAAAGGTGATGTCCAGGCTGGAAGGAGCATCTGCAGCAGAGAACATCCCCGGGCCACGTGTTTAAGGTGCAATTTTGACGTGTTTTGGGCAGGGTCCCAAAGGTTGGTTGGTTTGTTGGCAGGAGGTTTTTTGGTGCGTGCTAATTCAGGTTTCCAGCCACCCCAGCTGGAGCACACTGGGGGAATTTGCTCCCCTCATTTAAACTCGTGACGTCCCTTCATCCAGCGCTTGGGATGTTAAGAGAGGATAAAGTCCCTCCCTTTTCTCCCCGAGGTAAGAAGAGATGTGACAGCAGCATCTGCTCCTTTCCAGGTGGCTTTAGAAAAGTGCTTCTTGCAAAAAATGGCCTTTTTTGTTTAGCCTGCCCGTCAATGTGAACAAACCATAAATATTCATTCCCCAGAACAAAGCTAAAAGAGGGGCTGTGTCCTGCTCCCAATCAAAGGGCGTCCAGACGAGCTGTAATTAAGCCAGTAAGTTATTAGGAATTCCTGGGGGTTCATGTGAGGACAGGAGTGAGCCAGAGATTTGTTCCTTCCTTGCTGTGGTTTTGCTGAGAACCTTCCTCGTGCCAGTTATTTCTGACCAGAGCGTGGCTGGTGATGGATAACTTTGCATTTGTCAGGGGAAATGTCCTGATCTGAGGCCATCCAGGGGTAGGTCCCTGCAAGTTTTAACCACGGGCAGTTCTGATGCCTCCACGCGTTCCCTTCTAGAGGCAGCAGCGGCTGCAAGTGATGGGGACGGGGAGAGGGGACACAAACAAAGCAAACCAAAAGTTGTAAGGTGTTCGAGTGAAAAGCATTTCATACAAAAGCTGAGAGATCCTGGGGAACTGTTGCCAGAACCTTCCTGTGATAGGAACAAGTCTTCTGCTGAGCGAAAGGGGTATAACCTTCCCTTTAAAGGTCACCTGCTGCTGCTGTTTGGCTTAAACTCCCTCTGAACCATATGCTGTTGCATATTTATTATTTATTATTTCTGATTTCTCCCCCGTTTGTGTTCAATATACCTGCTCGTTGTCCTCAGATCTCAGATGTGCCTCTGGCCTTGCAAACTATTCACTCGCACCAAGGCCAAGGCAGAACCAGACCCCACCAGGGCTCTGCTTGGATGCAGGGGTTTGCTGCTTCCAGGCTTTGCTTTCTGCATCTGTTTTGGGGAGACCTCTTCTGAGTCTGGCTCTTGTCAGCCTGTGCACCTCAAGGGAAGGGCACTTTGCAGCTTCTCTCCAGGTCTGAGCATCCTAAATCTTGACCACCCAAAAATCAGATGCGTGTGGGGTTGTGAGCAGCTGAACTGCCAGGTTCACTGGCAAAGCCACGTGGGTTTATACGTGTGTGTGATTTCCACATAGGTAAAACATCACTCACAAGCCTGGCCAGAGCTTCCCTTCCTAGAACTGGTGCTACAAGGCAGGGATGGGGCTCCTGGGAGGTTTAATTGAGGGTGTTTGCATAGGTGGGAGGTGGGGAAACTTCCCATCCCCAGTGTTTTCAGCGATTTCTCATGAGTGCTTCCTCCAGAGTAGGAAGGAGTGATGTTTGTCCTCACTCCCCATGCAGATCCAGCTCTGAATCCCCATGGTGCACGTGCTTCAGCATCTCATATTCCCCTTCCTCCCTCTTCTCCCTCCTTTCTTTCCTCACACAACTTACCATACCCAAAAGAAATGCATCCCTCTCCCATTTTATTCCTGGCATGTCTGTTCTGTCTGGCTCACCCCGCCAAGAGGCACCTGTAAGCAGGTACTTGGCACAGCTCAGCAGCTTCTCCTGTGATGCTCCCACCACTTTGCCTCTCGCTGCGATCGCTGGCAGAGGAGCTGATGAGATAAGAGCTAACTGTAACTGAAACATGTGATTTGACTGGGCTATTAGGCTGCGAGGGAAAGAAAAGCATCTGGCGTGGTGTGGGATGATAACTCTGAGTTTAACCCGCGGGTGCTGTCACCCAGAGCCCCCAAGCCCAGGGGTGTCTCTGCATGGCTGGAGGGTCTGCTCTTAGGGAGCAGAAAGAGACCCTTGTGGGCAGGGGGGAGAAGGGAGGGGGCTCAGGCACAGTTGTCTCGTCTTCCTGTCAATTAAAGCACACAGATCCCCAGATGAACGTTTAATTATGCAGGGAGAGCAAGTTGAGGCTGATGCGATGGCTGGAGAGGCACAACCTGTGCTGTGGCCAGAGCTGGGGGAGCTCCCTCCTGCAGGAACCCATCATCCAGCCAGCGGAGCAGCCACCTCACCCTGTTTCTGCTCCTCCAGGGAACCTCAGGTGTCCCCACACCTCTCCCTTTAAAGGGTGACCCAGCACCTACCCTGTGCTGCAGGGAAGGTTCTGGCTGTCTCTCAGAGCCCTGACGTTCACTGTTCCCTGTTGTGACAGCAGCTCTCTGGCGACTGGAAAAATATAAAATCACTTTTTCCCAGTGCCTTTGCCATCAGCATCCTCTGCTCTGGGTGTAAACCTGCCCCTTGGCGTGAGCAAACGGGTCCACCGAGGAGGTGGGAGCGTGTGTAAGCTCATCCCCACCTCAACACCCACCATAAAAGTTGAACTTCTGGTAACTCCAAGTTAATTACTGCAAAGACACACAGAATGAGACCTGAACATCCATTGCCTGGGAGGTGGTGAGGTGTGGGACCATGAGGGTGGAGATGCTGTAGTGGTGGTTTGTAGTGGTGTGTGCTCCTCACACTGCTCCAACTGCTTGTTTGCAGCAGCTAAGTGGTGACATGAGTAAAACATTAGCAAAATGATCTATTATTGATACACCAGCATAGTTTGGCTCTCTGGAATTTTAGATCATGCCTCTGTAATGCAAACACTGTTTTTACTCAGCAGAAAGTAAAACATTTATATAGAGAGATATAAAATAAAGATACCCCATCCTCCCCTCAGAGAGAATTTAGCCAATCCTTATTGCTGAAGATTTTCACAGTCCCTTGCTCTCCCGTACTGAGGGATTTAAAGGTGTTCCCATGGGGTTTGGCTGCAGGGACTGGGGCAGGATGGGGGAAAAAAAGTAATTGTTTTAAAGCCCGTTTTTATTTCCCTGTGTAACGAGCTGTTGGCATTGATTGAACCCATGTTGGGTCACATCACAAGGGCTACTCCACTAATATCTTTCCCTCACAGATGGCAATAGTAGAAGTCAAACCTATTGAGCAAACAAGCACGTGGGGACACTTCTGGTGCCCTTCTCATGGATGCACCAGGAGAGCTGGAGAGCAGCTGGTCCCTTTTCTCCTCCTCTTTGTCACCCAGTTTCCAAAAGCCCTGCTCCACTCTGCCTATTTCCAGGATGAAGAGGTGGTTTCTATGCCAGCATTTCATGCATGGTGGCTTGTCCATCCTCCAGCCTGGTCCCATCACTGTCCCTCATCCCTCCTGAGATGGGACAAGCAGCCTGATGGGCTCATGCAGCATCGTCTGTGCCTGTGCAACAGCACAAGGATGTTCCCCCAAGTTCCCTGTCGTGTTGTGGTGGTTGCTGATGATGTATTTGCTTTCCTGTGGGGAGCTGGCACACTCTGAGCCCCTCGAGCTGGGCACCACAGCCAAGTGATCTGTCATCAGAGCTCGCACCAGCTGCTTGGCACAGCTCCCTGCCTCTGTTTGTCCAGCTGCAGGAGTAGAGTTGTCTGCAGGACTGTTAATGGTGTCAGTGCTGTGAGTAGTGATGGTCCCCAAACGCTGGGGCTGGGTATCTAAATCCTGGTTTCTCCTCCATGTAGTTTTTTCAAGTCATGCCTTTCTGTACCCTGCTTGTCTACCCCATGTTGGGATGCACAGCCCTCTTCCAAAGGGCTCTTTGGAAGGGAGCAGCCAGGCAGAGGCCACTGGGCAGAGGAATTATCCCAGAGAGCTGCCCACAGACAGCCTGGGCCTCTCCCTGCAGGTACTGGGATGCTTCAGGATTGCAGTGACCAGTGGTGACACGACTTACCTCTGGGCCAGGAAAGAATTGTAGGGGCAGCATGAGAAAATGAACCAAGTTGTTAAATTTCTGAGAGTTTTTTCTGTGCTGGCTGAACACCCCAGTTCTTCCCTCTCCTGTGAAAGCTGTGACAGAATCCCCAGGGGTTTCCTCACCCCCAGAGTGGCAACACTGGGTCGCAATATAAAGATTTTTTAAAAGAATGAGTGTACTTGGCAGCTCTGAGAACTATTGATCCAGTGCAGCGTTGGGTTTTGGGGTTTTTTTTAAAGGATCCTTTTGAGAAAAGGTGTAAATATAAAACAGGAGAGGGAGGAGAGTGGTGAGGAGAGGTCTGTGGAGGGGTAGCACCCCTTGCTGCCATCTCAAAGTGTGGCCACATCAGCTCCTGGGGCAGGACAGGGCAGGTCTGTGTGTGCAGCAGCAAATGCTCCAAGCAGGGTGGTAATGAGGATCAGTGTGTAAGTGAGCTAAAGCCAAGGGTCTAATGAATCACACACTGATTGAGGAGAAGAGGGCAAGAATTTATTCCAGCTCGTTGTATGGTAACTAAAATAACTTCCCCCTGTCGAGCGTGGAGATCCAAGTTTGCCTTGAATGTGGTGAGGGGCTGTGGTAGGTGCCATCCATCCTGCTCCTGAAAGGAGTGGTGTCCCCATTCTGCACCCAGAAAATCCTCTCTCAAGAGCTGAACTCCTGCTGTCAGGTCCTCAGCTAGCCACAGAGCACCAGGTTGGGAGGGACATCAACCCTAACCCTCGTAGTCCAACCTTTCTTGGCAAAAGCACGGTCTTGACAAGATGTCCCAGCGCCCTGTCCAGCCCAATCTTAAGTGTCCGGTGCTGGGGGACCCACCACTTCCCTGGGGAGAATTTGTTGTGAAAAATTTTCCTCTTGTGCCCAATTGGAATCTCCCCAGGAGTAATTTGTACCCGTCACTCCTTGTGTGACTCCTTGTAAGAAGGGGGTCTCCATCTCCTTCGTAGCCACCCTTTAAAGACTTGAACACTGTGATAAGGTCTCTCTTCTCTCTGAGAACTGCCTTTCTCCAGGCTGAGCAAACCCAGTTCTCTCAGCTTTTCCTCAAATGGCAGCTTCCCAGCCCTTGGATCATCTTTGTGGCCCTTCTTCAGCTTCTCCACATCTTGTTTGCATAGCAGGGACCAAAACTGAACACTGATCTAGCTCCAATTGCTTCCAAATTCTGACAATCCTAATATTTACTAGTCATTTAACAAGGTTGAACTGCACCCTATAAAAAAGCTTTGTTTCCAGAGGATGCATTAACTGAAAGCTCAGGCTGGGTGGTGTCCATCTGAAGCTGAGCTCCTGTGAATGATGCTCCTGGGGTTTGCAGACCCAATACCTGCAAAGTCTGCAGCTGGAAGAGGAGCAGTTAGGCAGAAACCTTTAATTCCTGGAGTTTAGGTTCGTTGGCAGGGTGGTTGTTTTTTTTCCCCGGTGCAATCAAAAGAAGCCTGGCAAAATCTGCCCCTATTCTCCGTGCGAGAGCTGAGGACCCTTTTAAGCAAAATAACAAACTGTATGAGGCTTTGTGCTGGCTAAATAGGGCAGCTGTTGTTGGAGTGGTGTTCCAGCAACACCCTTTATTCCTCCTCAGAAAGGAGCTCCTGTGTTGTGCAAAGCCCTCCTCTTATCTCTACTCATCTGCACCTGATGCACCTCATAAAAATGCAGCAGATTGAGAATTTGCATACATTATAATTGCATACGTTGGAGTGGAAGCCACTGAAAGACTTTGTGTGTTCAGGCGACGTCGTGGAGAACGCAGCTGATGGACACCTTGGATTTCCTCAGCTCGGAAGGTGGATTTCATGGCAGTGGACCTGAGGGAGGGCTGGGTGTCTCTGAAGGGTGGCCAGGACTCCCCACCTCTGCCAGCCAGCTTGTTCTATTTTTATATGGCTTTTTTTTCCTGTTTGCTTTTACCTCAGGTGCACTCCAGTCTCCCTGGGGTTGGATTTTCATCGTCCCTGTTCGGAGTTGTCGTGGTAGCATCTCCCAGGCAGCTGCAGGAGGGGGTGGGAGGGGGGTGTGTGTGTTAGCAAACCACTTTGCATGTTGATAGAAACACACCTCCCCATGTTTCCTCTGCAGTATCCCCTGGTCTGGTGAGGGCTCAGGAACGTGCCTTAAAACTGTGATGAAATCATCTGCTTTCCACATAATATTTTGCAGACACAAGATGAATCCTTTCCAGCTGGTTGGATTTCATTGTCTTGTACTTTCCGTAGTGTTTGGTGTTGGTTTGGGGTTTTTTTTTAAGCCCTGCCTTTGTGCTGGTGCCTGTCTGAGGAGTTTCTTTAGGTTGCACGCTGAGAGGTGGCTTTGGCAGCTCTGTGCATGCCTGGACCAGTAGATGCATTGGGGCAGGAGGGTGATAGAACAAGACCTCTAGGGTCAAGTCCAACCTTTGTCCAGCGTCTCCCTGACCCCTAGACCATGTCCCACAGCACCACATCTACTCATTTTTTGGGCACCTCCAGGGATGGTGACTCCACCACCTCCCTGAGATGACACCCTGGCAGCACTGGCTCTGCTCTGGGAGGACACAGGTACCTCTCCTTGGATCTGACTGGGTATAAGGAGTTACAGGTATTGCTAGTCCCCATAACTCCTTCATTAGGACTCATTATTTACCATAGGAGATGGTTACCATTGCAGCATTTGCATAGGGATATAATTAATGGTATTAACCTGGATCTTTGGAGAAAAGACTGCTTATGTAAAGGGGAATGTTCTCCTCCTGGGATGCACTCCCTGGGTAAATCCCTTGCTTGCCTCAGTAACAAAATCAAGACGTCACTTCCCTTTGCTCAGTTATTGCTCTGCAGGCAACAAAGCTGTGAGGTTGTTTTTCCATTTAATCATCTATGGAATTGCCCGTTAAATTCCAATTACTGGAGCTTTATTAATGATAGTTATGCAAAAGACAGGAAAAAGGCAGTGTGGTTTTTTAATTTATTTTTTTGTTCCGACTTCAAGGCTGAATTTGCAGAATTGACCATTAGAACAAGTCTGTTATTTTAGTTGTTATTGAGCAATTCAAACCTGGATTATACTGGGAAGTGCTTGGAATGCCAGGACATCATCCTCACGCTTGCTTCTCAGTTTATAACCAAAAGCCATTCCCACAACCTAATTGACAGACTGTCTTTAAGTGCTTTATAATCCAATTAACGTCCAGGACAGTAATGAAGCACTCGAGTAAATGGGAGCAATTTGTCTTCAAGTGACTCGCAGCCCCATCTCTGCAGCGAAGGTTGTCGGACCTAACAACACGTGTGGTGGTTTGAGTGGCTGATTAAACATCTGCACTTTCTTTTTGCCCCCTTTCTGCAGCTCTCCATGAGTTCCCCAACGACATCTTCACGAACGAGGACAGGAGACATGGAGCTGTGGTCCTGCACGTCCTCTGTGTAAGTTGTGTGACTGTGTCACTCCTGTAATCACCTTCTTTTGTAATGTTGGTGGTGTTTCTTGGGGGGGGGAAGAGGCATTTTTAAGCCACCAAGAAAATACCTGCTTGTAATAATTGTTAGTTATCTACATGGGCAGTCACTGCTAGTGGCGTGCAGTGATTCATGGGCACCGGGTGACAGGCCCCCAGATGTGTGCCCTTGTGGCCAAGAAGGCCAATGGCATCCTGGGGTGTATTAGAAGGGGGGTGGTTAGTAGGTCGAGAGAGGTTCTCCTGCCCCTCTACTCTGCCCTGGTGAGACCTCATCTGGAATATTGTGTCCAGTTCTGGGCCCCTCAGTTCCAGAAGGACAGGGAACTGCTGGAGAGAGTCCAGCGTAGGGCTACAAAGATGATGAAGGGAGTGGAGCATCTCCCTTCTGAGGAAAGGCTGAGGGAGCTGGGTCTCTTTAGCTTGCAGAAGAGGAGACTAAGGGGAGACCTCATTAATGTTTATAAATATATAAAGGGGGAGTGTCAGGAAGATGGAGCCAGGCTCTTCTCGGTGACAAACAATGATAAGACAAGGGGTAACGGGTACAAACTGGAACACAGGAGGTTCCACTTAAATATGAGAAGAAACTTCTTCTCAGTGAGGGTAACAGGACACTGGAACGGGCTGCCCAGGGAGGTTGTGGAGTCTCCTTCTCTGGAGATATTCAAAACCCGTCTGGACATGTTCCTGTGTAACCTCATCTAGGTGATCCTGCTCCGGCAGGGGGATTGGACTAGATGATCTTTTGAGGTCCCTTCCAATCCCTGACATTCTGTGATTCTGTGTGTGTGCCTCCATGAGAAGGGAGGAAAGTGGCTTCACCGAGTCGTTTGTGGGTTCTTAGCAGAGGAAGGAGGGTTTGGGCATCCCTGCAGGTCCCTGTGCTGCTGGTGGGACGTTGCTCGGTGTAGCCATGGGAACGTGGTGCTCCCAGGGGCACCTGCCTCCTGCCAGCTGCTCGGGGAATGTAGGTCGCTGGGGATGATGGATCCTGTCCTCATCTATTTCTGTGCTGAGGCAAAACCAGCCACGTCTCCCTCCTGCAGCACAAGAGCTGTCTCCTTGGGGCCATCACTTCCCAGCACCCTGGACATGCTGCTCTGGTGATGCTGCCCGATGATGCTGCTGCTCCCGTGGACGCTCTGCATCCCTTGTTTGGTTGGGGGGGGTGTTAATTTCTCTTCAATAACAGAGTGTTAGGAGGTTTTGTGATGCAGCTGGAGTTGCAGCGAGCTCTCTGTGTAGTTAGAGTCATTTGGGTCACCTCCTCCTTTCCCAGCTCTCCTGGGAACAAGGCAGGGCTGTGGGAACTGCTGGCTCCTGCAACAAGGAGGTGAACAGCTTCTTGTTCAAGTTTTAATCTGAGTATGAAGCAATCTTCATATGGGAAACTCAAAGGCAAATTAAATCGCTGGACAAACATGAAAAGTGACCATTTAGGTCCTGTGCAGTGGAACGTGGATTTTGAGTGAAAAGCTTAATCCCCTTTGATGCAGAGATTACAGTTGCTGCTCTGCTGCTTGCTTGTTAGAATCATCATTTTCAAATCAATCCTAATGTAATAATCTGCTCTTTGTAATCCTTTTATGTAGGGCCATTATATTGTCACAATTTTTTAATGTCCTCCTGGGGAGGAAGAGTGTCTGTTAAGTATGTTGCCCGTTGAAAGACTTCCACATCTTCACTTGGATTCTCGAGTTAACTCAGATGGAAGCTGACCAGCTCCAGAACATTGAAGCTGTGCTGTTGGTGTTCTCCACATTTGACATACAGACAGACTTGCTTGCCCTGTTGCTGTCTCCCTTCTTTCCACTTAAAACAGCCTGGTTTGGTGTCTGACTCCACCTTTACAAGTCCGACCTGGAGGAAATTGAGGGGTTTTGTTGTGTTCCTGCTGGCCCAAACTCTAAACCTTAATTTGTTTTGTTTGCTTTAAAAAACCAAACGAATCCCGACCACAAAAACCCAAACAACTTTCAAGAAAGTAACAGTTGCTGTCCTCCTGTGTTTGTTTTGAAACTCTCAGGAGGATTTTCCTAAGCTGAAGCTGATGAGCATCCTACACCTGATGTCCACCAGGACTGATGGTGTTTCTGGTGAGCACCACGTACAATACATTAACTTCACATGATCCAACAACACGATGGGAACACGCAGGAGGCCAAGGCTGCCTGGGCACCACGTGTGGAGGCAGATGCTGACATGACCTGGGTTGCCTTTTGAGCACGTTGGTTTGTTGTCTTCTCTCCATCCCCACCGCCGTGCCCCCCTTGGGCAGAGCTCGGTGACCACAGCAGCAGCAGATTGTGGGGAGCCCAAGCAGCCGAGCGGGGCCCAGAGCTGCGGGGCTATAGATTATGTCCAGCACAGGGGATGTGCTCCGTTTGCAGGGATGATGCCCAGATTAGCGCTGGTAAAAGGCATTACTGTGTGTTTGGGGGGGAGGATGATGGCACAGCCCACTGCAGATTAACATGATTAGCAGATCACAAGCCCAGGCTGAGGTTGGGCACCGCTCTCCATTGGGGAGATTTGGGCACGGAGCTCTCTGGGGCTGCTCCTGATCCTGCTGCCTGTGATGAGCCCTTTGGTTCCCTTATCTCTGTTATCTGGTGGGATCATGTCAGCAGCTACTCCTCCCCCTGCAAGCCCGAGGTCTCTGCTGCTCACGGCAGAGTTTTGCTTATGTTCCTGGTGCTCTGGGCTGTTCTGCAGTGTGAGAGTTTATGGAGCGTGAGTTACATTTATTCATGTCTGAGCAGTGACAGAGGAGCACGGGAATGGTCCTAAGTGACAGCCTAGCACTGAATCCTCAAGATAGTGTCAGAATCACCCATCATGGTGAAGTTCCTGTTTCTAATCCTGAAAAAAATAGGCTTGAATTACTTTTGAGCTTGAGAAGTTTTCATAGGTGACACCTTCCCACAGAAATTACTGGCTTTTTTTTTTTTGCAGCAAAGTTGTAATTAACTCCTGGCAAGTTAAAATCGGGAGTTTTGGGGAGTTTGGGAGACTCCTGGAAAATGTAAACAGGACCAAAAACCCAGAGGCATTTTTATTGCTGCATTCCCTCCAGAAAAATAAATACTCTGGTCTCACTCAAGCTTCAAAGTCAAGCAGAGCAGGAGGATCTGTTGGCGATGTGATGATAACTCTGTGCTTCAATAGGATTAAAGCACTTTTCCTACAAACATTGGCCACTTTTCTCAGCCCTGGTTGTTCTGGAGCAGCACTACTTGTAAAGATAGTTCTGTGGTGGAACAAGGCAGGTTAATAAGTTCCTATGGGGATGGCAGCTGTGACAGATGTGCTGCACCCCTTGGGTTCAGTCATTTGGAAGTCATTCCTACGTGGAGTTTAGTGAGAATTCTCACTGAGGTCCCAGGTGACCTGGCAGGACACCTCAGGCTCAGAAAACAAGCTCCTTTCCCCTCTCCAAAACACCCACGTTTCAAAAATGGTTTAGATTTTCACAGAACCCCATCATTAAAAGACCTTGCACTGTGCAAGGGGGCAAAAAAGGGAAGCAAAAATATTTAAGTGTGTCTTAGCAATAGCCAGAGATCTGAAAGAATAAAAAGGTGTTTTCAATGATGGTGATAAAATGTCAGCAGCTTGTAAAAACTTTGGGATAAATACTTCATGATCTCTTTATTAAAGCCCAGAGAGCCTCGTGAGTTCTTCTTGCAAGAGTATTTTATTTTTTTAAAGGGTATATACCAAAACAAAGCTGAGATGAGTTGGGACACTGCGGATGGTTTCTGCTTGACAACCTCCAGGCTCAAAGTGTTCCCTTTTCTTTTCCAGGCCGTGTACATGTTCTATGCTTTGGCAATTGTCTGCGATGATTTCTTCGTCCCTTCTCTGGAGAAGATCTGTGAGGTAAGTATTAGAAGGTATTACCTAGAGCTGGTGTGCTGCTTTGGCAGCAGTTCTCCTGGAAAGCTGCAGGAGATGGGCTGGGGGTCTGCTGGTGGGTACACCTGGATGATGCTCCCTCCCAAAGCCAGCAGCCACCTCTTGGGTAGTGATTCCTGTGTGTGCACCAGGCCACTCCTGAAAAATGGAGGCAGTTTATAGCACTTTGGTTCAGTTATGGCATCAGGTGTGTCTCTCGGGTCTCCAGGGGCTTTGGAAGGTGATGACGTTTTACTTCTTGACTTTTGCATGGACGTGCTGATCTGAGTTTCAGAGACCATTAACTTAAAACTGAGAAGCCTCCCAAGCGCCAGGCCGGGAAAGAGAAAATGCACAAGAGGGTTTAGATGTGTTGATGTTTAAGGAAAAAAACCAAGCAAACAAAAAACCACCCAGGGGAGGGAGAGGTTCCAAGGTCTCGGCTGGGTCCTGCCCCTGCGGGTGGTCCTGGCCGTGGGACCACGGGGTTGTAGCTCTCTCCTCTGCCTGCATGGTGAGGACCTGCATGGCAGGGCTCACCAGCTCCTGGAGCAGCCACCAGCAGAGCAGGACCACGCCAGGGCTGTGTTTGTTTGGCTGCTGGGGCTTCAGAACTGAAGCCCTGGCTTAGGCTGAGGATGCTGCAGATGCACGGGGTGCTCTCTTACCAGGCACTTTTGGCTCAGCCAAGAGTTCTCCAGGTGCTCTGACTGTTCACCCCGGGGTGGCTGCTGTTGCCTCACGTTTGCAGATGTCTCTTCATAAAACACCAGGCCCTACCCTTAGCTGAGATAAATTAAAAGCTCTCGTGACCTACCCCAGTAGAGACAAAGGATCTTGTGCCTTGCCTTCCGAGTCACGACTCCGATGCCTTGCGCTGTGCTGGGGTAAGTTGTAAAGCAGCAGGGACAGCCAGGTCAGCTGTAAAGAAGCTCTTGGATGCCTCCAGCAATTGCAAGGGCTCTGTCCCTCTTTTGCTGAGGTAGGCATGCTGAGATTCCAGAAGACAAGGAGTGCATCTGAGCCTAAATCAGCCCAGACAGCTACAGGGTGAGCGCAGCCCGTGAGCCCGGAGTGACTGGGAGCCCTCTGCACTGTCAGTCTCAGGCAAGGAGATCTCTGCCTGTGGAAAATATGGTTTGTTCTTGCCAGCTGGATGCCTGTGTCAGCTGGGGGAGCTGCTGCCGGGCTGCCTGGCAATAAGTGTCACTCACCCAGGCACGGGCCCTGCCTGGCCCTGGGAGGAGGTGTGGGAGATGGCAGGAGGAGCCATCGGTGCTGACAGCTCTGATGGAAGCTGCCTCTAAACTATCCTGATATTTGTAGTTCAGCAGCCTGCCTTACAAGCCCTTTTTTGCATCGTCAAAAAAGAAAAAAAGTCCCCAGGAAATCCCACTATTTTGGTGCATAAGTACTCCTGTAATTGCAGGGTGGCAGCACACCAATAAAATAAGATGATAATAAGTTTTACTCAGCTGTGTGAAAGGGAAAACTTAGCAAGAGAATACTAGATCTAACAGACTTGAAGCTACTGTCCAGAAGGAAGATGCCTGGGACATTAGAGATTATCAAAATGGGTCATAGAAATTTTACTATTCCTGTTGCTCCTGCTTGATTTGAGATTTTTTTCACCTCATAGGTGACCTCTGGGGGCATTCGAGTCCTTTTACTTATGTATTTTATGCATAATTAGCCGTTCTGTAATTACATGATAGTGAAGGAAATGCACATTCCTGGTTCTTCATCCAACTGCTTTTGATTTTATCAGTCTAGAGTGGTTTGTCTTCAGAACAGGCAGCTCTTCACGGTCTGTCCTTGATGTGAGCACACAGGAATGCCTGGGAAAAGGCAGCCAATAGTTGTCCTGCAGTTGCTCAGAGTTTAGATGCACTAATTGTGAAATAAATGCCCTTTTTCTGGTTTAGAAAGTGGTTATTGAGTTAAACCAACAGGGCGTTTGTGCTCCCAGATGTGTGTGTTGAGATGTGAATTGGCTCCAGAGCACTCACCATGGTTGACGTTCTCATTCCGCCTCAGTTCAGGGGTGCTTACAACAAAGCCCTGATTCTGATTTGTTTTCCAGGCCAGCTCTCACTCACATTTGCCCAGCTCCTCTCTGCTATTGCTGGTGCCCAGTGTTTACGTGACGGGACTAAGGTCACACGTCAACTGCAAACATTTGTCTGCAAATACCAGAGAAGACATTTCTGCCTCCTACGTAGCGTGTGCTCTGTGTTCTGTGTATTAACTGCATCATTCTGCTCTGGTGTATTAACTGAATCATCACATGCCTGGCAATAAATGGTCGAGGGACCGTCCTCGGGGGAACCTTGTGTAGCTTTAAATTAAACCACCCCCCCCAGAAAGTCAGCACAGCTGGTTCCCTTGGCCTCCCCTTTCAAAAGGCACCATCAGGCTGCAGACTGGCTATTGTAGGGTGACTGTCTCTTTATTTCCGTCCTGCAGAAGAAACTGGCTTTGGGGGATCTACTTCTGGTCCTTCTGCAGCAGTTTTAATCCTATTTTAAATCGTTTTCCACAAAGCTGTGCTTAGTCAGGTTCCACAGGGTTCTATAGCTGGGGATGCTGCCTCAAACAGCAGGTCCTGCTGGGGAGATGTCCCCACCACCCTCAGCCAGCCCCGTGTAGTAACACTCAGCAGTTCAGGGCTTTTTTTAGCTCCTCCTGAAGCTGTGGAAGGTGCCAGCAAGGCTTTAACAGCCTTGTCGTGTTCGCTGACTGGTGCAGATGGAGCAGTGGGAATGCAGAAAATGTGAAGGAAGTAATTACCCAAGTAAATCTTTGGAAACAGCATATGCCAGGGAAGTTTCCATAGAGTAGTGGGTGCTTTCCCTTCCATTCTAGGTAGTCCCTGGGTATTGCTAGGGGAAGGCAGTGGGAGGCATCTTTGGTGGTGATCCAAGCAAAAGGTGAGTAGAAGTTAAAAGTCTAAGGCTGAAATGACACCAGGGAAGGTGACTGGGAGTAAACCAAGCCTGAGCTCCAGCCCTGCCTTTTATAGTCTGAAGTAAATGGTACATTGTGTGTATTGTTGGGGTCATGGAGGAGATAAAGGGCTGTGAGTGGTGGAGCTGCCTCTCTCTTGTCCAGAGAACTGCTCTGTGATGGGTACCACAGAATCAACCTGCCCTCTCCACAAGGAGATGCCGACTTAAGTGGCCAAAGCTCGCGATGACTTTTTCCCCTATATTTAAACTTTATTAACATAAACCTTTATCCACACCAGCAGTTTCCCACCCTTGGCAGACAGTTTAATGTTTCCAGCTGAATTCTCAGGGCTGTAATCAACGACTCTGTGTTTTTCTGCAGCGCTTGCACCTCAGTGAAGACGTGGCTGGGGCGACTTTCATGGCTGCAGGAAGCTCTGCTCCTGAGTTGTTCACATCTGTCATAGGTAACTAACCTGCTGCTGCCTCCTGAGACCTCCACCTTCCCCTGGCTGGTGTCACAGTAGCTTTCATGGTAACACCTGATCCTTCCCTCGTGGGCACACGCGGGGCTCCAGGGATGGAGCATCCCCTGGGAGACACTGGATGCTTGTGGATGCTCCATCCCTGGAGGTGTCCAAGGCGAGGCTGGATGGGGCCTTGAGCAACCTGGTCTAGTGGGGAGGTGTCCCTGCCGTGGTGGGGGGTTGTAGACATGGTTCCTCACAGCAACAGGTTGGTCAGAGCATCACCCTAGCAAAGCAACTCTCCGCTCATGCACAGTGTGACCAAGGGATTCTGCTGTCCTGGAGCGTGCAGAACCCAGGAACCTCGTGTGGTCCTTCAGCAGCCCTGAGCTCGGAGGGGGCTGCAGTCAGCTCATAAAATGATGCTCTGCTTTCCCCCTGGCACGAGGGGAAAGTGTTCTTGGGCTTTTGCCCATCCACGTCTGCAGTGGTAGTGGCTGCGAGGTCCAGGGGGGCTCTCCATGGCTGAGGAGAGTTATTCTTAGCTTAGGTACTTTGGAAACACTTCTATTTCAGTCACAGCTCCCAGATGCAGAGCACAAATTAACTCGCACAAAGCTGCGTGCTCTGCGGGGAGATCTGATTACACAAGCAAAGCCTTAAGATGCAGGAGCCTAAATTGGACCACGTTGGGGCTGTATTCTGGTTAAAGGTAGGGCAGAAGCAGGGTGGAAATAAACCCAGGTTCCTCCAGGCAGCTCAGAGGAGCCCTGTGATCAGATCATTACCCTCCTGTGGTGTAATTCGCCAGATACAGAGCATCACTTGGTGGGTGAGTGGCTCTGTGTTCCTGAGATGGGGAGGTAGTGGGGGAAAAAAAATGGATAAATACTGTTGGAACCTTAGAAGCAAGTGGTGAATTGAAGCAGACTGACAGCGAGTGGGAGATGGAGTGTTATTTTTAGGCTGACTTCCTAAGGAAAGAATTTTGTGCAGCACCATGATGCATGTGTCTGTCAGCTCGTCTCCCTCACCATTAACCTCGTTGGCCAATTTTAACCAAATTTGACAGAGGAGCTCTGGAAGGAGCTTGTAATGTAGCCCCATAACTCATCCTGAGGGGCATCAGTTCAGCTCTGAGCCAGGCAGCGCTGAATCAGCTCCAGCTTCCACGCAGAGGTGGGGAGATGGAGAAGAGCAGGGTGCAGGTGAGGGGATGTCCTGTGGGAGATGCTTTCCTGCAGCACTGTGTCCATCCAGCAGCTCCCACAGGGCTTACTGGCTGTGATGTGTGTTGCCACGGGGCTGGATCGCAGCATCAGGAGGTTGATGGCTTAGACCTGTCTCAGGTACCTGGTTTTCATTAGCCAGTCTATCCAGGCCCCCTCAGAAAGCAAGTTCTGCCCCCTTTATTCACCTCAGTACCTTTTTTCCCTGCAAATTGCCCTATTAAACATGAGAAAAAGTGGCAGGACTGGCCCGTGCCTTTAGATTCATTAGTGGGGTGTGAGGTCTGCAATTTCATGTGGAAAAATCCCACTCTCTCCAATTTACACAGCTTGCCTTGCACTTGTCTTCCAGGGGTTTTCATCACAAAAGGAGACGTGGGCGTCGGAACCATCGTGGGCTCTGCTGTATTTAACATCCTCTGCATTATTGGGGTGTGTGGGCTTTTTGCAGGACAGGTAAGAGCATTTAATGACTCCTCACAGCTCTCGCTCCATCCTGTGCTCTAAATCAGCTGCTGGGTTCACAGCCTTGCCACACGTTTCTCCGGCTTTGTTCTTTTTAATAGGGCCCTTACACTTGTTCCTCGTGCATTTTTTAAATGAAAAGCAGAACAGCAAATGTCAGCTCAGGTGCCTTAAGCTGCCTGAGATTTGTGGGTGGTCAGAGGAACAGAAGTTGGTGATTCAACACCTCCTCTTGGTAGCTGCTGAAAAATGACGTTTGGATCTGGTTCTTTGGGGCTGAAGGAGCCAGGGAATGTCTGTGCCTCTGGCTGGTAAAAATGTGCCATGTAAGATGCCTCTGAAGGAGCCACGACCCTTCTGGAGCATCCCAAGAGATGCTGCCTCTGTGCAGGATAGCTCCAGGAACACGTGCTGAGCTGGTGGTGACTGGTGTGGCTTGTGGAGCTGTATGAGGACAGTCTTTGCTTGTAATTTATCTCATTATTTATATTATAAAGCTCGGGAGGTCCCCGGCCCCAAGCCCTCACCACCCCGACCCCCTCAGCTCAAAGCAGGGCTGATTTCACAGTTGGACCAGGTTGCTCTGAGCCTCCACCGGGCAGGTTTTGGATCCTTCCAAGGGTGCCCCAGTGATTTTCCTCACCAGCTTTCCATTCCTGGTACAATTCCTGACTCTTTTCCAGCATGTCAAACTGCTTGTGACAACACGAGCTATTCATCTGAAATTAAAAGTAATTAAGTTGTGAGATTTGAGCTGCTGTCTGAATTGCAGACATGATTGACTGTATAATTAAATATCTGAATCTGCATTCACCTTGGCACTTGCCAACATGCCCGGTGTCTTTAGAGTCTCATGAAATGTTCTCTGAATGTTGCTGTGCAGACTCACTTGTCAAGAGGAGAAGCAGGGTGATGCTATCAGCACAAGACTATAGGATAAGTAGCTCCAGAAGAAGAATTAAGGAGCCTGCAGAGCTTGGTCAGCATCAGAAAGCATGTACAGAGGTTGGGCTTCCCTGGGAAAATCTGCAACCCAATTTATTCTGCAGTAGCAGTGAACTTTTTGAGGATGAAGGTGAATATTTTCACTATGGGGAGACTTCAGGGAGAGCCCACATTGGTACTTTTTAGCCACCTGAGCTCCTGTGGTTTGCATGGGAACGTGCTCAGTATGTTAGAGGTTCTGCTCCATGAAAACCCAATAGATCCAGGCCAATTTTTAACCCCCAAAGCTCTCCCAGGGCACGGAGCTGGGTTCCCCAGAGGTGTTCTCCTGTGGCCAGCAGGACTTTTCACTCAGGTTGCTTTTTTCGGGCAAATGAAGATGATTAACTGTTTAGCACGGTGGCAGAGTTGATGATAATTCTGATTTTTACTCTCCGTGGTATTGATTGCATATCAAATCACAGCTTTCAGGGAAAAGGCTTGCTGGAGTTTGGTCTTCTCAAGAGACCATTTGCAGGGGGAAATATTTGTTTCTGAAGGGTATAACAGAGCTGAAATGCTCTCAGAAATACCTTCTGCCTTTCCAAAGTGCAATGGGGGGCACTGGCTGCTCTAAGTCACCCTAAGCATGGCCTGCAAGTCTTCTTCAAGCCCAGAATTGAGATTTTTGACTGATTTGTCCCAACTTTGTTTTCCCTGACTCTGCTACTGATTTGGATGTGGTTTCCTCAGGTCCTTTAACCTCTATTTGCTGCAGTTTAACCCCCAGAGGGTGGGTGAGACCTGCAATGATTGATGTCACTGCCTGGAGTCGAGATTTAAATGAGCAGATAAGAAATCTCAATTTCAATAACTGCAGTATTGTAGATAAAACTGGTTTGGTTTGTGCTTTTCAGTTTTTCCTGCTCCAAATCACTTTTACTGGTGCAATTCACTTTGTTTTGTGTTAGTGTTAGCAGGAATTCGGTTTTTTTGTCAGTGAGGTCTCCACAGATGCACTAACATAGGGGCTAAATTGGGCTGGCAGTTGGATTTCAGTTCTTCTGGGGTCTTGGATCCCAGTGTTGAGTTGCCTGGTGATGATCCTGGAGCTCAGACCTGTGGAGCCAGCAGCTGGAGTGCTCTGATGTCCAGATGAGAGCAGTGAGTGAGTGGGCAGGGATTTACCAGCCAGACTTTGCTGTCTGGAAGGGGAATTAGGGAGGAGTGGAGGTAATCTCATCCTTGCCAGCAGGAGCAGCAGCGTTCCACTGGCAGCTTCTACCTGTCCATGAGGACAATTTGCAGTTGTGGTGTAGAATCACGAATGGTTTGGGTTGGAAGGGACCTTTAAAGGCCACCTAGTCCCACCTCCTGGAGCTGGACACAGCACTGCAGGTGGGGTCTCACCAGAGCAGCAGAACCTAGTGGCATCTCCATAAACACTCTTTGTTTTTGCAGAGAGGAAAACTTTGGGTTTGTTTATTGTTGGGGTTTTTTGTGTGTGGTGGTGTTGGGGTTTTTTTACTGGTAAAGGGTTGAATTAAAAAGCACTGACCTGCTTTCTCCAGGGTATGCTTTATTTTTAAATTAGGTTCTAGTCTATATGTGCTGTGTTGGATGCATCATTCTTTGGCTGAAGAAAATACTGAGTTTGGCTACTTTAAAAAAAAGGAACAAACCCCCAGCCCCCAAAAGCTGGGTTTGCTCGAACGCCAGCTCTAATTCATTATTTTTCTCAGCCTTCAATGGCTGCAAGTGCTTCCCAGAATAAATCAGAATAGACGTCCCACTGCTGGAGCTGGAGGAGGGGAGTGTGATGCCCACACCTCTATATGGCACTGCACACCTAAAAACTCTGTTTAAAGGAACCTTGTTGAGGTTGAAAGTCAAACACTGGGAAAGTTAGAAAATAGCTGGGTTGAGGTTCCTTGTGCAACCTCAATGTGCCCCCCCCGGGGTGTGTGCATTATTATCCAGTCTTTAATTACAGGATCCCATGCTGGTTTCTCCACGGGGTCCCTGCCTCCCTCCGCACACAGAATGGACTTTGCCCACTTAATGAGCAGCTATTCATTATTTAGTTTTCCCCTCATTGTTCGGTGTGTGCCCTTCTGCCTTATTTACCAGGCTCTATTCAAGCCCTGCTCCAGAGGCAGAATCATTAATTTCCTCTTGAACTTCTGCCGATCTCGTCGCCGCTTTATCTGAGCGGTTGATGAACAATTAATTAATTTTCCCCAAACCTCTGTGAAACGAAGGGATGTTTTAAAGATGAGGAAACAAAGCGTGGAGAGATTAAGTACAAAAGAATAACTTGTCGTTTTAGGGGCCAATTAGAGCTGGCACGGGGCTGTTCCTTCCCCGGGATGCACAGCATCCTCTGGCATGGTCTTTGTTCGGAAGGCAGCTCCCTCCGCCTCCAGATGCTGCTCCTGCTGCTCCAAGGGTTTCCTTGCTGGGCTGACCTTGGTTTAAGTGGCCATCTCAATGTCCATCCAGCCCAGCTCTCCTTGGGACCCTTCAGCTGCTTCAGCCCCTTCTCCTGGGTCCCAGCTCATGTTCCACCTTCTGCAAGGGGACACAGAGAACATCTCTGTCGTCATGAGCCCTGGCTTCAGCCCCAGGACTGTTCTTGACCTGGATTGAGCAAGTGGCTTAACTGCTTCATCTCCTGACATTCAGTGCTTGCTTTTCCTGCCCTGATGATGTTCCTCCTTGGTGTGAAGAGCCGTGGAGATCTCAGCCAGGCACCCACTCGGGCTTTGCTGGTCCAGAGCTCAGCCCTGCCCGTCTCTTACCTCTTAGCTCGTGTGGGATGATGCTGCTGGGAGCTGGTGCTGTGTGAAGGGGAAGAGTTCTCAGCACTCACCCTGGAGCAGCTTGGAGCAGGCTGCCAGAAGCCCTCAAGCAAGGCAGTAATTAGGAAAGCTTCCACTCCGTTTCTGTATTTAATTTTGGAATTGCAAGGAATTTCCCACCTTGGTGGCTGGAGCCCCACGCCTGCAGGCACTTGCAGCCAAGCTCACTTCTGGCTGAGCTGCTCTCAGGATGGGTGTCCAGCGGCCACACAACTTGCTTGTTCCATCTGCTTGTTGCTTTGGGGCTTCCCAATAACTGTGGGAGTGTTGTCACGCTCCCCAAGAGCTGCTCTCGTGCTGAAACCAATTGATGAGGGTGAAAATCAGCTTTAATGTATCGCTGTGCTCCTTTTTGGTTTGTGGCCCAGCCAGAAAGGACAATGTTGGGCTGGAAATGGGTGGGTTTGGGTGATGCCAGGAGATGAACCACGTGGCTGGTGTGCAGCAGCCCAGAGCTGAAGTTGTGTGTGCTGCAGACTGCAGGGAAGCTCTGGCAGATGCAAGCAAGCAAAGTTAAACAACCATAAAGATGTTTCTGTTAGTGTTGGGTATTATCGTGTTTGTTTTTGAACAGGGCTGAAAATCAGTGTAAGTTTCAAGTCTGGTGTAAGTCAGAGGCACCTCTACCCATCAGACCCCTGGTGGGATTCTTAGTAATTCCCAAACCAGGGTGGTTCTAGGTTGTATAAAAAAAATATTTGTGCTATTGCTTGTTACTGAAAAGTAGAGACACGTGTTCCAGTGGCCTAGAAGGACCTTGATTTTCTCTTCCAATTAGTGCTGATGACACTTTGCGGGTCGCCAGTGAGGATTCTGGACTGGAGGGATTTTTTATTATTGTTATTTCTGTCTGTTCTCACTGATATGAGCAGAGAAATCTCCTGAGGTCTTTCTCCTTGGCACGGGAGGAGCAGCTTTCACAAAGTGGCCGTTGATGCAGGCTGCCTGCGTTTTTGGTGGGCATCCTCTAAAGGTGCAGTTTTTAAGTCATGGATATTTTTAGTGTATGGAAGTATATCAAGAAGTGTCCTCATCCGAACGCTGGTGCAGCGCGGGCTGGACGTGTCTGTAGCTGTTTGTCCACACTCCTGTGACCCCAGTGGATGTTCTTTCAACTGTACAGCTAAGTCACATCACCCAAACACTGTTCATCTAGCTAC
Organism: Brachypteracias leptosomus; assembly: GCA_013401335.1. Taxonomy (NCBI): domain Eukaryota; kingdom Metazoa; phylum Chordata; class Aves; order Coraciiformes; family Brachypteraciidae; genus Brachypteracias; species Brachypteracias leptosomus. Next base: position 44,508 of record VYZX01020823.1, on the reverse strand, counting down.
TGGCTCTGCTTCACTTTCTGCTGGCAGAGAGAAGGTAGGAGGGAGGAAAGGAATGCTGCAGGAGATGAAGTGGTAGCAGATGCAGCCCGTCAAACGGGAGTTGAGCAACGCTCACGGGGATGTGTGGATAGGGAGGAGATGCAGCCAGGGAGTCTGTGTCTGTGTTGTGGCTCTGTTAAGCCTTTTCCATGGCTGCAGACCTGCTGTGATGGGGGGGTTAGCCCAGGAACCCCCTCAAGCCTCACTCCCTCTGTCCTGTCTGTGCTCCACAGATTCCCCCCCTCCCGCTGCCCTCTCGTCACCCTTGGCGGCCGGGACGCGGGTTCTCGGAAGCAGTCGGTGCTTGCCTAACTCAGCTCCCATCCAAGCCAGCACAACCAGAGGGTGTTCACTAGCAAGCTCCCCCTTCCAGATCCTCCCCAGCTCTGCTGCTCTCTCCCGCAGGTCCTCCTCGTCCCCACCTTTTCAGTGTTGCAGGAGAGGGTGAAGGATGAGATGATGTCAGTGAGAAGTGTGGAGTCAAAGCGGCGTAGCCACAAGTTGCAGGTCACTCCATCATTAAACAGGAATTTTTAATCTGCATAACTTGGTTTGTTAATCACCATTTAACTGCTGTGGTTTCCTACGGAGCTTTGGTTTCTCTGTTTCACCCAGAACAAGACGGGCTGCTCTGGGTGGAGCAGGGGACCATGGATGCTGGGTTGTGCCAGAGATCACGCTGGTTTTTTAGAGCTCTTCCAGTTGTTTCTTCTGTCAAGGGGTCTGGTTGGTGGCCAGGTGTCATTCCTGGATGTAGAAAAGAACTGCCTGGCTCCTCCTGCTCTGTGGTAGCCTTCTACCCGAGTAAACAAGCTAAATTCAGGCAGCCCTCCCCTGTTGCATCACGGTGAGCCCTCCTGTAAGCCAAGGATGCCTCCAGCATCACCAGCTGACGTGTGCTCAGTTCCACCTCCCTGTGAAAACACATCTGAGAAAGAGCTGTACAAAGAGCAAAGACAAGGAAACTGAGCAGAGGTTTAATAACCAGGTAGAACATTGTTTGTTGAGGAGACGGAGAGTTTTGTAATCTATTTTTAGCCCAGTTCTGTCACACACTTAGCTTGCATGCGTCTTAATCTCTTAAGCTTTAATTTCACTGACAACAAGTAATTCAGACTGGAGTCCTTAGTGACCTTTGGCTTTATGATTGCATCCGTGAGCTTTTCTTTTCTCCTTCTCCTGGGTTGTGGAGGAGTTTGGGGGAAGGAGAGATGGAATGTGTTGGGGTTTTTTCTCTGTTGGTGTCTGTGACTGTTGGTGGAAAACTTTTAGAGAAGTTTTCTCCGCTGCTGTGGAGAACCAATAATCATTAGCTGGAGTTTAAGGAGAACTCAATGCCAACTGTTGGGACTGTTTGCTGCTCTTGTAGTCCAGTATTTTTTGTGCTGGCAACATTTTCTAGTGGCTGTGGTGGTTTAGTTTTGGAGTGGCAGTGGTAGAAGTGTGTTGCAGACAGGGGAGGCCATCAGAAGAGGTAAAAATGGATTCCTACCAGCACCAGAACAAGTTTAGTTCCCGATCACCACTAAGCATTTGAGGTCAAGTTTGCTCTGTCAGAATTCACTTACAGATCAATACTGTGGTCTCCCCATTAGCAGGATCTTCCCTTAAACCATTTGCAGTGTAAAAAGCAAGAGAAACCACAAAATCTGGTTTTCTCCCTGACAAGTGCTGGCTGGTCTGAGGAGGCTGGGAGATGTTTACCCTCCCTGAGCCATGTCTCCAGCTGTCCTTGAATTCTGCTGCAGATCCTGCGGTCCAGGAGATGTCTGCAAATGTAGGTCTTTGGGGTCCTGCTGCCTTGGCTCTGCAGGGGTCTGAGCTAAAAAGACACACTGATCTGGATAACTCGGGGACAACTCCGAGTACCAGTCGAGCAGGGAAATATTTTTGGCTTTGTCCTGCGGTTTGGAGGGTGTCCACTGTTTCCATTCTGAGAATGTCACAGAGACAAATTGCTGCCGCAGTAATGAAAATATCAAGAGCTGCTTAAAAAAGCAAATATTCTCGGGGAAATAATGAGAATAAATTGAGTTGGTCCAGGATGTATGATCCGGGAGCCGGAGTGACGGTGGAGCTCTGCAGAGAGTGGCCAGCCAGCGGTAAAATTAGGGGGCTGGTAATTGGAAGGAAGCTTTTCTTCCCAGTGAGTCCATTAGATTAGAGCTGCTCGGCAATTACTGGCTTAGAGGCACATGTATTTTAAGACCTGGATTTTTTTCAGCCTGACCCGTGCTCATATTTTATGTTTCAGTTCAGCTGGGAGGGGTGTTTGGTGTTGGTCAAAGCCCTAATGCTCCATTGCGGGACACTGGTGCCTTGGCCAGGAGATGCTTGGTGAAAATGCTAGTCAGGAGCCTGAGCTGTGTGCTAGGAGTGTCCTGGGATGTTGGGACAGCTGTGACCTCAGCAGGGGGACACCACCATGGGGTGTAGAAGGGAGCATCTCCATCTGCTCCCTGCGGGTTTCTTGTGCCTCTGCAGCTCTCTGAGCCCAGACATCCAGAGCTGGACCTCACTCTCACCAACGTGGGACCATGGAGTGGGAATAAGCATGATTGACTCAAGTCCACGTCCGAGCCTGGCAGGTGATCACTGGGGGAGAAGCACACCCTGTGATCTCTGCTCTATTTGATTTGCAGCTAATGATTATTAGCTTCCGATTGATCTGCTCGTTGCAGGCAGGATGTAATAGTGCCTAAAACACGTGAAAATAAACAGGTCCTGCTGGTCAGGCAGTTCTCTTTGCAAGCACTGCTGGAAGATGGCAGTAATTATCTAAAGAAATCCCTTCCTGCCTCCTGTCTTCATTATACCATTGCTATAGGAGTGAGAGACTTAAAAGCGAGTGAGAGAGAAAGTGTGTGCAGAATATTAAATATGCAGTTGCCATTTCCCACCTCCTGCTTGGTCACGACCTTTCAAACAGCACAAATTCTGCAGGCTCTGACCACAGGCATCACCTTTAGCTTTCCCCATGGATGAAGGCTGGAGCCAGGAAGGTGTGATTGAGACAAAACATCCCACTGGGGTGTGCTGGGAGCCTCCGATGTTTGGAGACTGAGAGCCTCCGATGTTTGAGGACCAGGAGCATGTGATGTTTGAGGACCAGGAGCATGTGATGTTTGAGGACCAGGAGCATCCGATGTTTGAGGACCAGGAGCATCCGATGTTTGAGGACCAGGAGCATCTGATGTTTGAGGACCAGGAGCATGTGATGTTTGAGGACCAGGAGCATCTGATGTTTGAGGACCAAGAGCATCCGATGTTTGAGGACCAGGAGCATGTGATGTTTGAGGACTGATGTGCTGGCCCTGCTTGGCTGATTCTGTGTCTGAATTTCAGAGCAGGTCAGGGTGCTGCCACCCTCTAAACCATGCCCAGTCCTGGGTGTGGGATTTCTAGCTCAGGCACAACCCTATATTTTGCTGTGGGGATGATGCTGGTGGAAATGAGGTCTCTGGGCAGGCTACTGAGCAGTTTGCAGCAGCAAACAAAGCAAGTGGCTGCTGGTAAGCTGATAAATAGTGGGGCAAAAAAGATATGAGCAGAAAAGCTGTCCAAACAGGCTTGCACGTGGAGGAGGTGGGTACGAGTGTGTATCTGACGTTTGTGGGTTCCCCATTTCTGAAGGTCTCAGCCCTGTGCAGTCCCACATGCATTTATTCTCCAGTGATGCTGCTGGGACAAAAAAAAAGCATTTATCTCCTATACAAGGAATGGTGAGTGCTTAATTAACTCACCCAGGCCATAGGGCTGGGGGTCAGGACAAGGAGCACATGGCTCCAGTCCCACCTCATGCTCCAGGCTCTAGGTCTCTTCTTTAGAGCAGTGTACATGGATATGTCTCCCAGGAGACGTGCAGAGGCTCTGCCCTGGCTCCGTGCTGAACGCCAGAGCTGCAGCTACAGCTGATTTAATGCAGAGATGGGTACCAATGAGGCAGTGTCACGCTCTCACACTAATAGATGGTGCTTCATTGATGTCACGACCAGCCAGGGTGACCAGGCGGGTGGCAGGACCCGTGTAACTACCCGAGCTGAGCAAGGAGATCTGAAAATCATAAATGGCAGAGTTAAAAGGCAGAGCCTGAGCCTTGTCAGGGGAGATTGAGGAGCCCTGAGAGATCGGTCCCTGTCAGGGCTGTCCCGCAGAGTGAGGCTTTGACAGGCTCCCCAAAGGCAGGCAGGGATGTTCTGTGCTCACAAGTCAGGGTTTCCCAGGCTGCTGCCATGACAGGCAGAAACTCTTTGCCTTTCCTGCCTTTCCCGGGTGGATTGACAGATGCTGGAGCAGCACAAGATCTGAGGGGTCTCTTTAGCTTCTTTGGCTTGAGCTGGTGTCTCGTGAGGGGCGTTTCAGCCCCGTGCATGGGTCACGGAGCAGGAGAGGGTCCCCACGGAGGGTGAGATGTACGTGCCCAGGAAGATGCCTGAGCAAGGGCTCCCAGGAACTGCCCCAGAGGTTTCTTTGTACCCCAGAAAAGCTCCGTGATTTTTAAGCTCCACCATTTGTAGGAGCTGTAGGAATCCCTTTATTTCTGTCTCATTCACACACACACACCTCCTTAACTGCTGTGGCTTTTCAGGTTTGAATGAACCTCAGGCTGTGTTTAACCCAATAAAAGGCAGTGGAACCTGTTAGATCTTACCTGAGCATGGTGAGGTGGATCTTCTTCTTATTTCTACCCAGCACTGACACAGATGACAAGTGGCTCGTGACTTTAAATGTCTGGCATACCAGGGGCTGTCCTTGTAGGCAGGTTTTGCTGTGTCCGTCCAAGCCATTTCCCTCCCTCCCAGGTACCTGGTGAAGGAAGCCTCTCAGTTGTCTCATGGAAGATATTTTAATTTTCTGCTTGGCTTGGCTGAGCAGCTGTGACTTGAGGATGATTGGGTGGATTTGCATAAGGTCGTTAAGATCCAATCATGGTGTTTATTGCCAAGACAGCTGCCATTTATGCTCGTGCAGAGCAAGTAAAATGAACCCTCAGCTAATACCACTGCTATTACCAGTGCAGTTAAGGGCAATGGAACCCATCAATGAGTGAAGACCCCACAGTGGACTGTAGGTCATTCTCTTCCTGAAGCTCTGGCCCTGCTGGATGCTGGGAGTGAGCCCAGCAGGCTGTGGTTGTTGCTGGGGTCCACACAGTGCTGAGTGTTGGGGTGAAGGGCAAATATCTGTGTGCCTTGAAGCTTCTCCCTTCCTAGTTCTTCATCTGTGGCTCAGATTCTTCGGCTGAAGGGCTCTGCTGGGACCTGTCTCTCTTCAGAGGGTCACAGCAGTGCTCGGGTTTGGTTGTTGTGCTGCACAAACGGGGCTTTGCTGGGGTCTGAGTTCTGCAAACCACGAGGAGGCAAAGTGCTGCTGGAGTTCATCTTCCCATCCTCCTCAGGGTGAGAGCTGGGACCTGAGGTAGGGCCCTTTTACTTTGACAAGACATCCTATATCTGACCACGGGCTGATCTGGCGTTGTGTCAAGGCTTTGTGGAGCAGTGTCAGGAAGACAACACCTTCTGGAGGGGGTCCCACTGGCCTTTTAGAGTCACCCCTCGCCCCGAGGGCAGCTCCTGCAAACCAGGAGTAGTTTGAGGAGGTTCCCTGACGTGTCTTGCTGCAGGTGGTGGCAGGGCTGACACAGCACGTTGCTGCTGATGGTGGTGGAGATGTTTGAGGTGTCACAGAGAGCAAGAGTTCTGTCCGTCAGCACAGACAAGCTCTCAAAACCCAGCTCTCAGCTCTGCCAGGGCAGTGTCAGAGCTTCCCTAATTGCTTCCGTGCCGTCCACATCAAAGAGGGGCAGCGTGGAGACTGACCCAGATTCCCTGCCTCTGGGTGCCTTTGGACAAGCCCTTAATGAGACTTTAAACATTCATCCAATGGCATCCTGGGGTGTATTAGAAGGGGGGTGGTTAGTAGGTCGAGAGAGGTTCTCCTGCCCCTCTACTCTGCCCTGGTGAGACCTCATCTGGAATATTGTGTCCAGTTCTGGGCCCCTCAGTTCAAGAGGGACAGGGAACTGCTGGAGAGAGTCCAGCGTAGGGCTACAAAGATGATGAAGGGAGTGGAGCATCTCCCTTCTGAGGAAAGGCTGAGGGAGCTGGGGCTCTTTAGCTTGCAGAAGAGGAGACTAAGGGGAGACCTCATTAATGTTTATAAATATATAAAGGGGGAGTGTCACGAAGATGGAGCCAGGCTCTTCTCGGTGACAAACAATGATAAGACAAGGGGTAACGGGTACAAACTGGAACACAGGAGGTTCCACTTAAATATGAGAAGAAACTTCTTCTCAGTGAGGGTAACAGGACACTGGAACAGGCTGCCCAGGGAGGTTGTGGAGTCTCCTTCTCTGGAGATATTCAAAACCCGCCTGGACATGTTCCTGTGTAACCTCATCTAGGTGATCCTGCTCCGGCAGGGGGATTGGACTAGGTGATCTTTTGAGGTCCCTTCCAATCCCTGACATTCTGTGATTCTGTGAATGAAAACTTGAGGGCAGCAGCATCTGCTGTGGAAACACCCCGTCGTCTGCCTGCTCCTCTCGTCCCCAGCCAGCGGATCCTGGCAGTGGGACATGTCCCCTTGGCTTCCCCGTTGCTGAGGAGGAGGAGGGACAGCAGCTGGGGAGCAGAGCTGCTGTTTGCTGCCTGTTCTCTCAGCCCGTCCTGCAGCATGACCAGGTGAGGGTGTCCCATCTTTGAGCTGCTTCTCCAGAAAGGAGCTTTGTGGCTCTCAGTGCAGTGTCACTCAGACTTTGTGGAGTAGGATTCCAGGCTAGTGGTTAACGTGGAAGCACCCTAGAGCTGCGTGGAAGGTCTGCCTAATAGATTGCTACCAAAATAGTGGTGATGGTCAGTCCTAAAGGAACATTTGCTTGTTCAGTGCTGTGGGAGAGAGTTTGTATTAAAACTATGGCTAACGAATTAATTAAAGACCTTCCGCCACTTCCCTTTAAAACTCGCGATAAACGTTCATCTCTGCCTGAAAACATATTCAGGAATATCACTGTCAAGATGTAATGTCAATGAACCACACTACCCACGAGGAGTCCATGATGCCATGGGCAGGAGATGCCTCCAGCTGTGAGGCACTGGGGGTGGATTCACTGTTGGTCTCCATAGACTCTTAGGGCTAATTGCTGCAGGGATTGCCTTTAATCTTTTGACACCCCTGCCCAAGCATTCCTGCCTCTCCACATTAACAAATTAAGTTATTAGCTCTTAATGCCTGAAAATCTAGACCTTCTGTGCCAGAGGGTAACAGAGAAGCAAGATTAGGGGGATTGCTTCCAAAGCCTGGCAGTTCCAGGCAGTGTTTGCAGCTGATCGTTCAGCCCAGGAATGTCAAGCAAAGAACAGGCTGTGAGAGGAGGAAAAGCCCTGGAAAAACTCAGGGTGAGAAAGATCCCTGCAGAACATGGATGTCCTTAGATGATGTTTGACCTGCTTCCCGGGAAAGTTGAGCAGCAATATCCAGCAGGGCATCCCTCTCTGGTGTCTGAGGAGAATTCCCTGGAAGAACGTTGCAGACTGCCTTCAGGATTATTGTGGAGCATCAAAGAGGAGGAGAGATGCTGGCTTGGCTGGTGGTACCCAGGACACGTTGCTTCCACAGGTCCTGTGTGCTGACACCCTTGTGCCCAGGAGAGGGTTTGTTAGATAGAATAGCAGCAGCAAACCTGCTCGTATGGGGCTTGGCACTCGTTTCAGGGATGTTCTCACTTCTGTTATGCAGAGCTCAAGTTTACAGCTGTGAAATCCCCAGCAGCCCCCGAGCTGAGAAAAGTGTCGTAGGACCTTAAGCCACACGGTAAAAGCTGAGTGGAATAATGTCAAATTATTTGATAAACCCTCTTACAGAAATTGCTCGATCCAAACGAAGGGACCCGCTGTCTATAAGATGTGAGATTTAATTAAGGGTCTCTGAATAGAATTATGGAGCCGACTCCAGGTTTCTGCATTTGGAAATTTCCATCATAAAGCATCCCCATTCATCCAGCCCCACGTGCATTGAGATGTATTGTCAGCTGGGATAAATCTAATCTGACTCGAGGACTTCAAAGGCCTGCTTTTTATTTCAGATAGGAGCTTCTTACATGGCAATGGCTGCATAAAGAGACTTTGCACTGGGCATAAATTACATCCTCTGTAAAATCCATAGCATTAAGGGGCTGCAGAGATTTTCAAGTACAATGGTCAGTATCTTTTTGCAGCATTTGTTCTCCTACCAGTGCTGGAAAATTCCAGGGTTATAAGAGTTAATGTGCAGAGAAATCTGGGAAACAGTTTTTGCTAGCACTCTGGAATAGGACCTTTCTTGAGGTACCATAGAAATGAAAATGAAGTTACTGTTTGTTTGACTGAATTCGTGCACAAGCATGACTGGAGTATGTGGTCAGAAAATTAATTTATACATCCAGGGGCCAGATCCAAATCAGTGTGGATTAGTCCTCTCCCATCTGCCTGGGAAGGATGGGATCCACACTGCTGGAAATGCTCTCCAGAAGTGGGAAATAGGTTTGGGGAGAAGCTTCTACCGAGGGCTGCAAAAAATATAATCATCCTGAAGATGTTACCACCACATCTCCCCTCTTTAATGAAGTTGAAGTTAACTTATGCACTGGTATTTTTTCCTCCCAAGCTCTGACTTGCAGAATCCTTTATCCTAGAATGGTGATTTCTCCTCCTTTCTGCGGGTTTGGAAGGTGTCAGGTGCACATCAGTTATTCTCTGCTGTATATAAATTCCTGAGTGCTGTTCATAACGCTTGCTGGAGTGTTAACTTTGGAGTGGTTGTCCTAAAACCTCATGGAGCTGTGGGGGTACCTGTCAGGGTGGTGGGTTCAGGCTGGCAGCGTGCTGGGGTCTGGCTGCTCTGGTCAGCAGCACCACTCCTGTTGTCCTCCCCTGGATGAGTCTCCATGGCTCAAGCTGATGAAACCCATCGTCCAGCGGTCTAAAATTCCTGGAAACCTGGTGTGTGAGGTGGCAGCAGCTGGATGCACGATGGACTTGGGTGCATGGTGGTGGAACAAGGACGGGGAGGACCCACCTTGCAGCTGGGACTGTGCCTGGTGGTGCTCCCCTGGACCACTGCATACCTTGCACTCTTGCTCAGCATCTTGGGTTGGTTTCTTCTCTCAAAGAAGGAGGGAGTCCCAGGGTGGGGGAATTCCCTGTTGCTTGGGTGTCCTCTTCATGTCCTGGCTCAGGTGGGGACAGAATGACAGGTTTGGCCTTGGCACCAGCTGGTGGGACCTGCCTGACATCCCCTCTTTGCCTCTTTTCCCAGGTCGTTGCACTGTCATCGTGGAGTCTTTTGAGAGATTCAATCTACTATACACTGTCTGTTGTTGCACTCATCGTGGTAAGTTTTTAAAGGTTATTTTTCTGCCCCTGTGTCTGCTGCTACCTGTAAAGGGAACCTGCTTAGAAATCACAGTCATGTAGCTGAGATCCTCGCTCCAGTGGATTTTTGTGCTTGTGGACTTCTAAACACCTGTTGGAGAAAGATGGGAGGAAGGGAAAATATTTTACATAGTTAAAGATTTAGCTCCCAGCTGACTTAGCAGCCCTTTTATCTGCAGTATTGCCACTTGGTTGATGGCAAACGAGGGTTTCTCCTCTCAGAGTCAACCACTGCTTCAGCTTAGGAGGTTTCTCCTCCCCTCCACTCACGCAGGGACCCCTGGCTTCACAGTGCCTTGGATCTTTCCTGGCCTTTTAAGGCAGAATCAAATGTAGGTGTCTGCACATTGTTATCCAAATAGTGACTCTCAGCAGGCTTGCTGAGATTTCTGTGTGCCTTAAATTTTAGAAGGTGCTTAAACGCTTTGCCATATAGGGGTAATTTGCCATATCAGGGCATTGAGGCTTCTCTGCAGCTGGAATAAAAATCGTCTTTCCTGACGGATGATGTTGCTGGTAGAAGGTTGCTCTGATAGTCTTTCAAACAGCAGCTTGAGGTGCTGGATTGTAAGTTGCACTCCACCAGTGTCTTTCCCCACCATAAATACACCTGGGGGGAAATAAATACGTTGCTGCCAAAGCTGAGGTTCAGCAGCTTTCAGAAGCTGGGTAAATCAAAGTGACTTTGTCTCCTTCCATTTCCACCAGCACAGGACTTGCAGGGCTGCAGCAATAAATAGCAGAGCAGCCCGAGCTCACCTGCTCCCTGCTCCTGGACACTTGATGGGAATGAGGGAACTAAATCACCGAGATCAGGAGTAGATAAACCACACTCACCTTCATTCAGCCCTGGGATTTTTTGGTTTTGACCTTAAAATACCATGACAAAGCTCCCTTGTTTTCTGGTGGAGCTTGGCAAAACTGCTACTCCTCGTTTCCCTTGAGAGGAACAAGATGTCTGAGGATCTTAACGGGAAGGGACGTGGTCATGGTCATCAGTGGCAGCAGTGGGATGGGGGCTGTGTTTGATCACAAAGGTCAATGCACACGCTTCATGTCCCATCATACCAAAGCTCTGTAACCCAGACCAGCCCTTGTCAGGTCACATCACGGGGACCAGGAGCTGTAACGTGGAGCACAGGGAATGTTTTGTGGTCACGTTTAGCTTCCAGCAACACAAGTAAATTGCTTGGTGCTGGTTGTCACGCAGGGGCTGCTATTTACAGGCTGTGTAGCTGCATTTCCAGAGCCCGTGGATGAGTTTCCCTGGTGCAAATACAGCCCCTGGGGCACAGGTCCTTGGGGAGGTCTGAATGGAGGGTGAGCTCCATCTGCCCAGGCCATGGGGCAGGAGGTGGAAGGAGGAGCAGGGGCAGGGGAGTGTTGCCTGTGCTGAGGTGGTGGAGCTGCTCTGGTGAAGGACCCAGCTGCAGAGCACTGCAGCCATCTGCTGGTCACCTCCTCTGCCTCTGCAGACCCTCCAGAACCAGGCGTGGATGGACAGACACCCACCACCTCCTGACACAGCCCAGCACGGAGCATCTTCCGTGGGCAAGGAGATGTTTCCTCCCCGAGGGGGTTTGCAGAGCATCACTCTGTGCTGCACTGGCTGTCGCTGCAGCCGAACTCAGCTCGTGTGGGGATCGTGTAGATCGTAAGGAAATAATGCCCTGGGCTTAGTTTTAGCCAGCAAAACTTCCCAGCAGCTCTGGAGCTGGCTGTAAATCTGTGAGCTCATCACCTGGTTGGCACCAAGGAATAGGTCAGGGGAAGAGGCCGTGTCTCTGGTGGGACACAGATGTGGGGATGAGCTGGTGGGATGAGCTGTTTTCCACTGTGGTTTCATGTATAACATGCCTGTTTTTAAACCTTTTCTCCACAGTTTATTTATGATGAAAAAGTTTCCTGGTAAGCGAATCCCTTTTTAATTTATTTTTTTTTTTCTGGTTATACCACAAAAGCTGCAATAAGTGGGGTTTGTCAGGAGAGGAGTTCCCCAGGGTAATCCAGGCAGGGGTCTCCTGCTGCCTGAGAAGCCTCTGCACAAGGTGGGCTGGAATAACTCAGTTTTGGAGCCAGAGAGGAAAGCCCAGGAGGGCATCGCTCAGTGCCCTCTGCCCACACCCCAGCAGCCTGGGGATGGGTGCCAGGGATGTCAGCCACATGGGAATGCAAAGGGCCACCCAAGCACTCATAGATAAGTGTGTTCCAATATTTTTTTAATTACTGATTTAAACCCCCAAAGCTCCTAGGACAATATTAAAGAGCCAATGACTGGTTGAAAGAAGGAAATATGAGTGTTAATATCCCCATGGACATGTTTAAATGTACTGCAATGGGTATGGTCAGCTAGGAGGGCTTCAGACCCTTTAAAAGGTGAACTTGCAGTTGTTTTGTTTTCATGGCTTTGTGTCCAGCACTTGCAGGGTGGCAGTGGTAGCTTTGGTTGCACTCACAGCCAGGGTTATTTGGATTGCAAGCACTAGGGGCAGTCAGGCTCTTCGGGTCGCCTGTTTTCCTAAGCCTGCTCTCGCTGGGGGGTTTACGTGCAATTTCAGAGAGGGGTTTCTGAAACACAGAGTTTTGCAGGGCCTTGTTTGCCTTGCTTTGTTTTGTTTCTGTAACTGCAACTGACTCGATGCCTGATTGTGTTTGACCGTGCCCTTCAACCAATGCAGAAGCTGAGAGCTGAGCTGCCAGCAGCAGGGGATGAGATATTGATGTGGTCACTGCAGCCTCTCAAAATCCTTAAAAATAAATTGTCCCGTGAGGTTTGGTGTAACTGATGGTTTCCACAAGGACTTGCAGGTTGCCCCGGGGAACTATGCAGAATACGGCAGGAGATCGCCTAGAAACAAGTTCTAAAAGTCCCATTCTCTTTTGTTTTCGTGCAAGTTTCATTAGTTTGAGACAGAAACAGTGGGGAAAAACCCTGGCAGTGTCTCACCAGCAGTTTGAACTGCTGCCTGCTGCATTCTCAGGGGTCTGTGTGCTCTCCTTTGCAGGTGGGAGTCCTTAGTCCTGGTGCTGATGTACGTCATCTACATCGTCATCATGAAGTAAGTCAGATGCACGCTCAGCTGGTAGATTCCAGTCTACTTTTTATGGGTGCAGAGCTCCAGAGCCATTTGTCCTTGCTTGGAGACCCATAACAAAGCTTCAGCACAATCAATGTAGATTTTTGTGAGCATCTGGCCCGTGTAGGTTCTTCCACACACGTCCACGCCAGCAGAGCTGGTCTGTTCTGCTGCTTGGATCCCCCCCTCCTGCCTTGTTTTTAAAAGCTTTTTTAAAAGGGAACCCAGGTTTTAACTGGAACATTCAACAAAACCCACCAGTTGCCAAGCACACCAGTGGTCTTGTCTCAACAAGTGAGAGTGGAGATTTGTTTTGAAAGGATGAATAGAGTAAATATTGTGAGAGCAACTCTCAGTGAGAACAGCAAAACACTCAGGCTGGGTTGAAGGGGACACGAGTCAGAATTCAGCTCACTTCCAATAATTAGGAACTTTTTATTGAACATGGAGGATAGCTTCAGCCTTGTGACAATCACCTGAGCAGCAGAGCAGTGCTCGTGTCTAAATCTAGAATGGGTTTTTTTGTTTCTGGAAGCAATGCTGTGGTGTCAGCAGATGTTTCAGACCGGGGAGGTTGTGGACCTCGGCCAGGTGCTCACAGTGGTCTACCCTTGCCATTGAGTGTCGTGGTGAGATCCTGGGCTCGTGTGTGTGTGTCAGCTCCTGGATACTCGAAATAAAATACAAAACAAAGGGGTTTTTTTTTCTCCCAAAGTTGAGATGGAGCACAACATATGGTCTCGTGTGTCTGTGGTAGGTCTTCGCAGGTGAAACAACACTCGTGCTCAGGTGTGGTTACGTGATGAAAAATAAATTTGGATTATGACAAGTAATCCTTATTTGCTGTATGGAATATTAATTGCACATAATACATAAGCATACATGTCCTTCAGGATTCATGTCCTGTATCTCCCATAGCCTGCTGGGCAGGGAGAGGCTGTGTTGTACATAATGAAGTTAGAGCTCTAAGAGCTCTAAACCCAGGGGGGTTTTCTTCCTTCCCACGCAGAATATGAGTCTAGGAAAAGCAATGTGTCAAGAAATCCACATAGGAGCAACAAAGCTGCATCTAGCGTGTGTTTGGTTTGCGCAGGTACAACTCAACCATCCATCACTGCTTCGAGAGGAAGACCAAAAACTCTGCCAACATGGTGAATGGCTTGGCAAGTAACACCGAGATGGACGACAACAGCAACTGCGACGCCACCGTGGTGTTACTAAAGAAAGGTAACTGCTCCAGTAAGTCACCCTCTTCCTTGCCTCATTCTCTCTGTTCACAGTTTGTCCTCTAGCCCTGGGGTGGTGTGCACCGCTGCTGCCTCCGTGGAAGGGGTGGGGAGGTGGCCCTTTGTAACCCCCATGGCTGGTGACCGTGGTGTGGTGACCACCAGCAGCTCAGGTCTCTTCTGGGGAATTCGTGCTGCTGGAAGGACTCCTCCAGCTTCCAGCCTGCCTTGCCCAGGGGCCACTTAGAGCATCACAGCCCTGCCAGTATAAGTACCTGTGCTGTGCTGAAGATGCCTGTTTGCAGCTAGTAGATGGAATTTAATTATATATTAGTTATTATATAGTAAATTCCATGCAACTTCTGTTTAACTCCATGCCAAAGCAGCACAAGCTGAGCAGGGGAAAAGGCACAGCACATACTAGTGTACACGTTAAACCTGGTGAAGGGAGAGGGGGACTCTGTGTTGATCTGGGTAGTGTGCTCTTAACTGTCTTAAACACACACAACTTTCCCCTGGAAACAACCTTTAAGTGGATTTCACTTTGAAATCTGCTCCCATTTGACTTCGGTCACATCCATGTCTTAAAATCATTGCATTTCTTCAGCCTAAAAAAGATGCTCCCCAGCTCAGCAGCAGCAGCTCGATGTGCACATTTGGGAGCTAAACTGCATTTACAGGGGATAATTCTCTTATCTGGGCAGCAGCCAAAAAGCACATGCAGTATTTGTCAGGGGTGACCCCCCCACACCCCTGTAGTCACTGGTTTAACTGGAGGAGGAGCAGTCCTGGTCTCTGGCTGCAGAGGGGCTGCCCTAAAAGCAATTAACAGAAATAAGTCTCTTTTCCTGCAGACAGTGATTGAAGGACACAGTCTGTGTGCAGTCAGCAGCTAAACATGGACTGCAGAGGGGTTTATTTGCTGACATCAAGCCCTGTGGGTCTGCCAGAGGCTGGTGCTGCTGGGGGGAGGCTTTTGTGAGAGCTGGTTTGGGGAAGCTGCTGGCGAGGTGACCACACTGCCCCAGGAGAGCCAGGCTGGTCAAACCCAGTGAGCACAAACCCAGCCTTGGTCACCTGGGTTTACCCGGTGCTGGGGGTGGGATTGGGGTTAAATCTCCCCAGAATGCAGCTTTTCATGGCTCTGTTCTGGACACTTGTGGTTGCCCAGGCTGGCTGAGGAAGGAAGAGGAGGGGATTGCTTCATTTTCTCGCAGGCTGTTCCTGTATTTACTGGAAGAATCAGGCAGAACAATTTCAGTGTTTGGGGCAATGCCATGTGGGAAATGCCAGCGTGGAGAAAGGCACAAGGAAAAGCTGTTTTCTTTTCTTTTAATAAGGATGAACCCCACGTATCTACCCCAATCCATGGGAACCTTCTCAGCCAGGAAAAAAAGTGGCCGAGGAGATACTTTTGTGTAAGACTAACAGTGATGGCAATAAGTGGTGATGCCATGAAACCTTTGGCAGTGCTCAGCACTGATTTTAACAGTTTTAATAGTGGAATTGATGGAGCTTTGCTGCAGCAGCATCTCTGCCTTGGTGGAAGCCTTGACCTGTGGACTGTGCAGAGCGGGCTTGGTTCTCCACAATGAGCACGAGTGGAGACACCACGCTGGGCATTTGTTTAAAGAAAGAAATGCAGGATGTGTAAAGACAGAAGTTAAAGGCAAAAGAGGCATATTTTGAATGACTGAAGGAATGGTTCTTACAGAAGACTTCTGGAACCCACAGGTTTGTTATTCTGAGAGCCACGTAGGGCAGAGTGCTGGGAGAAGACCCCAATTTCTCTTTGTTCCTTGGCTGCAGGGAATTTCCACCGCAAAGCCTCGGTGATCATGGTGGACGAGCTGCTGTCTGCCTACCCACACCAGCTCTCCTTCTCCGAGGCTGGGCTCCGGATCATGATAACCAGCCACTTCCCCCCCAAGACACGTCTCTCCATGGCCAGTCGCATGCTCATCAATGAGGTATGTCCTGTATCTCACCCACCTCCCCTGCTCCTGAGGGATTTGCCTTGTCCCGTAGCAGCGTTTGGGTTAACATGGAATTCTTGCGTTGTTTCTGGATCCCTGGTAGCACTTTCCTGGGTTTTATCCTTCTGACACTGACCTTACTCAGTCACCCCTTGGTATCTGTCCCCATGGGGATTTAGCAGAGCAAGTTTGGAGTCGCTGTGTGGTTCTGTTACCTGTAGATGTTGCTCACAGGAGGTGCCTCTGCCTTTGGTGTGGATATTGCTCAGGGAGCAGGACTCCATCGAGTCTGCACTTAGTCTGACCCTGCTCTGGAGTCCATTCTACACCCGCTGATCCTTCTCTTATGTTGTATGTGAGATTTATGGAGTCACCTGCAAGCAAGCCTCGTGTTATACCTGATAAAATTCACCCCTTTTGCTTTTAGAGCCAAATTTTTGAGAACTCTGCACACCTCTCTTCCTCTGCTCCTTCCTTTCTCTTAAAAAAAACTCATCTTTTACACAGTCTGTCTCCCAGCAAGAATTTGTGCCTGTATTTACAGAGACAGAGGCTGATCAACAGCAGGACTTACACCAACGGCGAGTCAGAGGTAGCCATCAAAATCCCCATCAAGCACGTGGTGGAGAACGGGACAGGTCCCAGCAACTCTGGTGAGAGGGGCGTGAACGGCACCCGGCGGGACGAGGACGTGGCCGAGGCTGGGAACGAGACCGAGACCGAGAACGAGGACAACGAGAACAACGAAAACGATGAGGAAGAGGGGGAGGATGATGATGATGATGACCACGAAGGGCCCTACACACCTTTCGACCTACCCAGTAAGGAGCTCCTGGGTTTGTGTTGCTCCAGGCGGCAAGACTGGGTCTGGGTGTGCCCACAGATGTGTGTGGAGGTAGAAGTGTCTCTGAGAGCTCCCAGCAGCCTGCACCTCCCATTGTAGCCCCCAGTCACAGGTAGAAGATGAGAACAGCAGGAATCTCTCAGGATGCAGACTCCTGGGCTTGGACGTGTCTGTGCTGCAGCTCCTGTGTTGTCCCAGTGCTGCTGACGCAGTCAGAGGGGAGAGGCAGCATCTCCAGGGGGTGGTTCCTGCCCCCAGGACCTGTCTCACCCTCTGGAGGGACCTGTCTCACTCTGCTGACTGCAGAGGATGCTGAGGAAGGTGGGGCTGCTGGCAAGGTGCTGAGCACAGGTCAGATGTGTCTGCATCTAGGCTCCATCTTTTCCGTACCCTCCCATAAGGTGGTGGAAGATGGATCAGATCTCTCTCTATAACTTGTTTTTTGTGTGATACCTGTAAGAACTTGGTCCAGGGAGAGCAACTCTGACCCATCACTTAACAAACTCTGGGGGAGGCCCTTCATGGTCCTTCCCTGTGCCCTTCTCTGCCCTCCCATCTCACCATGATCTGAGCAAGGAAAGTCTTGTCATTGGCTGTTGGATAGCAGCTAGGCTGGGGTGTCTCTGGCATCTTGCTTGTGAGTATTAACAACGTAATGACACTCTGGACTAAATCAGGCTGGAATTGTGATTGTTTCCCTCTTCTTGTTTGGCAGCTGGCAAGGTAGAAATCTTGAAGTGGCTCTTCACGTGGCCATTGAGCTTTGTCCTGTACTTCACCGTGCCCAACTGCAACAAACCCCACCTGGAGAAATGGTTCATGGTTACCTTTGCTTCTTCTACCCTCTGGATTGCAGCTTTCTCCTACATGATGGTGTGGATGGTACGTACCAGCTACAGCAGGAACCACAGCCTGGGGGAGGCAGCAGAAGAGGGGTTTGTCAGCTTAGAGAAATGTGCAGAAAGTTCTTGAATTTTTAGATGAGAAATGTTAAATCTGCTTCCGTTTCTACTAGACCTGTCCCCACTAAGGAGAAAATTCAGGTCCAGTAGCCATGGCCTTTGAACTTGATTCAGGGCTGGACTTTACACCCGGATTCCTTAAGATGGGAAAAAATGACACTGGGGGCAGTTTGACACCCCCTCATCGTGCAGGGCAGGGTAAAGGGGCCCTGATGCCTGTAAGAATCTGTCCTCAATAGCTTTTCCTTCTCTGGGAGCAGGAGACAGAGTTGTGGCTAATAACACTTTGAACTCAGCACGAGCAAAAGCAGGGGACGGCCAAATTCTCTGCTCAACAGGAACTTAATTCTACCTCATTATTCCGCAGGTAGAAGGGGATAAATAAAATGAAGTTCACATTTCCCTGTGAACAAATCAAAGCAGCTACATTAAAGGGGGGTCTATTTGGGTTTGTTTTCAATAACCCTTGTTACCCTCTACAGGAAATAGAAACCTACTTGTTTTCTTCTGCTTTTCATCTGTGAGGATGAGGTGTGTTTTAAAACCAAAAAAAAAAGCTATCCCAGCTTTCCATAGCTGAAACACCAGAGCCCACAGGGTCACTGCACTGCCTCCAACATGCTGCAGAGCTCAGGAGAGCAGTGACACGTGGCTGGGAGGAGGTGAGCATCATTACACAAAGGTGTCCAAAGTTTAGAAGTACTAATCAATTTGAAGAGCTCTCATTTATCATAGAGCAGAGCAAAAGGAGGAGGAGATTAAAGGTGTCACTGGGGGATGTGTCCCTGCATGCAGCGTTTCCACAGTATGATGGACCATGGGGTTGTTTAGTGCCTGCTTGGCCATTGTTTGTGTAGAATAATGTCTTTGGCCAAGAGCAGGACAGTGTCACCCAGGGTATAGTCTCTTTTCCAGGTTAGGGTCAGGAAAATGGTGAAAGGTGTGAAGCAGGCAGCCAAAGAGGGTGCTAAGAGGTGAGTGCTGTCCTCTGCCAGGCGATGGATATACCAAAAATCCTGGTTTTCCTGGGTTCTCTGCAAAGAAAGTCTGAGCAAAGCCTGTCTGACAGCACCTGGCAGAGCTGGCCCCTGGTTTTGATTCCTGTGAACTGCTTGACAGCCTCTTTCCTCCCCCCAGGTGACAATCATTGGGTACACGCTGGGGATTCCAGATGTGATCATGGGCATCACCTTCCTGGCAGCTGGAACCAGCGTGCCGGACTGCATGGCAAGCCTGATCGTGGCCAGGCAAGGTGGGTTCAGCACGGGGGGGTCCCCCTGCCCTGGGAGGGTTCCCTTGATGTGTCCCCAGGGTGAGAACATCCAGAGCCCTTCCCCGAGGCTGAAGTTTCTGACAAAAACAAAGGAAATTAATTTTATTGTTATTACGAGCAGCTTAACAGGTTCTTCATGATGGGGTGGACAAGTTTGGGCACTATTGCCAACTTCCCCAGAAGTCACAACGTTTTTCTTAATTTAAATACTGGTGGGAGTACAATTGTTTAGAATCTTTGCCTTAACCTGGGGGAATTGTCTGGGTTAGCCCAGATGAATATATTTGTGTTTAAAAGCTGAAAGGCTTTCCTGAGACGTGTCTGATGGTGGGTTTTTTCCATCCCTGCAGGTATGGGGGATATGGCTGTGTCCAACTCCATCGGGAGCAATGTGTTTGATATCTTAATTGGCCTGGGCCTCCCGTGGGCTTTGCAGACCCTGGCAGTGAATTACGGATCATACGTAAGTCCTACATTTGTTTGCATGATTCTTTCCTAATTGTTACTTTAAAAAAACATTTATTTAGGGGGAAAAAAAAAAAAAAGCAGAATTCTGTAGACTGGATTTGAAGGAACGAACAGTTTTGCTGTGTTATGGTTTGGGATAAGCAGCAGTTAATTGTCAGTGGACATTCCCCATCCTTTGGGGGACAGGTGCTTCCACCTCCTCCTTAAAGTCTGTTGCTGTCAGCTGGACACCACTTGGACAGCAGTGGAGGACGGAGGGAAGGTTCTTGATTACAGTCACTGAGGGAATGCAGATTAAAAGAGTGTAGAGTCACAGAGTTGTTGAGGTTGACAGGTGCCTCTGGAGATTGCCCAGTCCCCAGCCAAGAGCAGGATGCTTAGGACCATTTCCAGGTGGGTCTCAGGTAGCTCCAAGGGTGGAGGCTGCACAGCCTCTCTCAGCAGCCTGTTTGACCACTCAGAGTAAAAAGCATTCTTATGTTTAGATGGAATTTCTGTATTTAAAAGCATGTGTGTTGTCTCTTGTCCTTTCAATGGATGCTGCTCAGAAGAGTCTGGCTGCACCTTCTCCATCCTCTCCTATCAAATATTTATAAATATCGGTAAGATCCCCCCGAATCTTCTGCTCTCCAGGCTGAGCAGTCCCAGCTCTTCCAGTCTCTCTTTGTATGTCAGATGCTGCAGTCCCTTAAACCATCCTTGTGGGCCCCCACTGGAAGTCCATACCTTTCTTGTATGGACCAAGCACTCCAGATGTGTCACTGGTGCTGAGTAGGGAAGGATCCTCTCCCTCTCCCTGCTGGCAGCATCCCCTAACGCTGCCCAGGATGCTGTTGGTGCTCTGTGCCACAAGGGTGCATTGTGGCCTTATGTCCACCAGGATCAGAGAATTGCCAGGGTTGGAAGGGACCTTAAAGTTCATCTAGTTCCAACCCCCAGGATCAAGTCTTGCTCTGCCAAGCTGCTTTCCAGCTGGTCAGCCCCAGCATGTGCTGATACCTGGGGTTATTCCACTGCCCACTTACTGAGTCTGTTCTTCCTCCACTACTCAGAGGTCACTTGGCCACCCTCCTGCTGCAGCTCTGGCCTTCTGTTACCAGCCATAGCTAACCCCACGTGCTAGGAGGGCTTTCAGGGAACAGGCAGCATCCCTCTGCACCCAGAGAGACCTTTGAAAGAGTCTCTTTCCCCTCTCTTCCAGCCCCAAGCCCTGCACACGTTGCTGACTCTGTAATCCTGTAAGAATCCTTCCCCAGTGGCCCTGGCAAATCCAGACTTGGAAGCACGTTTGCTCCGTGTCTTCCATCCAATTGCTTCCCTCTGGGGTCTTGTTTTGGATGTGGAGCTGATAAACCAGACTTCAGCCAGGAGTATTTTTAAGAACAGGGATTTTAGCCTAGGGATAAACTGCCAGGTTCATTTTTTCAGATCGGGTTTTGGAAGTATAATCATGTGTGTGTGTCCACCACTCCTCTGCCTGAAACTTCAGCCAGTTTCAGCAAAACTTAACAAGTTAGAAGTCTTGGAGGCATTGCATTCCTCTCCATGCAGCTTGAGAGAGCAGGAGTAACCCCAGCACAAGCCTTGTTAGACATCAGAGAATCCAGAGGGAAGTGGACACTTGAGCAACACAGCCATACTCCAAGGATGCTTTCTTTGGAGTCTAAGGAAAGGTCTGAGAAGGAAATTCCATTGAAACATGCAGGAATGCAGCACGACCAGCTTGGGGAGACCACTGTCTCCTGGCAAGACCTGGGGAATGCAGGATTTACACCGAATGTGCACTGCAGGAGGAGGGTGCTCAGGTAGCCAGAGGGTTCCTGAATGAGGTAATTTCAGGCCCTGGGGCAAAACCCGTTTGGGTTTTGGCAATAGCTGCTTGTTTTCCCTTCAGCAGCTGCCAGACAAGAACTGAAGCATGGAGTCACTTTTATTCCCGTTTTTTTCCCTCTGCTGTTTAGCTCCAGCCTCTGTAACTTGTTGGCTGCAGGAGCTGGGGCTGGTGGCAGCATCTTTGTAGGTACTGCACCAGAGGGAGCAGATTTTGAGCTTGCAAACCTTTCATGTGTGATCAGCCCAAACTGAGCATCCTCCTGGCTTGCTCTAGCTGCCAGGTACAAGCCAAACCTCCAAGGGGAGTTTGGGAATGCTGCTTTTTTCCCCCTTGCAGCACAAATGCTCTGTCTGCAGACAGCTCTCTCCTGGGGGAGAAGCATTTCCTATTCCTAAACGAACAGAGAGCTGAGATGTTTCTTCTATAATTAAGACTTCTCCAGCTGAGGCCCTTTTTCTGCTCTTTGCTAAAAACTGAAGTGCTCTCCTCCCTTGCTGTGAGCTGAATGTTTTGCTAGCCCTGTTTTCCCTGAGCTTATATGTTGTCACATGCCCTGAGAAAACCTATTCCATTGCCCCTTGTAGGAAACACCACTTGTCTCCAGAGAAGGCAGCTTGGCTGATTCCTGATTCTGATACAGACAGATCAAGGGCACGTTTCTCTTAAGCTTTTGTACCGAATTTCAGACTCTCCTGAGCTCCTCTGCTCACAGTTGGGAGTCACAATAAGAAACAGGGCAGGCTGCAGTGATTGAAATCAGAGAGGTGGGATCAATTCCTGGGTTAAAACTGTATTTCCAGAGCTGCAGACCTAATGGGAAATCTCTGAAACAGCAGCAGGTAGCCCCAAATCAAACACAGGGAAAGAAAGGGTCCTTTAGGCAGATGGAGAACTACAATGGGAGAGATGAGAAGGAAGTGCAGGGTGGATTTAGCTATCCCAGAACCACTGAGCAACCCTGTGTAAAACAATCCATGGTTCTGTACAATGACTTTTTTAATAGGCAGGTGCAACATGTGCAGGGTCGCAGCAGATTCCAGCAGATCTCAACCTGTCTCCTTTGAGTTGTTCTCTTTGGTGATAAGTAACAAACAGCAGCGTTTGCTGGGATTAAATGTTCTTATTTTCCTTAATATCTGGGATGGCTCCGTTACATTTTCAGAGAACCATTTCCAGGTAGCCCAGAGCTTTGGCAGCAACTCTCTGGTTCCTCTTCGTGCAAGAATTAAACACCTTGGTGCCCAGTAGCAGGTTTGATAGAAGGGTTTTAGAGCTCTTCTCACCTCTTATCTTCACCCTCCTCTGTCCCTTTCCCTCCTGCTCTGTGGCTTCACGGCAGGGAGGTGCCACGTATGCATCCATCATCTCCTGAGCCACAGTGGGAACAGCTGGAATTCTGCACAGCCTTTGAGCTCACCAAGGAGGTTTTTTACCCAGAGAATTGCACTTTTTCTCCCAGCAAGCCCAGCTGTGATACGTATCCAGCTCAGCCAACAGCCTCCTGACAAGGTGCATTCCATTTGCCTGCCCTGGGAAACCATCCTTTGCTACAGACATGGAAGGGTTTTAATCCTGCTGTCCTGAGAGAGGTATTAGGTGATCACCCTAATAAATGGTCCTATTTTTGGAGGAGCAAAAAGCACTGGGAAGTGAAAACTGCGTTAGAAAACACCCCTTCAGGAAACCCTTCCTTTCTATGAGAATAGCCAAGGAAAGTTCTTGTTGTTTAGGTTAATTAATAGATGGTTGCTTTGCTCAGCAGTGGGAGCTGGGCTGGATCCCAGGCCAGGAGCGTTGACAGTTAAACCCAAGGTGGGAACTGTTAACCTGGAGTGAAACTCGAGTGTTTTAATGCAATAATGCAGGGAAAATGGGTGCTCAGGCTGCTGAAGGACACCTTTGCTTTGCCCATCTGGGGTCATTGTGACGTGTGTTCCTGGTACATTGATAAAGCTGCTGTAGATAATTAGCACACACTTCCTACTTTTCAGTAATCCTTCATAGCAACTTGCATTGCCCTGAGTGACCTCCAGAGAGGAGCCTTGCAGACAGAAAGCAGCCCCAGACACCCCTCTTTGGAAGCACCATCCTCAGCAGACCAGACACAGAGACCTTTGGAATGGTCTTTCCAAACCTCTGCTGCTTTTATGGACACTAACGATGTAACTGAGAAGCAGCATCTGCACTTTCGGTTGAATTCAGACATTTTCCATGCTAAAATACTTCCAGCTGCTTCATTTGTTTCCTTTTCCTGTAGATCCCTTTCCGATTGATGTATTTTTTACTGACTGTTTTTACAGACATTGGCACTGGTCAGGCAGAATTCCTGACTGGAATCCAGATAGGAATTTATTGTCAATTTATATCGGTCTTTCCCAGCCAGCTGCTGCTCTTCTGGGGTAGCAGGGGAGGTGACTTTAAATTTGTATTTCAGTTAAAGTTAGTTTAGGGTTTTTTTTTTCGTTTTAGAACAACTCAAACGGAAATCCAGGTTATCTGTTGTAATGATGTAACAGTGTAAGAGATGACAAAGCCCATGTGGAACAGTCTGAAACGCTGTCAGGTCTCGGATGCTGCTCTAATAATGCTCTTTCTTCTTTGACAACAAGGAGTAGGCAAAATAATCTGTGATGTAACAGCCTGACTTGGCGTCTGCACGTTGCAAACCAGCGTTGAGCAACACAGCAGTTTAGGAGAACACAATGAACAGCAAAGAGAAACCTTGTTGCTTGAAATTGTGACGTGTTTTGTGAACTTCCTTCTCCCACAGATCCGGTTGAACAGCAGAGGACTCATCTACTCTGTCGGCCTCCTGCTGGCATCTGTTTTTGTCACAGTATGTATTTAGCCTTTTGTTCTTCACTTCCAAACGAGTGGTTTTAATGGACGTTTTCTTCACCTCCAGCTGTAGTGGTGGTTGCACAGTCAGGGACAGGAGTGCTGTAAACATCTGAGACTTTAAGCTGGCACTTGGCAGAAGTTGGCACTGTCACGAGAGGCCTCTCAAATTTGTGTATTTTTCATGGGAGGAGCCCAGTGATCCATCAGTAATCAGTACAATTTCCATTAGTAATCAGTACAATTTCCATTAGTAATCAGTAGTTGTGTTTCACACTGGAGCCGAAGCAGATCCCTGGATGTATGAGGAGATCCATTCCCCTGTGGGACAGGTAGACAAAATGCTGTACAGTCTATTTTTGTAGGAACCTTCTGAAATACAGCACAGAACAAATAGTGCCTGGGCATGGCAATGTTTCTGTTGAAGTCAGTGCCTTGTGTTCCCCGGCCTGCCCAGGTCCAGCACAGCAGCCTAGGATGGCTGCAGAGAAGAGCATTTATGTGATATCTTCCAAATCTTGAGACCAGCTGCTGTAGCAGGTCCTCCTGGGCGTTGCACACCGACGTACACAAGACTTTAATCTTCGAGGAGGTTTGTGTGGGAGCAAACCAAGCAGAGTCCAGCACAGCCTCAGACTGTGCAGCTCTGGGCTGAGGAGCAGGGAGGCACATCAAGCATTTTGAGTGAGGGAAAAGGCAGCTGGCCTTTGAAAACGTTTCTGATGGGGTCGTTCTTGCAAAAATGAAGTTCATTGCCAAAACTCAAGGCCCTTGGGCCAAGACTCGAGGTGATGTAAGTCAGGATGGCTTCAATGGCTGTGATTTACTGCTCGCTTGTGATGTGATGGCTTCCAGGCGGCCACGACCTCTGAGGGGACAGTCACCTTGGTGCTCCTGTCATGGAGCAGGGGATTGACCCCTTTATCTGAAATGCTCCAGCTGCAGTTGTCTTACCCTGTGTTCGTTGCAGGTCTTTGGCGTCCACATGAACAAATGGAAGCTGGACAAGAAGCTGGGGTGTGTGTGCCTTTCCCTGTACGGCATCTTCCTGTGTTTCTCCATCATGACAGAGTTCAACGTCTTCACTTTCGTGAACTTGCCCATGTGCAGGGATCACTGATGCAGGTGTCAGACTGTCGGGAGGAGCTTCCCTCTTACCTGTGCAATACAAACCTCGGCTGGCATCTCCTGGACGCGGTGCACCTCCGAGTCGTGACCTACGTCCTGCTCACTGTTCATAGGACCCGTGGCCTCCCTCTAGCTCTGCCCTCTCCCTGACCCCCCCACAACCTGGAAAAATCCTGCGTCGATGTGAAGAATTCTTCTTTCTTTTTTTTTTTTTTTTCCTCCCAACATTCATGTGATTTCCTAGCTCAGTTTCTGAACAGTGTGACTGGGACTCTAGATGAACTGGCTGCTAACTGGCGTCAAGCCAGGCAAAACTGGTCTGCTACAATTCCTTCTTTTTTTAAGTTATTTGATGGAAGACTGATCTAATTTATGACTTAAGACTATTGCAACAATGCAGAAGAGGGTACGTCGTACAGGGGCTGATTTTCGAGGAGAATCGTGGGAAATATTTTTGGTTTTTTGGGGGGTTTGGTGTTTTTTTTTAGTTTTGTTTTTGGGGGGTTGGGGTTGTGGGGTTTTGTTTTTTGGTTTGTTTTTTTTTTTTTTCCTTTTTGGTTGTTTGGGGTTTTTTAATTGCTAGAGATCAACGTCCTCTCTTGCAGCTTCTCCTTCTGAGCGCTGGGTCTCCTGTAGCAACCCAAAGGTCACAGGGCAGTGTAATATGGGAGTACAACCCAAGGTACTTGGCGTGTGAAGGGATTTACTGCGTGTTAACAGAAGATTGTCAAGGCAGCAGATGATGACTCTTTACCATAAATAACGAATCTTGTACACGTGTGATGAGGAATGCAAGGTAAAGGTGGATTCCAAGGGTAAACACTGCTACTGCTCTACTCCTGATGCTGGAGTTTTATCACTGGGGTGTTTGTGGTATTTCCAAGCAATAGTTTGATGGCCAGCCCAGGAGGGCTCCCGAGGAGATGTCCTGGTTTTCAATGGTCTGCACGTGGAAACGGAAGGTCAGAACTTTCTCTGCTTCACCAGATTTCTTGTTTTGTGGGGGATTCAATAGTTCATGTCTTATTTGTTCCGAGGAGGACATGAGTAGGTGTCAGAACTTTTCTAAACGAGTTACAGACACTGGTTTCGTTAAAAGGAAAGAGGCATATTTTGCACAGACATAGTTACCGACGTCATAATTTGCCATTCTTTAAAGAATACACTGGACCTGGCCAGATATTTGTCGTCTTCAGCGGTCGAACTTACCTGAGAACAGATCATGTGGATTCATCACCCCTCCTTTGGGAGGGAGGAAGACACAGAGAGACACGGCACTTTTTAAAATGTGGAATATCTTCAATGCAGACTCGCTTACAGATCCTAAGTTATTGTGAAAGTTTAGCTCTTCATTGTTCCAATATCCCTGCTAGATTTTGTATAATTCTGTATTAATATGCAGGCAGATTCCACCCCATGAGAAACACCATCACAGCTTCATTTGTATGTATTGATACTGTGGATTCTTGCCAGTGCTGGCTCCTGTATTTACTTTAAGCACTGATCACTTCTGGTTCATTTGGTATGTTTTTTCCTCTTTCTTGTATATGTTCTACTATGAAATGTATTACGATACTACCAGCTAGGTGAATGTTTTTGTCTATGGTACAAACAGTGGCAAATATTGGTAGTAAAGGCACAGCAAACCCTACGTAAAAGAAAGAAAGAAAAAGCAAAACGCCAAATCCTAACCAATAGCAGGAAGAAAACCCCTCCAATTTAAAAAAAAAAACAAAAAAGGAGAGAGAGTCCCGTTCACAGACAGAAAGCCAATTTTTCTTTCATTTGCACTTTTGGAAGTG
Organism: Brachypteracias leptosomus; assembly: GCA_013401335.1. Classification (NCBI taxonomy): domain Eukaryota; kingdom Metazoa; phylum Chordata; class Aves; order Coraciiformes; family Brachypteraciidae; genus Brachypteracias; species Brachypteracias leptosomus. The sequence goes on along the minus strand of VYZX01020823.1, from coordinate 17,631 downwards.
GTTTCTTTGGTTTAACTTTCTTTGGTAAACCCAAATATTTGCCCCCCGTGGTTTCCATTCAGCTCAGCACCTGGTTTTCTCTCCCTTCCTTACGACACGTGTGGAGGCGCCGGCGGCTGGTGTGCTGGGAAAACCACAAACCACCAGCCTCACCAGCAACGTGTGGGGGTGGATCCTTGGCGAGAAGAAAGAAGGGTCTGGGGACAGGCAGGAGAGTCAGTGACACACCAAGGTCACCACTTCTCACCCTGGAAACCACCCGTGATGCTGCCTGCGAGGGATGCAGCCTGTCTGGGCAGCCCTGCCCAGGCTCTGCCCGCTGGAGTCCTCCCGCTGTACCTTCCTCCTGTGGTCCCTATTTTTTTTTTTTTGTTGTTGCTGTTGTTCCTTTTGTTGCTGTTGTTAATGAGATTAATAATAATAATAACCACTAAAATGCCTAAAATACTTCCTTAAGTCAGTGTTAGCAGCGACGTGGCGCCTGTCACTGAACCCCACCCCGCGGCGATGCTCCTCTGGCAAGGGGCAGTGAGAGGTTCCTTGCTGGCAGAAGGGGGAGATTTGGGGAAGGGGGAAAAAAAAAAAGAGAAGTTTCACATCAGGGCCTATTATTACTTCTCTTTTGAATATTTATACTGCTGCTCCAATGGAGCCAGTTGGATCTATTTCTACGAAATAGCCGTTACCTCTCCCGTGGCACAAAACCCGCACGAGTGTTTTGTAGGAACTTTTCCTATGGGTGTGCATTAAATACTGTCGTATGTCGTAGCTTTGCATTGTGTGTAAAACCTGCAATACCTTCTTCTGGAACGTTCTGCGAGCCGTGTGTGCTGAGCAGAAGCAAGAGGTACGTTGAGCTGCCATAATCTGTGCCATATATCCCTCCATGAGCGCTCCCTGTGTTGACAGTTCCAGCGAGACGTGCTCGCCCTTTGCGACCAAATCGACCAGAGCTGCTTTGGAACAGGACAGACCAACTGAATGTCTGTGCTCTTCTTTTTTTTGTCTCCAAAACAGAGAGCCTCTCGAGTTTGTTGTTAGCCTGTGGAAAAGTCCCCAAAGCAAAAAAAATTGGGCAATTTTTAGTGTGCTCGCTGTACGACCTCTCCAGAGCTCACAGTTGTACTCACGTGCAGTGGGTGCCAGTAGCTTTGCTGGCTCTAGCCCAGCAGTCTGAGGGGTTCTCTCCTCCAGCCTGAGATTCCAGCAGCTGCTGGCTGGACATGATGGGACAGCAGTTCCCTGGTGAGGAGCCAGGGCTGGCAGAGCCCCTGGAGATGTGGGGATGGTGGGGATGGGGTGTGGCTGGGGCAGAGAGGGGCTGTGGAGAGCTTGGGGGGCTGGGGGAAACCAGGGGTGAAGCCAGGCTGGGCTGGGTTGATTTGAATATGACTGTGATTCATTTGCAGTTTTATTCTCCTGAAAGCAGGGGTCACCTTCACAGCTGGGGCTGCTCTGGTCTTTGGGCCGGTCGACTGTTTCTGTGTCCATCCCTGGTGGTTTCAGACAGTCCTTAGTGAGTATTCTCCTTCTCCTCAGTGCAGAGCACTCTGCTGCAGCCTCAGCTTTGGCTTGGTTTAAATCAGTGATCCTTTGCTGGTGTCAGCTCTGCTCAACGTGTGCTTGGCCTTCCTTTGGCAGCGGCTCAAGGGCAGGATGGTAGGATAGGATAAGAGGAGACCATCAGAGATGCTGGAAAAGCGGCTTTCATCCCTACCAAAGGTGAATTTTATACTTGCCTTGCCTTTTTTCATTTTTTTCCCCCTTTTTTTGATGTACTGCGCATTTTGGTAGCCTGACGTGTGTGTGTGGGAGGAGATTCCCACTGGTACAGTTTGTGTGTTTGCTTTTCCTGAGATGCTACTTGCTTGATTTCTTTGCAACTTTCTGTCCTCAGTGGTGTCATTGAAATGGATTTATTTGGGTTTGTGATGTTGGTGCTTGTGGAAATGAATGCTTGACATTCAGATAGGAGTGACTGGTTTTTTTTCTAGACAAATCAAGTAAGACAGCAACCTAGTTTTGGAAAACCAACAATCAGTGTAGGTGGAGCAACCTTAATGTAACATTTAATTAGGATTTTTTATATGCCTTTTCCAAATAACTATATTAATGCTTGTGAGATAAAATGTAGATTGAGTATTGTTGGATAACTTTTGAGGAAACCATAGCATCGTGCTGGTTGACCATTGTTTCTTACACCAAGGTTTTTGGGAAGCCCTAATCCTTTCAAGTAGAGCTCACAGGGATGCAATAGTGCGAGGTTTATCTCTTTCAAAGTTACACCACTGGAGCTTTAAACTTGTTTTAAGTATATACTTGGAAAATCAGGCTCGGTGGACCATGTTTCGCTGGATTTAAATCTGCCTTGTACACCTCCTTCATCAGTAGCCCCACTGTAAGTTAGTCTAAAATAGACTTAAACCCAGGTAAGAACGTCTGCAATGGGTTTGTACGACGTTAGCAGGATCAGTTTAAAGCCATGATCCTAAGGAAAGTGGTGGAAGTGTTGCAAATTTGGAAGACCTCAGCCACTTGCCTTCAAATGTGTGGAACTGCAGAGCTGGAGCATAATGCAAGGCTTAAGATTTTTGAAGTGTTTTCAGTATTCTCTGATGCAGTGAATGTTGGCCCCGTGCAATCAGCAGCAAAATCCTGTGGCTGTTTTGTAGGGTCAGTGTTTGCAGCAGTAAGTCCTGAACAGGGACAGTTGCACTTTGTTTTTTAAAGAGGAACGAACTCTTTATTTTCTTACCTGAATAGATAACTGAGTAACTATTAATACAACCTTTTAGGGCATTTACACTAATAAACTGTTAGCACTTAGTGGCCTCAGATCTGAAGCCTGTTTGGTAAATGCATCAACTTCCACCCAAACTGCTCTGACTGGTTTGGCTGGATCTCCAGAGTCAGTCTCAGGTGTGGACAAATCCTTTCGGAGAAGTTTTCTTTATTCCCAGAAAAGCAAGGAGGGAAGGAATGGCAGCTTGTTTTGCTGTGCACCAGGGGATATCATTTGGCTGTGAACTCTGTTGTTCACCACCCTGGAGCAGCCTGAGATCTGGGCCAGGTTATCCAAGTTTGGGCAGAAGCACCTAATTTCAGGAAAGCTTCTAAAAAAGCACACTTTGTTTAAAGTGACAGATTTTGTAATGTGTTTATATGGTTAAAATGACTTTATCGTGGTCTATTTTAGGTAGTTTTTTTTATTTTACTTTCCCTAATAGCCTTGCAGAACTAGTTTTAAACCTTCCACACCAGAACAGCCTGACAGGAGTCTTGTCAGCCTAATCTTTGTCTGCTGGGTGGGATTTGAATGGTGCTAAAAGTCAACAGGATAATTTTACAGCGACAATTTAAGTAACTTTTTCTTCTTGGCTGGTTGAGGGAAAACGTAACATGACAACCTCTGGGGATGTGATATTACAAGAACATGCCCTTGCATCCTGACCTGGAATCCTGGTGCCACTTGCGTGTCAATAGGGTTAATTACTCTTGGCAGGGCTATGGTAGTGAAAGGCAGTTTGCAGGTCCTGTACTAGCATCCCTGTCACTTCTTGACTCCACTTTGCCAAGAAAGGGTTAATTTTCTATAGGATGCCACCCCCTGGCTATAGGATCCATATGCAAACCTCCTCCCTGGCTGTTACAGCCTTGGAATTTCAGCTTGTCCTTTTCTTAGCAAATGCTAAAACAATGAGAACCGAGCTGAGGGAGGAAAGGAATGGGCCCTGCTCAGTGCTGGTTGTGCAAAGATGATTTTACAACAAATATAATTGATCTGATTGAGTGATTTTATATCTAACCTGGGCCTCTTACACTTTGATGAAGCCAGACTGTACTGTACTGATTTTACTGAGGGGCTCAGCTGTAAGTTCATGTCATTTACTGGCAGATTTTTGGCATTGTATTTTTAAAATGCATGGACATAGATTTATATTCAAGCAACATATGTATATATATATATATATAGTGTGTGTGTGTATATATATATATATAGTGTGTGTATATATATACACTTTACCTATTATGTCTACTGTTGTCACAATGAAGCCCTGTGATAACCACCTGCCATCTGCATAGGAATAAAGCCCTATCATGACAACTGCTCAGATGCTGAGTGTGTCACTATTTAAGATAGTCTGATGCCCATCTATTTATAAATGCAAGAGGTGGTTCCTAGTTTGCTTCCACTTTGTGCTAGCAAGTGAGTGGTGCATGGCAGTTGCCTACCTATAACATAGCAGGTCAAAAGCTTTAAACAGCTTATCTTTTTACACCCAGTAGTTTTTCTAGTCGTAGCTATTGCTGGTCATTTGAAATTCCAGTTGCATTTTCTGAGCATAAAGAGCAGAAAATGTTTTCTGCTGAAAAATCAATTCTCCTTGAAAAAGAAAAAAGCATGAGACATTGAGGAGATCAGGAACTTCTGTACATTTTATTAATCATACATTAAGAGCTGAGCCCCTGGTTCAATAAAACATTTGCTCAGAAGATGGTTTAGGACCCTGATTTCAGTTGCCACCTAAAGCTAAGGCCAGGTTTTCCTGAGTCAGGGACCAAGCAGGCTGAGCCATAAAAAGCACCACCACAAAACGTGGTGAGACCCTCTCAGATGCTTCTTGCAGCTTGTGTTGGTAGATCAGCTGAGGAACACCGAGAGACCCAAAGATGCTTCTGCAACACTCACCTCGTGATCTATAAAAGTGTATAAATAGCAAACACTCATTGCACTATAACATTTGAAATACCTCTGTCACCAGGTACCATTTGCAATAATTGAAATGCACATTTCATAAGATACCAACAAGTAGATTTGTTTTATTTTTTTAGTGGTTTTTTTCTTAATTTTTCAGTAAGGAAGTAATCTTCCTTCGCCTGGTTTTCCCCAGCAGCCTTTAACAGTGAATGGCTCTGGTTAAATGTGAAGACGTCTCTTTGCAATGGATGCCATGAAGGTGGAGGTGACATTTCTTGTCCCTGCTTTATGACAGGGTAGTTACCTTTTCCAGCAGGCAGGGATCTCCACCTTGAAACCCTGCACTAAAAATGATCCCACCACTTGCAAGGGCAATAATTCCCTATTTCCACCGTGTGGTGTTGGTTGCAGGTAGGTCAGTGAACCTCTGTCGTGGAAGAATATATCACGACACTGATGTTGGTGTGAATGACAGCAGGGCTTGTTGTGGGGAAATACAAGTCAGTGAATTGAGGGCAGAAAACTGGAAGGCTGCATTTCAGATTAGGGCATTTTTCGGAATAGGAAAGGAAAAAATTGGAAGGTAAAGGCTGACTGCACAAAGTGCTGCATCAGCCCTTCCTACAGGTTTGTGTAATGTTCAGGGTGTACACAAAGGATGTCAAGCACAAGCTCTGCCCAGCTGTTCCCCCTAGATGCTCAGCAGCAATCCTTTTCTTTCAGCAATTCTCTCTGGAGAGTCAAAGCCTCCCAGTGCAACCTGCATTGCTTTATCTCAGGTTGTTCTGTGAAATTGCACAGAAAGCAAGCACAGAACTTGAACTACAGCAAGTTCTTTGCAAGAAGCCAGAGCAAGGTGTGTGTGGAATATAAGGATTTTTTATTTTTCAAATGGCAGAAGCAAAGGACACAAGGTATGATTGGTAATTACTCAGCACTCAGGGAGAACAAGCGCAGATGGGAGTAATGTGGCACCACAAAAAGCTGGTTATTGTTAATGAGGACACTGGCAGGGATTGCCTCTACGGGGAGGTTTGCCCCAATGCTATCTGATCTTTACAGCTCCAGATGAAAGGATTTCTGCCTGGTGGGCAGCACTGCACCCCTTTGTCAGGGACGGGAGGAGAGGGAGCAAAAATACCAGTGTCTCCCACTGGGTTCTTCCCCTCCCTTCACAGGTATGTGTTTTATCCTTAGGGGGTCGCCTGAAGACCCTGGTGGCCATCTGCATACCTGAGAGATGAGCTGGCCTGCAGACAACTTGGCCATTCAATGGAGATTTAGGGAGAAATTCGGCTGAATGTTCCCTTGAGGGATAGTTTGATTGACTTCACTGTCCTGGTAGAGCTGGGGCCCCTAATGCAGGCAGGGTTTGTAGCAGATGGCTGAAGGGATGATAGATGAAGTTTATCCTCACTTGGAATGTTTGTTTTCAAGACTGTAACCAAGCTAGGAAGATGCTTGCTTGCTTGCTTGGTGTTTTTTTCCTGTCTGTCAAAGCCCTGTGCAGTCTGAAATCCCTCAGGAAGGTCTGTCTGGCAGTGTTTGAGGTGTTCCTGTTGCTGGTGCACCCACCAGAGCTTCAGGAGGGCAGGGCTGGTGCTTCTCCAGCCCACGGTCCCTCTGGGGACACACGTGGGGTGAAGTTCACCTCTGCCTGCAGCTCCAGCACAGCAGTGGGAATTCACACAGTGGTAGATCAGGATTTCTCTAGAGCAGAAAGGAGAGCAGACTGACCCTGTGCCAGCAGCTGGGGTGAAGGGCACGTGTGTTTAAATCTTCTCATAGCTTCCAGAGCTGATAAATTCATGTAAAACTTGGTTTTGTACCATTACTGAAGCCCTAGGCTGCCGAGTGCAATCCCTGCTAAGGCTTGTTCTGATGAAACTGGGCAGGATTCTTTGAAATGTGTGTGGGGTGAGTTCTCTACTTGATGGTGGTCACAGCATCAAAGCTGCAGCAAGCACAGCAGTACCAGTGACTGATAACGAGCACCTTTGGTTTGGGATCAAACGACACTGTCTGGGTTCCTTTCCACCCAGTGGGAAGATTCTGTGATGCTTCCAACCCCAAGGAAGAAAATGTAGGTGGAACTGTGTGCAAATGCACGTGAGATGTGTGCTTGTGTACAGCCAGCCAGTCAACCCAATAATAATACAATCCTCCTCAAAACAGCTTTTAAATCAGCTTGGAAGGGTTAAAATGGTGGAGCCACAGACAAAACATTTGTTACCTTTTTGACCTGAGTTACCAAGGTTTTGTCATACTTGTACAAGTGTTCTAAGGTCAGTCTTTCTGTCCGTTTGTTTTACAGCTTGTTGTAGGGTAGCCTCCTAGGCGTAGCTGTTCCACCTGCCTGTGTGAGTTATGAACTTAACAGGAATGAAAGCATGCATTTTTCTCTGTTTGCTGGTAACCTATGAAACTAGAAACCTGTATTTCTGTGTTTTTAATGTGTTATACTATAAACAGAATTCACAGCACTATTGTCTATGGAATATCAGAAAGTTTTGTTAGAATGGATTACTTTAAATGTTTTGTCATTTGATTTAATAACGTGTCAGACACCTACACTGAGACAATATAATGTTTATCAATAAAAGAATCTTCTCTTTGTACTCACTTAACACTTCAGGGTGTGCTTGGGCACAGGAGCAGAGCACCCCTGGGGGTCACAATCCCAGTGATCTATTCCATTTTGGCACGAGTCTGAGAATAATTTGTACCGCTGAGCCTTGAATTAGGGAGTGAAGGAAGAAGAAAAGGTATTTTTGAGTACTTTGTGTTTCCTCTGCCAGCTAACGTGGATTTGCTGTAAAGGTGTGAGCACCAGGGCAGTTCATGCAGAAGTCATTGAGCTCCTGTGACCTGTCTGTGCAGAAATGAACACTGGGCTGATTTTACTTGCTATATATCAGGAGTCAAGTTGTGCTCTCCCACACTCCCCCCCCAGCTGGAAGGACCCTGGCCGTGGGCAGCCTCTGAAGTTACTCCTGCAGTCATGTTTTCAGTGGTGCTTGGAAGAAGGAGGAGGAGGAGAAGATGCTTTTGTGACGCTTCTGAAGTAAGCTGAAGTAAGGGCTTATGCTAGAGCTGTGAAATACTCTGCTGCTCTGATGCTCAGCTGAGCAGACTGTGGCTTGCCTGCTAAATCTGAGCCCGCCTTGGTGACAGGACTTTGCTGGAGAAGGTTGGGATGCTCCAGCTGCCCTTCCCTGCCGTGATACTTCATCTGAAGGAAGGGCTGGAGATCCCTGGGTGAAAAGGCCTGTAACTGGGACTGGCTACCTCACTAAAACACCTTTGCTTGTCCGTGTAACAGAATGCTGCCTTTCTCCTGAAGTGCCCAGCGTGCCCTCGAGAAGCAGCAGCATGTCCCAGGTTCTTTATTTACCCATCTGCAGCTGTGTCCAGGTGCAGGGGAGTCACGCAGTGCCCAAGAGGCCCCCATGCTGATCCCCTGTCTCCATCCAGGAGCACAGGGTTGAGGTGCAGCCTTTGATGTTACTCAGAAAACGTCTTTCATCCGTGCAAGCCCAGCAGTTGTCTTGAAAATATTTTCCCTTGGTCCGGTTGTTTGCTTTGCAACTCTTGTGTGCTGGCAGCCACAAAGGTATGTTGGAATCCATAGGGATGCTGCCTCTCTGCAGAGACTTCCCCGTGCCTGGTTTTCTGGTTCAGAGATAATCCTGCTTCTCGTCACAGCTTGGAGCTGCTCCAGTTGGCTGTGGGGCTCTGAGGATGCTCTCACTCCCTGCCCCCTGCCAGGGTGATATGCCAAATATGCATCTGGTTTGACTCAGCCTTGTGATTACTTCACTTTAGAAAAACTTCGTGTAGCTTTAAGGCTGGAAAGCTAGAAATTGGTTTTCAGAAGTCAGGGGGAGTAATTTAATTTCTAAAGTTAGGGAAATCAGGGTGTTAAGGCAATTCATGGCTTTGGCTGGAGGAGTTGTTGAAGAGCATGCGTTTCATTTCTGTCTCCTCACTTCTGCTGTTGTAGAAGCTGTTGCTGTGTTGTCTTTGCAGTTACTCTTCAGCCATCGCAAACTCTGCCTGAGCAAAGGTGAGAACAAAAAATGAAACACCAGAGCAGAACAAAGTGGTAAAAAGAAAACTAACCCTCCTCTCACGCCTGGCAAATCTTTATCCATCATAAAGATGCAAAAGTAGGGCACAAATCCTGTTTATCTTCCCTTTGGAGGTCCCTTCTAGCTTGTTTTACAGAGGCCCTGCTTGTGTCTTTGCCACCCAAAAGCTCTTTGCTTTGAAACACCAGAGAGGAGAGACCTTTTCTCTGTACCTTGCCTCCCGGCTCTGTGCAATTGGGTTTGACCTGATTTTTACACCCTTTGCTGCTCAAACAAAGCTGCATCTGCCTGAGTTCTCAGCATAACATCCTCTGAAGGTCTCCATCATCATGTCTGCGAGAGGACTGATTAATGAATGTCTCTGCTGCTGCTATGTCTTGTCTTTGTTTTAATCTTTGGAGCAACATCTTAAAAACAAACCAACCAACCCCACCCAAACCAAGCAAAAAGAAACAAACCAAACACCAAGATGCAGGTTTTATGGCTGATCTTCCTTTCCCTTTATCCCAAAAGACAGATTATACTACCCACAGTACCTACCCTAACCTGGACCAGAGAATCAGACTAATTTTCCTTCCAAAATCAGGGCAAATCTCTGGAGAAGAGCAGCACAGAACAAACAAAACAATTAAATCCCACAGCCTGGAGTGAGCAGGTGCAACGACACCACTTCAAACCAGAGCAGTTGCTTACAGGAAGATTTTACAAGTGAGCCTTTAAAGGATGATTGAAAGAAAGAAAAAAAAAAAGTGGCATAATGAATGTGTCAGCTGCAGTGGAAATGTCTCAAGTGACATTAAGAGCTCTGCTATTATCTTTGTGTGTGTGAACTTAAATCAACGCTTGTCCTGCCTCAAATTCTTCTGTGCTGAGTGCAGCAGGAGTTTGGATTTTGGAAGTATCTTGTCTAACATTGCAGAGCAATGCCATCTAGGGCATGGAGCCTTGCAAACAGCACCAGGAGTACAGCAGAGCTTGCTGGGTTCAGAATTAACCTCTGGTTCATCACGTGTGCAGGAAGCCTGCTGGAATTTGCCCACTTTCAATATTTGCTTCCAGTTTTCCCGAGTGTGCTCCGTGTCAGGTATTAACGGGTGGGTTTGTCTCTACTGGGAAGTAAGGAGTTTCTGTATATACCTTATTTTCCCCGTAAATCCCCTTGATAGCTTCCATCCGTGCAGCACAGCAGGGATTATCAATAGTCCCTCTAATCTTCAGCTACTCGAGGACTCCCCTGTGACTGTGATTAAAGCAGTGATACACTTAGACACCAGATTAAAATATTAATCCTAACAGGCCAGATCTTGGCATCCTTATTCAGAAAGCTACTTACTATGTAACTGAGATCCTCTCATTCAAACCAAGCTGCATGTAGGATATGGGTCTGCCTTAACTGGAGACATCTCAAGAACTTGGAGCTGAAGGTGAAGCACCAAATGTGAGTAGGTAACAATCTGCTGGGTTCGGTGGAGGTCTGTGGCAATAACTATTTATGAACCCGGACTCAGGTGTACTGCATTTTAGATACTGTCTTGTCCTCTTGCTTCCTATCATTTGACTTGATATTGCTCGGCCTTTCTGAGGAGTGGTAACAATACTTAGTGGCACTTTAGACCAATATTATTTACCTCTGATATGGGTTTTCTTGTTCTACATAGACCAATTTGCTCCCCACTGGAGCAGAGCAGGGATTTTAACTCTCAGATCAGTCTCTGGAGATCCTTCAAACCCCAAGCTTTGGACCAGCCAGCGTCTGCCCACTTCTGCAGGAGTTGTGCTCAGAGCTGATCATCCTCAGATTATTGGCCTTGGATGACTTAGCTGGTTCTAGAAACAGCTCCAAACTGTGGCCACTTGGCCGTAATTTGAAAGCAGGTTGGGAAGTGTTAAAACTTCCACTGATAAAGACAAGAGCTTTAAACATAGCTGCGTTTCAACATAGGCATGCTTTTAACTTGGGCATTTTTCTCTTCCCCTTGAACACTGGCAGTCTTGTTGCTATCCCAGACAAGGCTGGTTCTCCTCCAGGTTTGTGGTGGTCTGGTTTGGCTGCCAAGAGATAATAAAGGGAATGCCTTTGCCTGTGGGTACAAAAGTGCACGTCCATGCAGGGACAGTGAAGCAGTGGAAGCCTTGGGAAGCAATGGGCAGATGTTAACACAATTAAGAAGCGGGAAATACATTAGTAATTATGGTTTTGTTTGTTCTAGTTAATGCATTGTTAAAATATCCTGCTGAAGTGACAAACGAGTTGATCACAGTTGTCTATAGTGACCTGTTTTCCCATCAATTGGACTATGTCACTTTCTTGTTGACTTGAAGCACAGTTGGCTTTATTTAGCAAACAATTTCATGGCCAGGCTACAAATGCTGTCTTTTTCACCCTTTTTTTTCTTCTCTAGGAGTGTTACAAAGGTGAAAGGCTGACTCACAGTCACTACTTTCCTGCAAGTTAAGACAGTTGCAAGGGAAGGACTGGAAATGCCAGCCTGTGTTTTCTGGAAGATGATGAGAGCATGTTCTCGTTTGCCACAACCACAATAACAGAGGCAGAGCCCGGTTTACTCGGTAGCTGGAACTTCTGAGCACTTTAACATCCAAACTTGAACCAACTCAGGTTGCTGTGCTTTAGTGGTGGGTCCAAGACTGCATCAGTGCTCCAGAATTCAGGTGGAATGAGGAAAATTACCCAAATACGGGTCCCGCCACCTCGTCCCTCCTCCCCACACGTTGTCACATGAAAAGATGTGTGTCCAGCAGTGGAACTGGAATATGGTTCTGATTCTCCCCAGTTTCCTGAGGATTACTCACAGCCAGTGTCTGGCAGTCATGGTCTCCCTGGACAGAGATCTCATCGCTGCTCTCATGTCCCTTTGGCTCGGGCTGCAGAGAAAGGAATAGCTTTTGGCACATGGGTGTCTGGAAGGAGCTTTCATTGGCAGCTGGAGGCTTGTTACTGCACCTTCCCTTCTTGCTCCCCGACCTAATGTGAGGTGAGGAGGTGGGATCAGGTGCCCTGGCCCTCACATCTTCCCCACAGGGTCCTCAAAGGGGACAGGACATGTGTAGTGCCCCAGGGGTGCTCTTGGCCTGTGCTCTGGGGGGGCTTTCTGCAAAACTTGGGCTTCTGGACCACGTTCCCTTTGAGAACTGCGATGTCAAAGTGCTGCCTCATCCCTGTACAGATACACGTTTTATTTTAATACTCTTTTCAAAAGAATACTTCAGATTAAGGAGAGATAAAGCAAAAAGTTAGTGCTACTGAGCAGGAAATGCATTTATGCAGCTTTTCCACTTAATCATCTCCTGGCTGTCAGGAAGATTAGCTGCTGTTGGATCTCTCATCAGAACCCCAGGATGGAAATCCATCTTGATGTGGGGGAGTGTTGAGAAGCTGTTGGCCAGATCTCCCTTCCTGGGACAAGGCTGAGAGAGCTGAACTTAAAAGCACAGCACCATGAAATAATAAAAGAGTAATTTCTTCCCATGGATGTAGTGACTAACAGTCATAAACAACTCGATTCCAGTCCTTTGCTATCAACCTTAAAGAAGGGGGAAAAAACAAAGAATTGGGAAAGCAAAAGGAGTGGCTCTGCAAAGAGTACAGAAAATAGAAGGCACACATTTCCTCCTGTATTGGAGAGGCCAGATGAAGAAGCAGAAGTGACCCGGGGCTTTTTCCATAACATTTGTCCAGCCTGGTTTCTGTCCCGTTTGTGTAGCCTTTAGTTCAATAAATACCAGAGTGCTGTATACTCCAATAAATGCATGCTAATGCCCTGCAGTTAATGGGATGACCAGTAGAAAGAGTTACTTGTTCAGATTCGTGCAGGCAGAGCTGGGAAGGGAACCAAAGCCTCTTGAGAGCCAGGCTAATCCAAAGACATCTCTCTTTCAAGAAACATTCTCCAGTATAATTGTCACGCAGGTAGTGACCAAACATGATGTGGGTGAAGGTGCCAGGATGACCTGGGTGCCGAGGCAGGTTTTTATGCAGTAAGACCTTTATCAAAACACAGTAATGAGGATCTGGGACTTCTCTTGGCACTCTGCTTTTTGAGGTTCTCGGTGTCTCTCTTATGGCTTTTGGCTGTGTGAAGTTTTGGAGTATGTGGCTTGCAGGGTCAGAGTAGCTGTTTACGTTGGCACTAGCAAATCCTGAACTAGGGAGTACTCTGTGACACTGAAATTTTGGTGGAGGTGGAACAATCTCTGATTTAGAAAATGAAGAGGTGGGACAAGGAGAGATTCTGCCTCACCATATGTAACAGGTCATGCCTGAGCCAAGAGCAACTCAGGATCCCAACACCAGCCTTGCTACAGCAGGAAAACTAGTTGGCTCAGTTCTATGGGTTTTGTTCACTTGTTGGTTTGTGGGTTTGTTCAGTGTGTTTTTTCTGTCTGTGTGTGTAAGCATATATGTCCCCTCTGCTCACTGTATGGAAAAGTCAATAGGAAAACTAAACAAAACTACTAGGCCTGTTTTGCTCAGAGACTAGTCGAGTCTTCTAGGATGTCCCACTGATGGTTAAACCCTTCTGCTTACACGTTGGTCCCTGCCCCACACGTGCATGATGACAAGTGTAGCCTGGCCATTCAGGGCTTGGACAAAATCTGCTTTTCTGCAGGATTACTCGGTGTACAGAAAATCACACCAAGCTCATTTTCACAGACGGATTGAGTGGAGGGGGTCCTCAATCGGGGATAAATAAGAAACACAAGCCATGTAACTTCACCCAGTATCTCAAGTACTGGAAAGGCTGGACGCCAGTAAATTTCCTCCAGTCCTTAGAGCTTGGCAGGGGTGGCTCTGTCCTGACCTGCCTCTCATTTTCTGCCTCTTGTTGGCTCTTGTTTTGTTCTGGGGCTGGCAGGCACCTCACTGAACTGCTCCCAAATGCTTTGGGGACCAGTGGTGCCTCCCTCTCTGCAAGGGGGGCTCTGGCAGCCGTGCCAGGCCAGGCACTGCACAACTGGACTTCAGGACCATCTATCTGCTGGGCTACCTGGATAAACATCAGGGGCAGCAGGACTGAGGAGTCCATCACTGTACTGCTTATGAGAAATGCTTTTTGTTGTCCAGGTTCCGAGTGGTGTGCCTGGCAGGTGGAGCAGGAAGGCTTCAGCGGCCCTTGCAGAACTCATCGCTGCTTTCACAACCTCAAGCAGAATTACTTCAGCTGCCTCCAGAAGAGTTTTACACCCCTCTGACAAAGGACAGCTACAGATTAAATGAGGGATGCAGCAGCAGAAACTGCTCGGGTGCAACAAGTTGCATCCATGAGCCAACCACGGTTATGCCTGAAGGTTAGTGGCCATTTTCATGTCCCATTTCCTCCAAGCTAGGTGGGCATCCACCTTTCAGTTTAAGGGTCTGGACTCTGGAATTGTTATTACCCTCTTTAGTGAGATTTCCCACAGCTGTGTGTCTGACTGTCCCCCTAACCAGGCTTGAGGTGCCAGCTGCTGTGCTGGGGGGGGCTGCAAGCGTTGCTAACGGGTACTTTATTTGCAGAGAAAGCAGCTGCTGGGCTGGGAGCAAAACCTCGCTCTCTTTTGTTTTGTTATTGCCATAACTCGCACCGAAATGCATCTAATAACCTTGGGAAACCCGGCGCGCTAGGACCCGGCGAGGAACCGTGTAACACACGCGTCTCAGCGGCCCCGACGCTCCCTTTGTTCACTCCGGTTGATTTTCTCCACCTGGGAGCTGGCAGCAGGTGCAGGGGGAGACTCTCCCCGCAGGTACCGGGGCAGGACGGGGCCGTGTCCCCGGAGCCCTGCCCGACTCCCTGTCCTGCCACCGTTCCCGGCAATTCCCGCGGCGGCCGGAGGCGAGAGCGGCGCCGGGAAGCTCCCCCCGGCCCCGCCGCAGCCCCCGCCCCGCAGCTCCGCGGCCCNCATCGCCCCTCGCCCCGCCGGGCCGCAGGTGAGGAGCCGGGCTGCAGCCGGAGCTCCTTGCCTCGCCCCCTTCCTTCTCCCGCCGCGGCCCAGGGAAGGCCAGGCCGGGCCCGGCTCGCTGGGCCGGGGCTGCGGGGCTTGGGGCCGCTGCCGGCCAAGGCGGGGCCAGGCCCCCCCGCTGCTCTCCCCCCCTGCCGTGCCGGGGGGTGCCAGCCCAGCCTGGGCCTGCGGGCAGGGCACGCAGGAATCAGTCATTTAGCCAGGCTGAACCAAGAGTTGTCAGCCTGGGCTCCTGCAGCCCTTTTCTGGGGGAATAGGAGGTCCTGGGGCCCGAAAGGTGGGGTGCAGTGTATGTCTCAGCAGTTTCTGGTTTTAAGCACTTCCTTATTATGATTAAAATTTATTTTAAACCACTTGATAGGTGTAGAAAGGCAACTGTACTTTTCTCTGTTAGCTCAATTCCTTTCTCCTCTCGTCCTTCCAAGCTGCTCGGCTCTCTTTTGTTTTATTTGCTCGTTTCCTAAAGGATTTCTTTTAAGGCCTTTAAAGTAAGGAACGTTTTTGGTGCCTCTGCCAGCACAGCTGCGCTGATGGGGGTCGATTAAACATGATTTCCAGCTGGCACTGATGTACAAGCAGGAACACCTGTGGGTGAACAGCACAATGCTTTCAGGAATGTTCTTTCTCCCTTTGAACACGGCTCATGGGGAGCAGCCCAGGCACCTGTGAGGTGGCCGGGGTCTGTGCAGAGGTGCCCAGGACTGGGCTGCAGGGCTGCTGAGGCAGAGCTGGAAGGGCAGGCACGCCGGGCTGCTCCACCTTCAGCCCTCTGCACTGATTCTGTGAGTAATTCTGTGTTTTGTTGGGTTAAAATATGCCAGGTTAGGAGTGGTAGGAGGCTGTGCTGGCCAGAGGTCTGCTGGCAGCTCTGCTCCTGGCACGATGGCTGCAGGAGGTGTCAGGGGTCTGTGTGGTTGTCTTTGGTGGATTGTTCTATTGCCCAGTTGCAGTCCAGCCAACTTGGTGTCCCTTAGTCCAGCTCTGAGACCCACTGGGAGGTGCGGTCATGGTCTCTGTGTGAAACTCTGCCCCAGTGTCCCCCTCCCTGTGTGAGGGCTTTGGTGTGTGGCTGGCAGGACCAGGAAGGCTGGCTCTGGTTGCTCTCAGCTATGTCTAATGTAGAAGGCGACAGGTTCTTTTGCTTAAAGGCTTGGGGACATTTTTTGGTTGTTTCTAAAGACAGGTCTAACATAGTTACTAAGGCACTGGATTAATGTGT
Source organism: Brachypteracias leptosomus (assembly GCA_013401335.1). Taxonomy (NCBI): domain Eukaryota; kingdom Metazoa; phylum Chordata; class Aves; order Coraciiformes; family Brachypteraciidae; genus Brachypteracias; species Brachypteracias leptosomus. The sequence goes on along the minus strand of VYZX01020823.1, from coordinate 1,661 downwards.
AGTGACTGAACTATTCACAAGGGAGCTGCTGCTTTAAAGAAACCAGGCAGAACGGTGCTGTCAATACAGCAGTTGTGGAGCTTCTGTTATCTACCAATGTTGCATCGTGGTGATATGTAAGGCAGTTCAACTCCCCTCAGCAGGAGGGAGTTGATAGAGTACTATATGAAATAGAAAGGACTGAGGCTGTATCTTAACACACGTCACCAAACCTCAGTCACAGCTTGTTAGCTTGGTAAGATCCCTGAGGGGCTCTGGATTGGGAGCTGAAAGGGGCTCCACAGCAAAATCATGGTCTTACCTTCCAGACATAGTGACCCCAGTGCTGCACAGAGTGGAGCAGCACAGAGGAGGCTGGTTCTGTGGTCATGCACACCACGTTGCACAGGACTTGCCTGTGGCTCTAAATACTCAGCATACCGTACAGATCTTGAAAATAAGAGGTTTAGGTACTTCTAATCTCTAGTTGGAGGTTTGTCAAGATGCGTCTCAGAATAAAACCCCTCTGAAATTCCTCACTGAAGAGTTGCTTGAGGAGAATGCTAAGCAGAGCCAAGTGTTGCCAGTGGAACCCTTTGTTTTGTTCAGTTCACTTGTCATTCAGTTGGTGGTGTGTTTTGGGAGAGGGGACGGAAGTGTCACTAAATATTTGGCACCCTGTGTGAAATTGAGCCTCTCTGTAACAAAACGCAGAGGTGATGCAGGAGGGACTGGATGGGTATGAGGCTTCAATTTCCAATATGTGTCTTAGTTTAGAACACTGTAAATAAATGATTCCTGACATAAAATGCTACACCAAGACACTTAATGAAGCTCAGCCCCATATCTTCTTATGGAACATGTGACAGAGCTGGAGAGGATGTCACGTCCACTTCTTGGCGTTGATGGTGCTTATGAGCTGGAGTGGGACTAACAGTCACTGGTTTTATCTGATAACCACCACCTGCAGTTTCCCAGTCCCCAGGCATGCTGGTCCAGCCGACCATCCTTGCTCAGGGCTTGGAGGATTTGCAGTTGGAGCAAGGCGAGGAGAAAGGGCTGGCAGGGAGATGGAATTTTCTTTGTGTCTCAGCTGCTGTGAGCTGCAACACGGTTTGTTTGTGCAGGGGCAGCTGCTCCCGCTTTGCATTCTTGGCTGTTGAGCCCAAAGTGCTTATGGGGCCTGATCCTGCTTCTGGTCCAGGCCCCGTGTGATGCTTACCTGGTTCTAGACATTCTGTTCTCTAACCCAGCCTGCTTTAACTTGGCTTAGAGGGCCTCTTGTAGATGGACCAAGACGCACATGTACAATCTTTGCTCTCCCTCCTTGCTCTGCAGCACTGCTGCAGAAGGGAAAGGTGATGAAGAATCTTATCAGGTGTCACAGCAAGTCCCAACCCATGGCTGCTCCACGCTGGACCTGCTGCCCTGAACAGCACCCTCTCTCCCAGCTGATGGTGTGGCTGGCAAGACAGAGAAAAAGGTTCATGCAGAGTGGAAGCACAAGTCTTTTCCTCATCTGCCTCTTCTCAGATTGAGTGGTGTTGGTTAAAGTTGTCAGGGAAAACAAAATGCAGAATCATGTAGCATAACATTCCCAGGGTCTCCAGTGCTTAGAAAATCCATTGCTAGTGAGGATCATTTCTTCAGTTGGAGGGCAGACCTAGTTCTCCTCTCTTTAC
>VYZX01020821.1:44293-55794 GCA_013401335.1 Brachypteracias leptosomus | reverse complement strand
GTTTTCCAGTATGTTGAATAACTGTTTGCACCTGTGCTCCTTAAAAATGCATTACTTTTTTTTAGTGTGTACCAGTTAAAGCACATAGTGAATCCCTCAAATAACTGTATCAGTGAGGAAGTCCAGTTGTGACTATTGGATTCCCTGATTGTACAAGACTGGTGGATTTGCAGCCCATCCATAACAGAGAAACAGTGATGACTCAGGCCAGCCTGGCTCTCTGCCTCATCTAAATCCAGTTAGTACAATCTCGGGGGGAGTTCTTTAGTTTTCTTGAAACAAAACTCATTATTCTTCAGGATTGGTGGTGGTTTTTTATATCTTAGATAGCTTTTTTTAAAGTGTAGTTACTATTGTTACCTACAGACAAACTGAAACCGTAATGTGTCCAAACCACAAGAATTTGTAGTTATTTCCTATTCTGTGAAGCAGTGTGAGTGGAAGGGGATTCTGTGCCATGCCTCCAGCTGGCAGCGCACTGCACAGAGGACGGGGTAGCTTTACAATCCTGTAGAGCTTAAGCAACTATAGGGGTTTTTACCAAATGCACCATATGTCGAAAGGGCACAGATAAATGCTGTCTTCAGCTGATGAACCATTCCCTGATGAAGTTTCTGCTGTGTTTGTGAAATTCTGGGAAACGGTCTTTTGCTAAAACGCCATTAATTTTTAAGTATGGTTTCCAATATGAAATATTTTTATTTTGGCTATCCATTTTTAATGACTGCATAATGCAACTCAGCAAAACTATACAAAGCAAACCAAGAAAAAAAAGCAGCTATGAACATCAAATATTTGCATAAAAGCCATGAAATACTGAAGCAAAGACATTGTAGGTAACTGGCAGCTAATGCAATGAAGACAATGTACAGAAACTGCCATTAAAACATCAGTTTATCAGAGCAAACTTACAGTGCTACATTTACTACATATCCCCTTCTGGCAGAAAATTTATTCTTACTTTTAGTTTGAGGATGTAATAATGGAGGTTATTACTAATTATTGTGTCTTGGAGCCATGTTCATCAGTGTCCCTGTTGTGAACTCAGTGGGTGATCATACCAGGTATCTTACACCACACTTTTGCCAGTAGCTATGGATGATAGCATTAAATATGAGTTGGCTGTCCTACCAAACCCATCAGCTTTAAATTACTGAAAGCAAATCCCCCACATGCTTTATTGTAGCCAGGAAATCTCTGCCTTCAAAATACAGATTTGTGCTTTTGCCTATCCATAAAACATGCAAATGACCAATTTCACTGTATAACTTCTAAGTTGTCAGTGAACACCATGAAAACTTAAAATAAGTAATTTAACTTTTACCGTATGTACATTATGGCAAATGCATGACCTTATGGAATATCTTCTCAGATATGGTGAAAACCACGCTTGCATCTGTGGGAGCTGGATTATTTCAAGAGTAGAAGTGTTACACAGATAGATTCCAGAAACTACTGAAAGAGCAGAACATCTGTAGTGAAGTATGAAAATAAGTTAGAAATCAATATAACCCTGTTTTTCTGCCTTGTTTTAGGATACAGTTCAACATTTGAGGGGAATTAAGTATTTTAAATTCTCTTTAAAAGATCTTTGATCTTTTGGCAATTTCCTTTTCACCTTCATCCAGAGCAACAAGACCCCGTAAGAAGAGAATGTAACACAGAACTACATTAGAAAGGACTCAAAATTGTTAACTAGTCAGGGAAGTCAGGAAACTTATTTATGTATGTGCATTATATACATATAATACTAAAGTAGCATTTGAAGATGTGTTCGTAGAAGAACACATTTAACCATATAAATGTGCAAATACGCATATTGTTATCTTCCTTTGCTAATGTACTCCAGTTGGCAGTTTTTCTGGGTGCCCTGAAGACCCTTAAAGCCTAAGTGAAGGCAGTGATACAACATGAAGTCAAGTCCTAAGCTACAAAATGAGGGATATATTCATAAACCAGTTTTGTATGTCTCAGACCTCTGAGTGAACTCTACAAATACCATATTATTTAATGACGATGTTTAATGATACTACTGGAAATCAGCTTGATATTTCACATGAACTGTGCCATGAGAATATGTTTGTTCCAGGACGACAGTTGATTAAGTTCATATTCCTTTGGTCTTTGCATTTAACTAATGTAGAAAGTTTAACATAAAAAAACTGTTTTCCAGGTTTTTTTATAAAAAAAGAAAGTCGGAGGCAGAAGGCATATGTGCACTGATAGATATAATAAACGTGTTAAGTGTGTAGGTACGTGTGCATGAATATGTGTATGTAGATAGGGGATGTTTATTGCCATCAGCTATTTAAGGGTCCATGAGTAATGGTCAAAGTGAAGTACTAATCTTTGATCTGTTTTTTCCCTTTCTGACACCAAGTGCTCAGCCCTCGTTGCCTTCAGGGGGACCTGTGATAGGCTCATCCAAAAGGCTTGTGAAATACAGACTTGCTAACGGTTCAAATGGGACTCTGTGCACTAATTAACATTTTATTTTATGGCAGCCCTTTCTTCTGTCCTATGCCCGTGTGCTCCCTTAGTGGAGTGAACAGATGCAGTCACACATCTCTTATGCTTGGCAGAAGACGGATGTCACTCTTTAGAATAAATGTACTTAGTCAACATCAACATCTGTCTGTGTGGCTGCCTTCCATGTGTGGGGTATGATAATGTCTTCTGGAGAGATTTCTGATTTAGTCATTACAGGAGTTTGCTTACTTCTGTGTTGTCCAGGCAACAACTTTTCCTACCTGTTCTTTGGTTTTCTTATTCTTTATTGAAGTTTGAAATGCGTAAAATATTTTGGCTTCTAGCTTCTAAAACATTTTTTCAGAAAGTGTAATGCAGGAGCAGTCTGTGAGGGAATAGTACCAGAAGCAAAATTCATCCTATTATAATTGAATTTTCTGATTTATAAAACTCAGTTACTTGAAAAAAGACTCAATATTTTGCCTTCAACATCTGAACTTTTTGTGGTGTTGTCTTCCTTAATTATATTACACCAGAGTCATTACATTCACTTTAAGTGACCTGAGAAGGTGCCATACACGTCTCATCATAACTAATTGGTGAGGTTTGTCACTATAGATGCATAATCAGGAAAACAACGTGGGGTTTTTGCGTGACTCAAGGACATCACTCCATTTCCCTTCAAATGCTTCAGAGACATTTATTGAAGCTTTTGCTTGATTATTTCAAAACATTTTTTGTATGCATTAATAATGGGTCTGTGTCATTACTGGTCTTCCTGGTTTTTCCTAACATTTAAGAAAGGGTTAGGCTCTAGGCCACACAGTTTTTTCTGTTGTACATTTAATTTCTTTCAGCAGTTTTCTGCACACTCAGACCTCTAGTCTGTGGTGCATTCTGTCAAAGTTCTCTTCTATTTTCTATGTTATGTACACATATGTATGCCAGCACATCTCTCTCCTCTCAGACAACCACACCCCCACACACTTCTAATTCTCATCTTAACCTTTCCAGTGAACCAAGGGGGCTTTTTCACTGAAAACCTTGCGTGTGTAATAAATAGGTAGAAAATAACAAGAAAGAAGGCTGAGATCATCTGGTTTCTCCACAGAATGAGTCTACTAGGTGTTACTGCAAATCAGAATTTTGAGGTAATGTTTCTCGTGTGTGCCTCAGGGAGCAGTCCCTGTAGGGCCAAGAGCTGCATTCCCTTTCCATGCCCATTAAAGCTTTGCTGTCTGATAAACCTGTCAACATATATGTCAAAGAGTGACAGCTCTGACTGTATCCTTTTGATGTTGGCATCTGAACACTGGGAAGTAGAATGAGACCATCAACTTACTTCATGTAGGCCACAAAGTAACTTCCAGAATAGTAGAATTTTAACTAATAGTCATGCAAAAGAAAGACAGTAATGAGATTTCACATGAGATCAGGGCCTGCACCTGCCTATGTTAGATCATTAAATTGCCTTTTCCACCTGCTTTTTGGAAAGAAACTAATTAATGCTCTTTTCTTACATGGCTTCAGCCTGATACTAAGAAGCTCAACATTCCCATGGATGACTAAAATTAAATAATAAGTCTCTCATAAAAAAGAATGTGATTAATTAATAAACGGAAGAAAATAATTCATTTTCACTTCTAGAAAGCATTTTACTGGTAGATATTAGGAAGGCAAGGGACATGATGATATGTGCAATAAAGTGCTGTTAAATTCCACTTCCTCATTTATCTTTTCCCCTCTCTTTTGTTCTTTTTGTAGTAAATTCCTCAAAGATCATTTAATTTAATTACAGTTGAGAAAAGTACGTAGCTCAGATAGGTAGCCTAGAGGTGCCTTTTCCTCCACTGTGAAATACCAGTGTGAAATGGGTGTCACTCACCAACTTCCACTTTCAGAAAAAGTAGGAATGGCTTCTACCTGGAAGTTGTGTGTATGTGTTGTGTTTATGTGTTTTACTCTACACAAATGTGTGTGCATGTACACACCTGCCTGTAGATTGTACAGATCATTTGTACCTTATATGGTCCTTTTCGTCATAAATAGACCCATGGTGTTTGACCTGTACTGTGATGCTTGTTGGCAAACAGCAAAGGAGATTGGCTTGTCTCTGGAAAAAAAAATCTTTTTTCCTCCCACACTAGAAATGAGCCCCTTGACTTTAAAATTGATGCAGTAGGTAGTGCTGCAGTGTATTTTGTACCAATTCTGTCACTCAGTAACATTTAGACCTGTCGGATGAGTACCATGTACAAATGCTAAATATGATGAATTTGTTTTTAAAACATTTTTTAAAATAAGGAAAAAGTGGAGTGCACTCTTCACAGAAGCTTCCCTGTGAATTTTAACACACTATGATGTAAATGTAATAAGGATCTATGCCAAGAGGCTAAATGGAGACTGATGTCCTCAGTGTAGGTTATTTGCACTAAACAGTCAAATTCTGAAATTGGCTAAAATGATGAAGATAGTTAGAGAAATGTGAATTATGTGTGTATTTAATGCATTTTAAAATTCAACTTGTGGCTGAGGAATCGCTACAGGACATTTTTTCAGTCGATCTGCTTCCCCATGGCATCAGTAGCTCCAATAGTCCACACTGTTTTTTCCAGATGTATTTCTTACATCATCTCTAACATTGGAAATAATTAAGTTTTTTTGATCTAGACTTTTACCTGAGTTATGTGACAATTTCAGGCGCAATTTTCAGGATAGAAAATTGCAGGATAAGTTGCAGAAAGATATTAGCAGATGCAAAGGATTGCAACACATTTCAGTTGCTGCTTATAATATGTTTGCAACTTCTGGAACCACTCTGATGTTCAGTGTATATGCAATTACTTCTGACACTGAAGGGAGAAACTGCCCTTCATGAATTTTAATCCAATAGCCTTTTGGATTCTCCTCAGCAGCTTTTTCCTGTCTTCTGTTGTTAAAGCAAGGCAGACATATTTGAGAAGTAGTTTTCACAATACATTTTAAAAGAATGTACTGCTTGAAAAATTTAGTGGGGAATGGAATTTACATTTTGAAAGCTAAACAAAGAACAGTTAAAAAAATTACTGTTGTAACTTGTACATGACATAAAAATGTCTTATTTTTGGTGATAAGACTCACTGATCCACCATTGATTAATTTAAGTGAAACTACTTTAATAATACTAGTAAAAATGAACCCTAATCCAGGCTTTCAATATGTTTTATGCCTGTGGCTGAAGTCCTGGTTAGTAGAAAGGGTCTTAGTGCTGTGGGTAAGATACTGTGGCTTATGTGACTATTCACGTAGTCAAGCAGACAGTACGTCACACACTCCACCACTAACTTCACCAGCTGAAAGCAACAATGTCAAAGATTTGAGTTTTTATCTCACTATTTAGATCAAAAAGGGTAACCGAGAATTCCTCTAACCACCTGTGAAGGTAAATAGCTGCTATAGGAAAAGTACTATGATCAGTTCAAAAATTACATATTCAGCTAACCAAGACAATCGAAAATACTTTTATTTCAGGAAACAGGGAAGAAAACTTCAGATATGTACTTTGAAGTGTTCAGTGGTTTGGAGGACATTGGTATTTATTTATATGTTAAAAAGATAGATAGATAGATAGATAGATAGATAGATAGATAGATAGATAGATAGTTGTGTCACAATGAAGCTCACAATGTAAAATAAAAACCTTTGATATAGTTGATAATGTAACAGTGGCTGTGGGTAGTGTTGTGGTTTAAGGTTTGGGGAAGGGGAGGGACAGGTGGAGCGGCTATTCCACTCCCCTTCCTGCCACACTCTATAAAAGGACACAGGAAGTTCCACTCGCCCCCTCCTCGCTGGGATTGCTGCTGGCTCCGGACGGCTCTGTGGCTGCTACAACTCCACGTGGCTTGGGAGAAATCCAGTGGCATCTGAGGATCGGTGTTGTATATATACCTTCCCTTGTTACTTCTGTATATTTCCCTTCCTTTGATATCCCTTTTGTCACTCCCTGTTAAAAGTTGTGATCTTAATTTTCCAACTTCATGTGAGGCCTTTCTTCCTCCCCTGGGAGGGAAGAGGGGAGGGGGAAGAGGGGTGAAACTAATTCTGCTCCGTGGGGGGTTGCCCTGAGCCCTAAACAGAGACAGGTAGTTTAGAGAACTTACCAGCTTACCATTCTATTCCTTACCAGCTCATCAGAAAATATCTCCGTGGGAGCTGGCACTGTATGTTTCATTTCTTGTGAAGCACCTCACAGTGCTGTTTCCTGGCTCTGCAGGCAAGAGTACACAGGTCATGGCTGCTCTCACTTCTCCTGTAGCTCATCCTGCCAAAGAGGTATGTGTCTCCTTGCTGGAAATTAGCATTGGTAGAGAATCCCATAATGTTGTTTCCAACCCATGTGTAACAGGCCTGTTTTCCACTGTTTCAACACATGACTTAATTGACACATTTTGAAGAATCTCTGTTACATCTTTGTAGTCTACATCTGTATTTCATCACCGTTTCTTCAGTGAGAACACAGATACTGTGAGGCTGACATATCATATGTGAGTGTATTTAAAATGCTGTAAAACACCCAGCCATTACTATCTTGACACTCTTGACAGAAACCTCATTTTTTTCATTATAATCTTGCAGCCCTTAGTGTAAAGCTCTTACTAAAATGTAAGAGCATCATGTTCAGTGAAGATGTTATGGTCACTCTCCTAGAAGCATAAGCTTTATCAGGAAGATTCCTATTCCTTTTTTTCCCCTAGGTCTCCCCCCCACCTCCTTGGTAGTAGTGGTCAGTTGAATAGATTAGTATAATTTCAGGTTCAAATAGATAGTTACAAATACCTAATGTCTGGTGCATCATTTGCAGCCTAAGTGTCATCACACTTTTAGGCCCTACTTTGATTCTTTATGTAACAAAGATGAAGATTAAACACCATAAAGTTTATTAAACCCATCTATAACAAGTTTAGCAGCCATAATCTTTTTTTGCAAGTTTTAACAAGCATGTTTTTCCTGTGAAAATTCAGGAACAAGCATTTAACTCCCACTTGTTTCAGCGCCATGGGAATTAAGCAGGTGCTTAAACTTAATGAGGTACTTAATTGCTTTGTAGAACCAAGATGGACTGTTGCAGTGGAGGTACAATGAGACATTGTCACTGATTGCCTTTCCGAGTGAGGAGATTTTCAAGGATCAAGATCTCAGTTGCAGTCCATCTTTCTACCATTTCTGCTTAACTTGATGGTTAAAAATTGTAATGCTCTGTTACTATCTGGGTGGATTCAGTTACATCATTGTTGAAACCAAGATTGATCAAAATATCTTATAAATTTTCTAAATAGTATGACTGGAACCATGGAGGGTTGAGTAATGCCTAAGCACGTTATTTACAGTCCGTGCCAAATCATAAAGACCAGAAAGGTTGACAGCAGTGAGGTGAGTGGATCGTAAGAACAGGCTTTCAGACTTCTGTGACAGATAGGGCATATTGTCTCGGGGGAGTGGACCAGGAAGGAAGAAAAACATTGATAGTTAGAAATGTGAGTATATTTTTATTGAAATGTGGCATTTTTTTATCAAGAAGACAGATAACTTTGTATCTGGAAATGTTATAGCAGGTCTAGCTCTCATGGCACATGAGTCATACACTGGCTGGCCATTGTCATTCCAGGTGAGAGAGGACTCTAGCAACCTTTCCAGCTATTCTGTTAGAGCTGATACAAAGAAGGGGGAGTGTTGATTTTTGTCAGAAAACAACGTGGCTGTAGTTGTGGTTGGTCACTGTGATAACATAGCACTGAGAATAGTGTGAAAATTCACCTTGGGTCATTAATACTGTGTTTAGACACTAAATCTTACCCTAATGGAAATTATTTCCTATACACATACACTCTTCAATTAGCATGGCCAACATCTGTTACATTTTCCCCATCTTTAAAGCACAGAGTAATATTTTACTCTTGCATGCTAATGTTTGTTATGGCAACAAAGAATCCACTTCAAGAGGAAAGGCAATTTTTACATTTATGTCTCAGAGTAACTTTAAACCGTTTATGGTATTTCTATTTAGAATAATTCCAGAGGTGTGTCTATTTATCTTCTGCATTAAAATTCAAGAAAAAGGTTTAGCTTTTGGCTTGCCTTCGGGGCTAAGCTGTGCAGCAGACATGCTTCTCTGAGATAATTTGTTTTCTAATTGCCATTCGTTTGCTGAAATACAATTAAAGTTATTGCTCTAATATTAACATCAACATCTTGATTGCCTTATCAGAATATGAATATGTATTTTTCTTACTCTGCTCAGAGACATCTTTCACTAACTTCCTCTGAACATGTAGCTCTTAATTAAAGAGAATTTTTAATTCATCTATAACAGCACTTTTCCAGCAACTGTTGCCAGTTTGTTGGAGGGTCACACCGTACGGTGGTGTCCGGGCTGACATCCCATACTGTCATCACACCAGGGCACATGTTAATCTTGAATACCTGCACCTTTGAATCAGCTCATACACATCATTTGATCTTTGTGTAATTGCCAAAATTAAGTTTGAAAGCAGGCAAATCTTAAGTCCAACACAGATTTCATTCAGAACTGGAACATGGCAAGCAGCTGTGTGAAAACACTGATCAGCCAGTTTATCTAAAGTGAAAAGGGGCACTCAGGCCACAAGATGAGAAAGATATTACCCAGTTCGCTGAAAAATAATGAGGGAGTGTTACTTAGTACAGCTGAGTGCTCCCCTTACTTTGTTTGTGGTTTAGAGAACTATTTATTTACTATAGTCAAAACAGAATTACCAAAAGAAAATGAGCACAGTGTTATTTTTTAAATGATCTTTATAAACTTCTTTACTTTGGCTTTCTTTTTAACACTGCTTCACAAAGATGTTTAATGAACAGGATTCTTTCAATCAGTAAAAGCAGGAGAATGTTCCGAAATAGTTACATGAATGAATAGGCCACTTGGGTTGGCAAAAGAATGGAGATATAGTGAAGAAGCAGTCCCATTTGGTGATGAAATTGCTCTTTTTACTCTAAGAGATCCTTTAAAAATCTTTTTTTTTCCTCATTTAGTAATTTTCCTTTTATGATAGTGTATCTATTTCCCATACCTCATTAGTTTCTGAGCACATATGAATATCCCACTGAGTTACATAGAAAATTATTTTTTTGAAATATGATAGAAATGCAAAATTGAAACCTAGTTTTAAAAAAATAATAATGAAATTGACATTTATGCTCGAGTGAGTTGTTCTCTGAAATGAAGTCAGTGTATAATCAGCAAAATTAATTTGTAATTTATATGATGTAGGGGGTAATTGTTCCATGTTACAGAACTTTGTATTTTAAAACTGAAGTATCAGCCTTTGTTGACCTTTCAACAGACCTCAGGTAGCAGGGATCAAGTGCGTGATTTCTTTGCCCTGGGGGAAAACATTTTTACCAAGTTTTTGAAAAATACTGAGATGTCTCCTTTACAGTCCTTTTGTTAGCAAAAGAACACCCATGAATTTTACTGCAGTGCCTCTTTTACACTGCAGTGGAGGGACATCTTGCTTTTTAGCCGTGATCATTGAAATTTAAAAATAACAAAACCTCTGCTGATAGTCCTTGGAGAGTTTTTCAATTAAAAAAAATATCAGAACTGCTAGAAATAGTCTGCTGTGATGAAACTCTCAGGATCGCTACATCTCCTTATTAGTACAGCAATAGTGGAAGTTTTTTACAGAAGTCATGCTATGATAAAAAGTATATTAATTATTTAGAAGTTTACACAGAAGTAACCACAAGCCTTGGAGAGCATACAAGCTCTTTCATGTTTCAAGAAATTAGTGTTTCCTATTTCTCTGCTGTCTCATGTTTGGAATTGCCTAAAGTGATTTGTTAGTGCATAGATACTGCATAAAAATCAGCTTGCCTCATTGATTTCAATGAGCAGTTCCAAGGTCAAATGTTACTCAGCTGTAAAATTATCTATTAAATTTTTTTACTAAGAGAAACCATCTGAGTATTGAAGGACAAAATAATAGTCCATTTACAGAATACAAAAGAATGCATTTTATTTGTTCAGCACATCATAACAACAGGGTTGTGCTTTGCTTCTCAACTTCTATTTATAGCATTAGAAACCTTAGGATGATCATCAGTTATGAACAACATATAGTTAGAGGCCTGGAGATCTGTAGTTCTAGATATATCACAGCTGTATGCAGACTAATTAGACCTGGGGAAAGGGAGGAAAGCTTAGGATTTCTTGAAAATTGCCTGAAACAAGAAATAAAATTGACCAACCAACCCCCCCCCCAAAATTTAAAATGTGTGACCAGAAGAAGTTGTTTTTTAGAGCACTAGATATGTATGTGGGGGCCTAGAATAATCTAAACTCCTTTGATTCTACCTAGAGATAATCAACATTTTCCAACAGATCCTCTCTTTCAGGGAGATGTCTGAGCTCTTGCATTTATATTTTTGAAAGTATTCTCCAAAATAGCTTTTGTATTTTGCTTGGGAGGAAAAAACAACATAAAACTATTTTTTTCTGAAATGTTTTAGCAAAAAGCAGGTTTTGTTTGAATGTTTTAGTTTTATATTATAATATTTCTGCTAGGAAAATTCAGTCAGTCCTACAAATAAAGCTGTGATCCTCCATGTATGTGAGTTCAGGCACTGAATTCTTTGGCAGAGCATGCTACCTCTCAAAGCAAAGCAGTAGTAGTCTGTAAGCATGTTATATTCACATGTAAGAAAAGAGTAAGTTAAGTCTGTCTCCTACTTCATAGCGAGGAGCCATAAGAAGACTTTTCAGTTCAGGGAGTGAGACTGAGAGAGCAAAACCCTCCCAGGCAGATCAGCAGGGGGTACGGAAAGCTCCTCAAAGTCTAGAAGGTATTTGACTGTATTGTACTATCCACTTTTTCCAAAGTCATGAATGATATCTTGGTTTCAACTGGAAAAACTCCTCTCCACATTCCTGTACTCTTGCCTCCCCTCCTTAAGGGACGCTTGGCTTCCCTCAGTCTCTCTCATTAAATCCCAGTCATCATCAGAAGATTATG
>VYZX01020821.1:19863-44231 GCA_013401335.1 Brachypteracias leptosomus | reverse complement strand
GTAATTTAGATTTTGAGAAATCTTGTTAAATTTGAGGAGTCCGGATTCCTGTTGTAGTCAGGCTCCAGCAGAGTCCAGCTGATCCAAGGTTAAGCATAAATCCTGCCTCCCCTGTGTACGAAGCCATGGTCACATCAGGTAATTGAACTAAACTCAGAATCGGCTGCTCACAAGGTCATTTCCTAGCGAAAACTTTCCAGCTTACCTCAAATGGGAACACCCCCATTTCCATTACTTAGTGCATTTAGCTATTTAGCTGGATTTGCCAAAGAAATTCAATAGCAGTTGCTGATATTGTGTGCACACAGTAATTCCAGCTTTGAGATAATGCGTGGAGATAACCATTTTCATGCAAGCAATTACTTGCTCACCTGGTGATTGTAAAAATGTTTCCAAACAAATTGTAACAGATTCCCTTCTACTGCACAAGTGTTTCCCATGGGACCGCACAGATTACACAGATGTGTCAGGATAACTGGCATTCTTTTATAATGTAGTAAAATAAATTGTGTTTTTATAGGATGGCCTTAATATACAGTAAAACAAAATTCTTCAGAGTGGCATCAACAGTAAACTGAAGTTAAAAGGAACATTTTACAGACAAGTTGCAAAGAGGTTGTTTTCAGGAAATGCTGAAGTGTGTCACTGAACTAGCTATATGAGTTAGGACAAATTAAAGAGTAACTGATAATTATGAAGCATCTTAGCTAAACTGAGTGATTGTCATGCCCTTATTTCTGTGATTAAGATTTTCTCCATTAACATACAATTTGTCAGCCTAGGCAGACCTAATAGAGTAATAGTTACAGCTCTGTATGTTCAGTAAGATGTGCAGAATGGATCATATCATTTATCTAGTTCTTTCTTGACAACAGCTTAATATTTATTACAGTAGTGTGCACTGCAGTATTTCTGACTGACATTAAAATTACTTCCGTAATTTTATCATAATTATTCTTAACTCTTTCTGTGAGAAGTAATCAGCAGTACCCAATCAGAGCAGAAGTGAGGTAGGGAGAGAGAACTTCTATTAGCTTATCTGATTACTGGCAATAATAACCTATTCTTTCTTTCCTATGGCTTCTTTGTGCTTACGTCCTTTGAGCAGCATGGCTACAACAACTAACTGCAATTAGTAGTACAGCAGTCTCTGGGACAGATAGACGGATAAATAGGCAGCCTGTGCACTCCTGTGCTCCATATTTCCCTATTAGGGAGTTTTAATCAGTTGTGTACTTCTGTCAGTGTGCTGGCTGAATGTCATTATAACAGCCTGAAAATTGGAGTTTTGAAATAACATGATCTAATATCTGTGTTCCCTGTTGCTGTTGCAGAGCATTGTTGCTCTGTCTCTATATAATTTGAGGCTTTTATGCACATAAAACCTTTGGTAATTAAAAAGTAAAATTATTTACAGAATTCTGGTGTGATGAAGAGCTTAAGTAGGCTTTTAATATAGCTGTGTTATCCACCATATTATGTGCAATGTGTCACCTTAACCAGAGCAAGACATTCTCAAATAATCTGTGTACTGAAAAGCTGCTCACACTGCTAACCCAACAGAGTATCAAATTGTAATTTCACAAAAGGAGTATTTCATAGGCTTCAGTGGAAACTTGGACATTTTGTTTATGTTTAGTTACATATTTTCCTTAACTGCTTCTAATAGTGCCTCTTTGGTGACATTAGCGTTCTGGAGTTCCCCGTTTCTCTGCAAGGTAATTACGCTCATTATCAATGCCATTATCGGGGGCTGTTACTCATACCATTTTCCAGTCTCAGGGAGGAGTTGCATACCACAATAAGGAACAGGTAAGAGATTCCCAGGTAGGTAATACCCAGTTTGAAACAGACTTCTAGGAGTGAGAATGTCATTTGCATAGTTGCATACAAGTGCCAAATTAGGAAAACTAGTCTCAAAACTCAGTGGTATTTTTAAGGCTGAGGTCAGCATAGAGAGGAACACATCCACGTGAGCTTGTGGGCAATGGCCTAAGTACAGTGGTGAAAAGGGCAACTTCAGGGCCTCAGATGGAGACAAATGCTGTGACTTTTCCTTCTGACTTGTAGCCCTTGCTCCAGTCTCAGAAAATGGTTGTCAGGGCCTTTAATTTGATGAATTTTAGGGGGGATGGACAGGACACGGACAGTCCAGAACTTGGAGCCATACATGATGACTTCCTCCTCTCTGTCTTGTTTTCTTTTGCTACTGGCAAGGTTTGTGTAGCCAAGTATCCTCTGTGGATTCCAACCACAGAACAGAACTACCTCAACTAAAATTCTCCTGTAATTCCTTTGCAGCCTACCACTTTCATGGTCTTACTGGGCAACAGAAACTGCATTTCAGCAACAAGTGTGGAATTCATGCTTGGATTCAGTTTTGAATGGTTATTTTTTTCCTTTTTTGAAACCTTTTCAAGTAGTGTAGGATTTTAGATGAAGAGCTGTCCTTCATAACTTTCAGTTGATACCTTTACTATTATTATTTGAAGAAAGGAATGCTTTTACAGTTAAATCAATATGCCAGTAAGATCAGAATATAGTGAGGACTCCAATGGCTGCAAAAATTTGGAAATGGTTCTAATGAACACTCAGCAGGCAAGAAAATATGCTTTTATGTTCACTCCAAACAAAAATACACAAGCTGAGGAGAAAAAAGACAGGCTGTAGCCAACCTTATTAAATGAGAAGTGGCTGTGAAATTATTTATTTCAACTAAACTAAATAAGGCCAATTATTGGTTCTCTGTATGAAACACGAGAAGTTTCTAATGTGCTTCTGAAACAAGGACCTAGTCTGATAAAGAATTACATAGAGCCAACTTAAAGTCATGCTTTTAAAAAAAAAAAGCTGTTATTTTCCTCATAGATTAATTGCAAGCCATACCCATAATATCAGGGGCAGAGATCCTGCTCTATTTATATTTTGGTATATGTATTTCTGTTCATGCTACAAAGTATCTAATATTTATAATATGCTTCTATAGTAATTATATTGTGTATTTATTGATATTTACCCAAGTGTAGAACATAAGTATGCGTCTTTACACTGAAGAAAATTACCTAGCTTGCATAGTGACTCAGGCCTGGTTCCAGGAGATGCAGCTGAAAACATCTACCATATTCCCAGGAATACATTGTTTAGCTTTGTGGAGAGTCCAGAAAGAGTGGAAGAACATCTCTGTGGCACTTCTGCTGAAATCCATTTCTGGAGTTTCAATGTTTTCTTTCTAGTCCAGCTTCCATGGACCCTCTAAGAGGCTGAGTGCCTCGCAGGCTGCTATGACAAAATAGATGTGTGCATAATATGCCTTCTTACCTTTTAACTTTCTGTGAAGTCCCAGGTGATTTAAGTGATGTAGTTGGCCTCATGCCCAGAAGGAAATGAGATGAAGCACACGATGGAGCAGGGTCTGCAGTGGTGGGCACGTGGCTGTGGAAAGGGGGCACAGGGATGGCCAAGTAAGAGAAAGGACCATGCACTATCTCGGTCAGAAGTTCAAGCCCTGTAATTTCAAAGGTGGTTTCAAGTCCCTGTTCTGCTATACGCTGTATGTGAACTTCAGTAAATCACTTGGTCCCTATATGCTTCAGCTCTTTGTCTGTAAAATGGATATAATAGCATTCACCTACCCGTGGGGTTACTGTGGACAGCTTCATTAAAAAGGTGCAAGCGACTCACAGACTATTACAATAGATGCCTATAAGAACAGCAGCATAAAGCCAGGGTCACCTCTGGACTCAGCAAAACAAACACACAAGCATTTAAGGTGTGGTTTGGGGGCTTGGGTTTTTTTTTTCCCCTGGCAAAACTGTGAACCTTCTGAACAAATATAAACACATGAACATGGAAAAGAAGTTCTTAAACTATAGTCAGAAAAATAATTTCCAGACCAGTTTGGAAAGCCTAAACAAACACTATAACATCTGTCTCCTGAGTTATTGATGGAGTTTGTCATCAGGCTCCTGTCTGCCTTTCAACATCTTCCAAAACTTTATCTCTTTATGGGTGGTTTCAGGAGTCAGAATTACACTGGCTAGTTGTCATTCTGGGTAAAAACTGTACCTTTTAACATGAAGCAATGTGGCATAACTATAAAGCAAATAATAAGGAACTTGTGTTGTATTGTTCAAATGCTGCTAACCAAGTGGTAAGATTACTTGTCTTATTTATTAGCACTAGCCTTTCCACACCTCCATTTACTATAGCTGAAGAAAGATTTCCAACTACTGTTATTTTAAATGGCAGAGACTGAAACAAAGCATTTAACAATGGAGAAATGTTCATTGCATTCAGTATTATAGCCTGTAAGTAAGCAGGCACCCGAGATGTATTGCTCGTGGTCTGGTATAAACACATTAACTAACTAATTATGTTTCTTGCTAAGAGTTATTTTATTTACAGTGATCTTTATAACATCAGCCTATCACCTCCTAAAGCTAAAGCATGACTATTTCTGAGGTTGTCTGCAGCAGCCTGACTGCTAACATCTTACCTATAATAATTATTTGGAAATATTACTGCGCTGTTGCTGAAGCCAGACACAGAGTTCCTTGAAGAGCAAAAAGGAAAAATGTAACCCTTATCTTTCTTTCTCTCCTTAATCTGAGGAATGTGGGGTAGGGGGAAGGGATCAAGTGCTACTTTGTTCTCTAAAAAGCAGAGTCTGATATTTTTAGAGTTGCTTTAACTGGCCAGTTCTGATAACAACTACTTTGGACTGGGTGGTAAAATCAAATTGATAGCTGGAAAAAGAAGCTGGAGCTTGGAGAGATGTGATGATGGGGATTTTTTGACAAACACAGTTAATAATCTGGAAACACTTCCAAAAGACTAATTTTGACACAGGCCACACTTCTGAAAAAGCTGTGGAACACTGCTTTTTACCCCACACTGAAAGATGTAATTTTGAAATCGCAGAATAAGAAAATCAGGGCATACCAGGTTGGAAGGGACCTCAAGGATCATGTGGTCCAAGCTTTCTTGGCAAAAGCACGGTCTAGACAAGGTGGCCCAGCACCCTCTCCAGCTTGTGTCTCCTAGTGGCTCCTTGTGTCAGACACACAACCCAATCTGATTGTATTGAATACTGCTGATGTCAGCTGTCAGCTGCTTTGTACCACCTGAGTGCACTGAGCTCGGTGACAGCATAAAAGGATTTTCCTATAATGGCAAAAGAGAGAACTGCAGTCGTTTGGAAGCTGCAGACTGTTCCTTCAGCAACAGACTGGATGCTCAATTTAATTGGTTGTGCTTCACTAGAAAAAATAGTGCACTCATTAAAACATCAAAACTCTAAGTTCTAAGATATCTGCTTCTTTTTTGAGTTACAGTATGTGTAGAATATGAGATTTGATAATATTTCACCCTGATTATACTTTCGTAACCACCATTTATAATTTTCAGACAATCTGTGGAGGACGGGGAAGCTCTGGGTATTATTGATTTACACTGTTGAGATCAATGTTATAAGCATATTCACATTTGTAAAGTAGATGGAATAGCTTTATTCTTCTCCCTGAAGTCCTAAATCAATGTGAAGCTTGTTTTCTTATCTGCTTCTTTTTTGCTCTTTATTACAAAAATTGAAAAACTCAAAATAAAATATTAAGATATGCATATAGCCTTGTCTGCCACTGCTCAAGCTGTACTGTGAGGAACACCATACAGGTATTTCATTCCAGCAATGCATATAATCACATCCTCTGTAGGAAAATATCCCAGAGTGTTATGTGACAAATCATAAAATATTACAAAGACAATGGCTGCAATGGGGAAGGGAGGCTTCTGTAGAGAAGCAAAGACTTCATTTTGCTTTCCAAAGCATTCTGTTGTGCAGTATATAAAATATCAGATGCAGGAGTTTCATATGACAGTCACAGTACCCTCCAGTGCCCTCACACACCACAGAAGGTGAAGACAAGTGATTATATAGCATGGACACAAGCCAAGGAACCATCACTCTTAAGAAGCGTATAGAGCTTTTTCACCACTCATTCTTCCTTTTCAAAATACCATTTTAATATGGATATCTTTGCTCTCCCTTCTTAGATGTTACTAGCAACAGCAACAGGCACTGTTTGTGTAAAATACTGCATTCAGCTTTAACAAAGAGCTTTGTTTTGTCTTCCAAGGGCCCCATTCAGGCAACTGTGAGGGTCCAGATGTTTACACCCAAGCTGCATTTGGATAATCGTGTTTTCAGTGCACTCTGCTGCTGAACATTGTTCCCATGTCAGAGCTGTTGGCTTCCAAGTACCTTGTCTTCTAATAGGTTTTTGAGCTTTACTTGCAAAGTCTGTTGTGTGATTACAGATCTGGTTTCATGGTGTAGCATTTTAGCAGTTGACTTACTCTGTCCACACTGTTTTTTATGCTTCTTATGATTTAATTCCTCACATCTGGAGAGCTCTGAAGGCTGTTTGTGATGTTTAGAGAATGAAGAATAAGAAACCAGTGAGATAGCTTATCTGCCCAGGTTATTATTTTTTCTTCATCACCTTCTCTCCTATTTCCCTGCTTTCTATAGCATGCAACTGGATACAAAGTTCATATGACCATGTCATGTAATTAAGTCATTACAGAATAGTTTTTTAAGGAAGACTGGCAATAATCACATGTGTACACACACACACCTGACTACATATCTATACAGCTCTTTGGTCTCCCTTAATGTGCAGCAATTTGGACAGATTCTGGAATTGTTCTTCTCTGTCCTTTGTATTGAGGTTCTATTGAAGAGTCTAAAAATTAATGAGATTCTTTTTTCTCCTTGTTTTAAGAAGTTCATTTAGAACTTAACAGTGAATGACAGATGCTTAAATAATTATTTCCTGTACTATGTCATTGAACTTTGTGTTGTGTGATGTGTCTTCATTCAGTTTTGTGTAAGCACCCTCCCTAAAATTGTCCCTGTACATCCTAAGAAATGGTGTTGTCTCCTCACTGTTCATCTTATTTACCAGTTGTTCTGAGTTCTATTATGACAGTTTGGGAACTCTAATTGTTAACCTTGAAATATGAAATACTGCAAGGAACATGCAAAAATCTTCCATAGAGGAGTGAATTTCACCAGACTCTCTCCTAGAATATAGATGGTGGATTCTTTACAATTATTTCCTAAAGTGGCTTCATCTGTGCATCTCTCTGAGAGGCTTACCTGACCGACTGTCATTTTATTTGTAATTCTGGGACAGCTCTCAGCTCACTCTAAAGCTGCGTCAATCTTCAGGTACTGTTATTTCTTGATCCTCTTTTATATGAAACTGATTCCCTTTGATACCTATCTGGCATTTTTTTTTATATAGTTTTATTTTCTTTTGGTGTCATTCCCTGGCAAAAAATATTTATGTTCTGTATCTTTTTCCCCAGTATAGTTCTCCTTTCAGCCCTTACAAACCTTTTTTCTTTTCTTACACATTTTATAATAACAAGCTCATATGCAATTCCAGCCTATTCCTTTTTTTCTTATTAGTTACCATCTTTTAACTTCATTTACTCCTGTATACTCCTGTGTTTGTGCTCCTTTACCTTTGATTACTTTTTGTTGTTAGACATTTTATCATGGTATTTTTGCTGGTGGGTGTCATGCTTTGTACTACTCTTTAAGACATAATATTAATATCCAGAAACTATTTTTCTTCCATATATTCTTCCTTCATTTCTTTATCCCATTTGCTTTTACCCAGCACCTATATGAGTTTTCTAAAGGCCTAGTTCAATGTTCTTGCTCAGAAGTCTTCCACTTTTAAGATAAAAAATGAAAATAATGGGGCTATTTTTGAACTAGCAACTTCAGCACATCTGGCTTTCTGCCAGATTTCATTGATTCTCTGTTAGATTTTCTTTTTTAGTATGTTGTATGCCAGTTCTGTTTACAATACTATAATACAATAGCATGGTAAGTAATAGATCTACTTACTATACTTTAGTGATTCATTCCTCTTTGGAATTTATATCAAATTACTGAAAACTGATCACAGACTGGATTTTCACATCTCTGTTGTTTGGTTCGGATTAACATTTGGTCAGATGTCTCTTTCAAATCATTGGTTCTCCCTGTCAGATTTTTCCTTTATTACCTTTAGTTCTGTATCATAGTTGTATCTCCACAAGGCTCATAATGCTGGACATTACCTGGTGTACATTTCAAATGCATCTTACAGTATTCTCATTTAACATGATAGTACAACACTGTTATCATCAGTGCATTACACCAAGGTCTTTATTCCAGATATAAAAGCAACACTACTTGGTGCCTTCTTGGCTAAATCACAGTAAGCAATAAGATCTTTTTTAACGTCGCTAAAAGAAAAAAATTGTCTCAGTGGCTTGAAAATTGATTGATATAAGTCTAATTGTCATTCAGCTAATACATATGCATTCAGTGTGTCATTTAGTGTCCAGTCATGTAGGGTTGAAATCCTGAATGTTAACCAAATGTTTTTGGTTTGGTAACTTAAAACTTTCAAGCGGTGATGTCCAGATTAAACTAGATTTCTTATATTTTACATAAGAAATTTTTTTGTTAGCTCTGACTGCTGAATCTTGCCTTAAGGTCTTTGATCAAG
Source organism: Brachypteracias leptosomus (assembly GCA_013401335.1). Lineage (NCBI taxonomy): Eukaryota > Metazoa > Chordata > Aves > Coraciiformes > Brachypteraciidae > Brachypteracias > Brachypteracias leptosomus. The sequence goes on along the minus strand of VYZX01020821.1, from coordinate 35,661 downwards.
ATGGATTAAAAAATTTAGGAAGGATTCTCTTGAAAATATTTTTTAACAAATGGTAAATCTGTGTGCTAACAGAGTCTTTGATGGCAGTTCAGCAACCTGGAAGTTATGGTCTTCTGACAAGCACTAAAATAAGTAAGCACCATGTTTTGCATTTGGTAAGGGACTGGCTGACATCTCTTCTTGTATACTCTTCTTCTAGTATGTTTTTACCACAACTGTAAAAAAACAAGCAGGCCAAGAGGATAATCAACATTTGCAGAGCTTTAAGAGATTATACAAGGTATAGGTGTGGATCTGCATGTTCCACACATTAAACCCTAGGGAAGTGGAGATTGATTTAACCTCTTGCTTTATATGAAGCTTTCCAAACACAGCTAAGAAAACCATCAGGTTACTGTGTGAAAGGGACTTATATTTTATTATTATAAAGTCTGTTCAGGAGATTACAAATTCTGAAACAAAACTTCACTTAAAGAGCTCTCTGTGGGAAACTAGTAGGGAATAAAGAACATTTTGTGAGGAAGGAAAATGAAGGCAAATGCAAATTTAAATTTGTCTGTTGTCCTAATTAAAAGCAGGTTGTAAAACAATCTAGAGAAGAATTATCATTAAAAATAAAATATATTTGGAAACTAAAATTATGTTGATAGGCTGCTGATAAATGTAAAAGAAAATATTATACATCTACCTGCATTTTGTGTTTAGGTGAAATGATGTCCCATTAAGACTATAAGGAAAGCATGCATTCTTTTCAAATTCTCAAGGTTGATAAATATTTCAGCAGTATAATATTCCTACAGACTTAGAACATAAAAACTTACCTTTTATAGATTAACTACTCTCAATTTCATTGACATGTTGATCTAATTTTTCAGTGCACTCATAGTTACAAGAAATATGATTCAAAAAGTCATCATTGGCAAGGTATGACAATCAGTTGCTAGTTAAACACAGGAAGAAACACCTACGTTGTTTCTTAGACTTAGGTGCTTGGGAGTAATTGCTGTTGGGACATGAGCATTTTAGTGGATGATAATTACTACTGCGTACCGAAGACCTCTTCCTGTACCCTGCATCTTGTAGAAGACTGCAAGAAAGCATAACTGGCATGTTAGTGATACTTGCAAAGGAAGAAGATGAGCTGTTGTCTCATCTTTTTCCGATGATCACTCACGTAAAGATGAATTAAAGCAGGATACCACTATTCTGTGTCCTGGACTGAGCCTGTGTTCATATATTTGTAAAAGGTCTTACTAAGGTATTAATGGAATGATTTTAATAGGATTAACCCAAAGGGCTTTTTTGGTTTTTGTTTGTTTTGTGGTTTTTTCCCTTAGGATTCTTGGATGGTAAGATGGAGGCCCAAGACAGTCAGGGACTAAAACTGCCACTGAAGAGTGACCAAATAATCACTCTTGTGACATTTGTCCCAAAAAGGCTTGATTTTTATAACTGTGTGGTTTTTTGCTCTTAATTACAAGCTTGTTCACAGCATGCCTGGCATGCAAACTTTCCTTTCATGGGCGCATACAGGAATTTTATCCTGTCATAAGCACACACAGTTATCAACAGGTATCAGTTTCAGATGATAATCTGGGTCTGGCAGTTAAGAAGCAGCTTCTTAAACTACTAGTTTGTTAATCCTCAGGACAGGCTTTGCTTGGACAAGTCCTCAGAGCCTCATGAAGTTCATGCATAAAGCCATGGTCTTGTTCTGCTCCCTCCAATTTGCTGCTTTATGTGAGCTGTGTTTCAAACAAGATGTGCCTTAGAGTGATTCCCATGCAGAGACCATGTTTCTCAGTGGGAGCAAGCCATCTATGCCTGCTGTCTTCACTCTCGTCCTCAGAAGCAAGAGGTGCTCTGGCTTTTTTATGAGACAGTGCTGAGGAGTGACAGCAAATGGAGAGGAGGCAAACAGCTCTCCACTGCAGTGTCTCATGGCAGTGGACTCCCTATCTGGTTTACTCATTATCAAATATACCAGAAAAAGGGGGACTTGGTTAATCAAAGGACAAATAACAGCTCAGGCTACAGCCAATCCAGGGTGATCACTTCTCTTTGTTATTTATGGCTTGGGGAGTCTCTTCTAGTCCTGCCCATGTTCTCATTTAATTTGAAATGAGTTACAGTCACCGCAAGTATCGGGGCCTAAAAAGAGGGGGAGAGGAAACAAAAAGCAGACACCTTAACAGTGACAGAAAAGATTGAGGAATGAAAACACAGTAGATTCCAGGGAGCCAGGCATTCATGATGGAGGTCTAGAAGTTAGGAGAAGAGGTCCATTGGTCTTGCAGAGAAGGTAGCACAACGCTGGTGTTTTCTTTTGGCTTGCCATTGCAAACGGAAAGAAACAGTAGCCCCAGTGATGTCAAATATCAGTGATTCAAGTGTTGTTGCTATAGTAATGTGCTGGAGGAAGCAACCTGATGCACATACTTGAGATTTGCTGTAGGGTACAATCTATCAATGTTGACCCATGACAATAAACAGACTGGCTGAAAATGCAGTCTTGCCTAAACCCGTGAATCCCCACGGAACTGTTGTTTCCTGTGTGATTGTGCACAGCTTACATTTACCCATGGTGTGACAGAGCAGAGGTGAGGAAGTAGGAAGGGCACAGACATGGGTCTTGGAGAAGCCCACTCTTGGTTTGTAGCAGCAGTGACAGGCGTTTCCCCTTGTTCCCCTCGTCACTCTCCCACTGGGTGGTGGCACTATCAGCCCATTATTCCCCACCCACCTGCTCACCCTCTGATTCATTGAGTGTATTTTACCTTTTGATAGCAATGATGTCCCGCTGTGCTATGGAGCTACTTTTATCACACCCTTTATCTCTATCAGCTACTCCATTTTTCATAGTCTTTCTCATATTTTCTAAATTTCATTTTTCCTGCTGATTGACTCCTTCTTTCCCCTCCAACTAATCTTATTTCATTTTTTTCCTTCGCTGTGAAGAAGACATTGCCAAAATGTCATCTCTAATCTTGTTTCCCATTTCTAGCATGTAATTTATTAATCCTCTCTCTCCCTTTTTTCCCTTTTATTGAGCAGCCTACATGCTAATACAGCTCAAGTTTTATTTTCAGATTGTCAAATAAATAATTTCACAAGTCTTAAGAGTAGGAGAAAAATAAAAAAGAGCTTTGAAATAATGATCACCCCTGTCTTTCCGCCGAGGCATTTGCTTTTAGATCTACACAAATCACTTTATTCAGGGATGATATAGCTGTCCCATATCAGTTAAATTAATTATTGGATAGGGTATTTAAGGAGCTATGGTGAAAAGTCAGCCTTTCTTTGATTGATAAAATACCACTACATAAAACCTTCATATTACTGTAACTCTGGTCTCTTAAAAATAATATTCCTTCCCCTACACCCCTTCAATCTGCATTGTTGTTGGGTGGGGTTTTGGGGGAGCTTTCCTGTCCCCTTGGTTTTAATAAAAGTTTAGATTGGCATCTGGCATTGGTAAGCTGATGGCCCTTTTGTGGCTCTTGTGAACACTTCCACTGGATCTCCTAAGTCAAAAGGAAAGAGAAAACTATCAGTTCTTTTTAAGCAGAGATGAATGACCAAAGAGTACAAGCACAGGTTGGTCTGGTGCCAGGCCTGCTTTAAAGTGTAATATTATTTTTACTGATAGATTTTTTTACCATTGCTGTGTTCAATGGGAAGAGAACAAATTACTCCCCAATTTAACAACCATGCTGCCCTCACAGAGCTTAAGACACTGCATATGCCCTTCTCATTTTCTGGCATGTTCCTTGTGACTTTTAGTCTTTTTATCAGAGGCTCTAACTTTGCTACAGGAGATCAAGAAGTCTGTGGAGAAGATGCACTGTGACCTTTTTCAAATTACCTAGTCTATCCTTCTGTGACTGCCTGCTGGTCTCCTACACTGCACCAATCTGGTAGCAGAAATGCAGGCATTTAGTCAAATATTTAATATTTTCAATAATGAATGTAGGTCCACACTAAGATCTTCTAAGCATTACCCATCCCTAACCCTGGTTCCTTGCCTGAAAGCACAATTTTCACCTCCCAAGATAGGTATCCATGTTCCCAGGGAATGTATGGCCTCACAGCACACAGGGAAGGCCTGCTCAGGAGACTGCAGCTTCTGTGCTAGCCTAGTGTGTGATGGGAGGCAGGCAGGTGGAACTGCAGCTCTGTGGTCAGAGATGGATGTCATCATCCACCCTAGGATTATCAGTGCTAAGCCTGATTGGTCAGGATTAGCTGCTTTTGTAACCCAGGTTATGTTAGTTTCCATGGAATAAATGGGTTTACAAAGTAAATGGTGTAAATAGACTATCACTGAGACAATTAAGCATTACACACATTTAGTATCTGTAACTGTCCAGCTTTTGCACTGTCTTCTCTAGTCTCGTGTTACTCAGTCTGTGCTTTACTTACAGAATGCCACTGATGGACAGCTGAGCATCAAAACGTGCAGGAAAATACCATGCCAGGCAGGTAGGTCCAGTATTTAAGTACTTTTGAGACTAAAGATCTTTCTGAGTTGCTGATACTGAAATTCTTAAATACTTAAAACACTTAAATTCTTGAAAAGTTTGTACACAATCCTCTGCATATAAATTTGAGCTTACTCAGCTTTTGTTCAGGACAGCCCGTGCAGCTTCAGTTAGCACACCACCAAGGTGAGCTGCGAGGCTTGAGAAAGGGTTTACTGGCTCGCTTCAATGCTGCACTAATGTGACTACACTGCATTTGGTAGCCCACAAGTAAGGGCCGAGCAGGCTCATCCCTCCAAGGCATGTGTAGTTCACTGTATAGATACAGTCTCTCTCCACCCATTGCACTCTCCAGGTATCCGTTTCTGCTTCTGGGCACATCCAAAGACACTTCGTGTTTGATAACCCTAAATTTCTATGTATTTTGTTCTTGTTTAATCCCACTAACAGTTTACTGATTGTGCCTGATTTATCTCACTTGTGTGGTCCTCACTGGACAGTGAGTCCTGGAAGGAACCTTCAGCATCGGTGTATTAGCCTGACACAGAAGAGGCAGGCAGGCTGGCTGGTGGGAGAAACAGCTTTTGCCATCCAGCCTGAAGCATTTGTTCTTTTGGAGACTGTCTAGGGTCGGGATCAGAGGGGGAGCAGGTGAGCTTTGTGTCACCTGCAAGAGTGCTGGAAGCATCAGGTGTAGCAGACTTCGGGGCAGGACTTCATCCCAAGCTGTTTAAGCTATGTTACATTAACCATATTTACCTTGTTACCTTTGCATAAACTATGAAACATTTAAAAAGGAACTGGGGCAGAAAATGTGAGCTAACATTTCCCTTACTCGTGTTAGTGCTCTGCACATTAGAGTCAGTCACTCACTTGTGCTCTTTCCACTGACTCAGTGATCAGGTAAGTACTTCCTACAAAATGAAATGGCTTCAACAGGAGCCAGAGAGATGCAGTTTGGTGCTTTAGCCAGTGCTCAGAAGAAGAGCACGGGAAGCAGGGGAAGCTTCATGTAGAACCCAATATAGCAGACATGGTCTTAGAATGATGCCTGGGAGAGACAAAATCCCCAACTAGTACCTCCCAGCACACTGAGATGTGAGCTGTGAGCCTAATTACTTGATATTTGCAATACACAGGCAAATGTTCTCAAAACCAGTCAGTTTGTTAAGGACTTGGTGAAAACCTAAAGGATTTAGATTCTTCCTGGTGAACACAGGTTGTAGTTTACAGTTTTCTGGCTAAAATGCCGAGGTCTTTTTATAGCTCTGCTGCAGGTGTTTAACAAGGGTACAGTTCAGGCCACATTTCACTCCCTGGGATTTCCAAATGACAGTGCCAGTTCACACCCAAGTCTGGTGGCTTAGATATGTCATACCTGGGCTGGGAGCCTGAGTGCCCTGCTCTGAACTGTAGTTTGCATTAGACAGCAGGTCACTTGGGAATTAAATACTAATTATTAAAAAGTCTTTCTTCCTTTCTAAAGCAAATCTTTTTTTCATCACACATGTGGGTGGAGATGCAGTGTGAAATTTTTCGGACTGAACAGATTCTAAAGTAATCCCTTCTGGAATATGACAGATTACATGGAGCTGGGAAATGACTGCAGATCATAGACATACAACGTATTTAAATATGAGCAGTCAGAAATTCATGGACACTGCTATAGATGTTCTGCTTTTGGGAACAGCAGTAAGGAAGAATGCTACCTAAAGGAAATGCACGTGTTATCCACTGCCAGAAAAATTAGAAATCCACAAACCTCACAACCTGATATATCTATCTGCCACATTACTGAGAGGGACAAAAAATAAAGAGCTCAAATGATCACTACCAATATCTGTTATCCCCTTGCAAATGTGAGTTTTCAGTGTTTGTCAAGCTACCATGAGTTGCATTCATATTCCATATGGATACGTATTTTTTCTTTGTTTTCCTTTGACATTAATGCTCTGGCAGAGCTTCCTAAGTAGTAAAGCAAGGAAATTAACTTACATTTGCTGGCTTGCTAAAGTAAATTAGCTACACTTTAAACTTTCTGTGGTTTTACACTGAATGGAAGAAGCAATAAAAATGAAATAAGGCTAATCACTGTTGTTCTATGGTTTTCTCTATGGTGTGTTAAGAGGAGAAGAACCCATAACGAGAACTCATGAGTTCATATCTGCTTAAAACAGGTCTCTAATTAGCTTCTATAATCAATCTCCCTGCTCTAGCAGGTGAACCAGGTAATTATCTTGTTTATACTGTAGGTGAGTCACAAAATGCTAGATAGCTTTCTCTGTATCTTTAAAAGATAATGCATTGTAACAAGTGTTCCCAATGTGAATGAACCACTGTCATAACCCATACCATCTGTTTCACACGCAGGGATGTGAGATCTCGTTTCATTCTTTGATACAAAGAGCTCCAGACATCAAAGAACCGTCCCTTTGACCGCTGTCTCAATCAAAGCATTTTACCTAGACAAATCTTTACTTCCCATTACGATTTCAGTCCTGAAGAATATCAGGGGTTTCATGGTATGAAGAGGAGGAAGCCAGTCACTGGTACTTTTTTTTAAGGGACAAATCTTGTCACTGTTCACTTCCCATGGGCCTTTTGAGAAGCACACATGCTCCAAACTCAGCAGTTAATTAGGGGTTAGTTACTTAGGGGCTAAGGCTTTAGAGACAGACTGTGGTGCACTATACAATGCATGTCTTTTATTCAGTATGATGTTTCTATCTGTTACCTTCCAGAAGGTGAAGTAGGGATATGTTGGCTAAACGCATGGTTAGGATTAAGGTGATGTATAGAGAGCATTTTCTCAGTATGTTTAATTGCTCATAGAAAAATCCCTAAATCTGACGTATTTTTGAGCCTACTCTGTTCTTGTGTTATTCAGTCTGTGCTTTATTTACATAATACAGATACTTCTCTTTCTTGTAGGTCGTCTCATAGCAAGTGCTACAAAGGAATAATCCCTTTTGACGACCTTTAAAGAGTTGCAGCCATATCTGAAGCTTATGACCAATAGCACTAATAATGTCATATTTGCAAAGAGAGGACATACAGTGCAGTTCTTCCTAGTATAATGTGGAAGTGTTTCGTGGCTCTTGTACTAGCAAAGAGACTTCTTGCTTGTGGGGAATGGCTGAAATATGAGACTACGGTTTCTGTAATCATTAAAACAATAATGTACCAGCTTTTCCCCAGGCTAAAAATAATCCTGTCGTTGACATGCCCCTTTTCCTCTTCTCCTTGATAACTGAATTCCAAATTCCTATAAATAAGGTCTTTTTTTCTTTTTTTTTTTTCCATAGACTTGTCCCTAGCAAATTTAGTTTCAAGGTCTTTTATTTCTGTTTCTAAAGTAATTATCCTCTGGGCCTCTTCCTTTCTTCCTTGTATGATGCTAGACTAATTATTCTTCTCCTAATGAATGCCTGAAATGGATCCCATATGGTGGCATATGTGCCTTCAGATGGAAGCTTCGTTTGAATAAAATAAGAAAATTCTTCTCTTGGGGCTTTCTTAAATTTTTCATTCTGTAACAATGATGAGTGAAATCTCTGTCTTGGGGATAGACGCAGCCAACTTGCTTTCTATTACACTTCGAGCTTTCTCTGCGCTGGAGATTTCCTTCTCTCTCTCTTGCTATGGCCATCCTCAGCTCTTACTCCACATTGTTGCAAAGACTACATGAATGAGTTCAAGCATTATTACATTTGATCCGAAAGTCATTTTTGTTTCTTAAAAAATTACTCTGCATGCCATTATTTGTCTGACAGGTCTTTGTCACCTTTCTCTAGAGCTACCCCACAGCATGCAGAGCCCTTTTTATTGCCTTTAGGGCTCAATCCACACAGTATTTTGTACAATTACCTAAGAAATAAGAGACTAATCCCAGTTTATCTTTGTATGTGTGATGACTCAAACCTATAGCTGAATGCTTTATCTACCAAATAACTGAGTATTCTGTGGTCTTTGTATCTATAAGAGAACAAGTACATTAAATGCATAAATGTAAAATGAAGATGTTCAGGTCTCAGTGTTGGAAGCTCTGCACATGCAGCGGCAGCACCAGGAGACACGGATGCTACCTGGGTGGGGAAATGCAGGGTAAATTTACACTGCACATGTCTCCCAATCTCCTGTAAGAAGTATTGATAAAACATCCAGTGAAACGTAGTGCTGCCTCTTTACCTTTCTCTAACATGAACAAAGACAAAGTAGTATTTCTCTTGTAGCAGACTACAGACGTCCTGGTCATGGATACGTACAACCTTGTGGTGAGAGCTGGGCAATGGAGAGCATTTCCACCAAGTTTAAAATCAGGTAAGAACAGGGTCATTGATACTATTTTTTGCAAGCATATGTAAGTAAAACAAGTCACACTGATACATCAAACTGAAATATGTGAGACATTCCAAGTCTGCCATCCAAACTGTTAACAAATTCAGGGTTTTTATTGCTTAAGATCCATATTTTTTCTATAAATTGAACTTTAATTCTGTTGTGTTTTCTGTACAACTTGGTGTTTTATTTATGGAAGTCTCTTTAAGCACAAAACGTTTTTCCACATACTAATCACTGAAGCAGGCACGGGGAACTACCACAACACACTGTGCTTGAGTCCTACAAGCAATACTGTTGTGAATGACTAAGTTTGCATCTTCTAATGATGGAGGTGAGGCTAATGGCCTGGATCAGGGTGAAGCAGGGTTGTGATTGATACAGCTGCATAAAAGATAGACCAAAAGGGAAATATTGTAGAGAAATGAAAGAGAAAGGGAAATGCTGCTTTCAGAAGCATCCGATTCTGCATAAAGTCACTTTAGTAGTGTATCACTTGAATCATGCTGAGTGCTTGTGAAAACATCATCATTGTATCACATGTATGCATTTGTTCCTGCTTTCAGAGACACAATGGAGAGAAATACTCTTGATTTTCATAAGAACATTTGATCCCAAGTTGTTATCAAGAAAAGGACAGTAACAACTGTGCCACTAGTAATATCAAGCCTACCTGGGTTTAGAAAAGACCTTCAGCAATGTGTTACTCTACAATCAGTGAGAATGTTAGAATAGGAAAAAATGCCTGATTTTAAGAAGTGCTATGAGGCCTTACTCTCTGTTTAAATGGAAAGAGTGTTTGCTTCAGGGTGGTCTCAGCCTGAGAATATCAAGCCAGTAAGTTTGCAAAATACATACTGTGCATTGGTGAATAAGCTTATTTTTTACTTGCTGGCCGTTTCTGGTTTTGTTTTCTCTTCTACGAATGAGGAATTGTTAGCATTCCAGGAACTCAGCTCAGGCTTTAAAATAACAAACCACCAAAGTGATTTTAGCTCCTGTAACAGTCTTTAAGCTTGCACATTCTTGTAAGGCATAATCCTTGATTTGGATTTCTTCTATTTCTCTCCTTTTTGTCCTATTCTGTACGGAATTTTCGATATACTTGTGAAGATTTTTAACAAACCAAACCTGAAAGAGTCCCCAGTGATCTGTTCAATAGCTTGTGTCCTCTACCTGACTTTCAATCACTCACTACAAATAACCAAGGGAAAATAAACCATTTTAGGGGATAATAATTTATCTTTTGCAGAACAGTTGGTTTCTTTTCTTTCACTGACTCAATGCAGTGACCATACAGAATCTTTAATTCATAGTTCAGACAGCAGCTTTTTGTTCAGCTTTCTTATTAAAGTCACAGTGTCATTTTCTGACAGGGCAATATTTGCATATTTAAGGTTGATGAAAGACCAGTAACCAGCAGGGCTAGGGGAAGGGCTCATTTCTTACCTGTATCTCAATACTGTTTGTATTCCCTGCTGGAAGCTGATGCTGAACACCCTCTCTAACAAGATATGCTGCTGAAGGTAATAAATAACTCTGGAAATCTGGGCAGCAGTAGCTTTTCTTACAAGACCAAAGCTTTTATTGTTGGCTACTTAAAAGTTAGGCCCCTAAATTCATTGTTAAGTACCCAAAACAAATTGCTCTGATGATGAAAAATTCCTCTTAACCACAAATCTAATTCTGACAATGTGAACTGTAAGTACTCAGAGCTTTGTAGAAGCAGACCACTTTGATCTATGTAATCAGATTTGGCATTTTGTCTCTACTTAGATCTATCCAGGAGCGATGTTTCATGAATATTGCTCAGGCAATATCAAGTGCTGGACACTGTCATTTTCTTGACGAGGTTAGAAACTTTCTGTTCTTCCCAAGTCAAAGGTTTTTTTCACTCACTGAGCCTTAAAGCCAGGAATTTCAGTAGTTTGCAGTAGCAAGAGAGCACGTGCAAACTCAGCAATACCCACATGCTTCATGGCACCCAGGTATGACACAACATTTTGGGCCAGAATTATGGAACTATGATGGCATTCAAAGTACACATAGATGTTTGGTGTGATATACAGAATTACTTGAGCAGAATGTAAACAGGGGAGTGGGATTCTACTGCCTTTCAGCAGGGAGTGAATTGCCTAGTCTGCTCTATCCATTCTGAAAATGCAAGAATCAGAATCCGGCTTTCATACTTGTGATACATCTGATATTGCAGGAGTAATTCTCAAAAACCAATCAGGTCCTCTTGAAAACTAGGTACTAGATTTACCCACTGTCACGAACATTAATTAAAGAAATGTCTTCCTGTGGAATTGGCATAACCTCACTGCTAGATAGAAATGTTCTACCGTCCAGCTTAAATTTATTTCTTAGCACTTGAGCAGGGTCTATCTGCATCATTATGTACCTAAATCTCTCTAGGAAACTTGACTTCTGTGCCTTCTATCATAAAAACCCAACAGAGTATATACTGGAGTTGCTTTGCCTATTACAGGTGAGAGAGGTCACTGAGGGGCAGTGTAATCACCTGCATCAAATAAAAATCCAACATGGTACCAGCAAGAAAGAAAGAAAAACTGCTCATGTGCTGGGCGTTACAAGCCTACTGTTCAGCAATCCCAGTTCATCAAGTAGCAATTTAATGTAGTAACATAATTATAGGGTATGAATAAGTCTGTAACGTCATGAGCTATTTCACAGCTCTGTAGCTATGATACAGTCTTTGAAATTTTACAGTTTCTGTCCATAAATGGTCAACTGCTGTGTGTTGTGACCTGGTGAGAAGCAGAACAAGACAGTAAGTACAAAGAAGCAAAGAAATTTGGGAAACTGCAAGAAGTACTCCCAGGCACCCTTGCAGATTGTCTTTGTCTGACACTTTATATTTAAAAATTAATCCAGAGCACCCCCACAAAAAAATCTATTTTACTTGTTTAACAAAATGGAGTATTGATTTGCCAAAGCCTAAACAAAGCAGCCTACATGATTCATTGATCAAGAATTTGGGCTTAGTCCATGTGATCATTAACTTCTTTGTCAGATGCATTCATTTATTCATAAGCTTTGTTTATGGCTGGTCCTTTTCAGTGGCTCACTGCAAAATAACAAAACCCAAATGCCTCCTCTAACTTCCATTTCACTTAATACAGAAGACAAAGCAGAAGGTGCTATCAACTTAAAAGACTTTATGAGCCTTTTGAAGGATCCAGGGACTCTGGAGGCTTTCATATAAGTCCAGGCTTAAATAGTATTTTGAAACTGTACATCATGAGTATAAATTTCTCCAAAAAACCCAACCCCTTGTGCTGCCTTGCGGGGAACCTAAACAAGTTTGAGAAAGTCAGTAGTTAGGCTGTTAGGAACTCCATATACCTTTGTATTGTGTGATGTAAAGCCAGTCCTTGGAGGGACTGATGTTGCAATAAATGCATTTGTTGGAAACTTCTGATACTCGGGTTAAAGGACTATAAAACACGGCATAGTTAAAATCCATAACTTAATTTCAAGTGAAAAATCTTTCAGCATTTTCTCTATATGTTCTCTCTGTTTTAAAGTAAGCAAAGCAAGAAGAAGCAATAGAGTTCTGAATTCCCTTTTGCTGAACATGGTACTGCTGTAAATTCCAGACTTTACTGTGCTGTATAGCTTAACAATAGGCAGGGGTACTAACAATGAAAAATGAGCCCTTATAATCAATGTCTTGAGTATTTGCTGCCCTGCATTAATCCTGTTTCAAAAAGTAACATCTGAGTCATGAAGAAGTTATTATAGGGTGAAGCAGGGTATGATGTTACATTGAGTTAAACAGACTGTGCTAACAGACAGGGTTCTGCATCTTCCCCGAACCAGAGGCACGTTGGGTAACCCCTCAGTGGAGGCTGGATAAGCTCTGCTGCCTTTCCCTCGAGGTGCTCTGGGTTAAAGGCATACGCAGAGACAGGTACCTCAGAATTGCTGGCATGTTCTCTCACCTACCTGCCTTGTCACAATTCCACTGTAAGCCTGTCTCCCTAGCATGCAGCTGTCAACCTTTTAACATCAAAAATGAAAGTAGTGGGAAAAGAGGATGAAACAGTTTGTGGATTTTTTGGTCTTGCTGAAAGAAAGGATAAAGTAGTTTCACTCTCAGATGTATACAACTGAAGTCTAATTTGAATGTTGGATGGGTTGCAATGCACAGTGTGGAACACAGTCTGATTTTGGGAGCCTCACTATCTCTGAGGATGTAGACTTAAGTATTTCTGTGTATCTAGTAATTCTTGCAAAGACAGTAATGGAAATCTCTCCAAATGAAGCAGGACATTATTGATTAAGTAGCATAGAGTCTGGCAGAAGTAGAAAAGGGTGGCCTCATCCAGAAGTGTGAGTAGACTCCAAATCTGTGGTGATGTGGTGGTTGCGGTGATAGGGATAGGGTGACAGATAGGGTGGTAGGGTGGGTGGTACATAGGGCGGCAGGGTGGTAGATAGGGAGGGAGGGAAGGAAGGAGGGAGATGGGGCAATAGGGATGGAGGGGGATAAGTCAGTAGGTTGGGTGACAGGGCAATGAAGGAAGGAAGGATATGTAATATATTTATTCATCGTATTTTTCTCTTGCACAGCAATTTTGTGTCACACAATATGAAACAATATTGTTGTGTAAAATATTGTATCATTATTGTCACAGAACAAAAATACCAACTCCAGTAATTGCATAACCTTTGAATAAGCAGAAGGCTTGCTGTGTTCTCATATCACTTAGTATTACTAGCTGTTCATTTCTCCTCAGAAGCAGAAGGCAAGTGCTTATGAAACCTTAGTACAGTCTTACTGAAGAAAAAAACACTTCCTCCCAAGGTTGATATAGTGTTATTTCCCCTACAGACATCATAAAGTATATAAAAAGAATTCAGTTTTTGGTTGGATTTCCAAAGGCATTTTCCTGAAAAAAATCAAAGGGAATGTCTCCTTTCTAAGTGCCCTTGGTGCTCATGAAGAGGTTAGCAAGGTTTCCCTCATTGGAGCTGGAAGGCACCCGTCATGTCTGGAAGGTCACGGCGTTCCTACTGATCTCAGCACTTGTGACTCTTGGTTCCAAACTGAAACCCAAAGAGACAACTGCATTCTCTCTCTGTCAGCTGAACTAGTTACTTTTGGGAAACCACCCTCCCAACCCCAAAGAAATCACACTACTTAGGATTTTTTTTCAAAGCATCATACCAATACCATTTGGAAATATTACTACCACACTAACCTTTTCCTTTTTTTACAGATGGAGAATCTTAGACGTTTTCTGGACGTGGCACAGCTGTGCCTTGCCATCAGTTCAGCCAGTGGTCAAGCAAGGGATGGAGCTCAGTTCTTCCAAGTGTACCCAGTAATGTATCTGCTAGATTGCTTCAGCTCTCAATGAGAAGCCTCTCTTCATTTCCTTACTAACATTTGATCTGAGACCAAGTAGCAACTGCAGCAGTTTCCAGCAGGTAATTTGACTAGTTTAGAGACAGTGACTTAACTAATAAGAACATAAGGCATTATTTCCTGGGACCTGCAATTTGCCCATTTAGCTATTTTATGTTTAGTTGGATTTAGACAGAAGAGACATTTCATTTTTATGCCATATCTCTGGCATGTTATGTTAACTCTTCAGAATTATTTACTTGTTTACTAGTTGTGCTTTGTGTCTGGTTAAAGATGACAAGTTTTAATAGTTTATAATTAAAGGACAAAAATTAGGTTGATATTGGTAGTTTCATGGCACTAAAAAGTGTCTATGTATTGAAGAAACATTTTGAACATTCAGTAGAATCTCAGTAACTTGCCTTAATGGTTGGAAGATTCAGAGAAAATCTGAGTTCTAATTATTACTTAGAAAAAGCAGTTCACTTGGGAAGGAATTGTCAAAGACAGAAATTGGAAGACTGGTATCTCTCCTTTTTCCCACTGCTGTCATGGACAGCTAGTCTCAAACAGAGTGTATGATAGCGTTTCAACTACAGAGCTTATTAATTGACATATGGCATGAAAGTAAGTAGATCTGTACTGGGCTTTTTTATTTTGCTGGGAGGTGGGTAAGCACAGACTTTCTGTGTGCATGTTCACAGGGATTATGCAAAAATAATATTAGCAGGCTTCATTTCAGTGTTTTAGTAAATGCTGTACAGTAGCTACTGAATACTGAAATTAGACCAGCTGTTGTAACACCAAACTCTCATCCCAGCAGAGTAAAACATTAAAAAAATTGTTACTTTTGTTTTTAATTTGCTACTCTATGAATGGGAGAAGTCCCATCTGCTTACTTTAAGTGAAAATGTAACTGTTGTCCTGTGGTGACATTAGACTAGATACTACATAGAGACAGAGACCCCAAGCAGCAAAAATTTACATCTAACAAATATGGTTTCTTACATACAACCATCTGCATGGTAAAAGCAATGGATAAGTTAGTGAGGCTAGTGGAAACAGGATTCAGAGTGTGACCCATTTTTGTGCCATTGTGGGAATAAGAATTACAGAATTTTTGGAAAGCCAGAACCAATAATTTCTCCTATGGGAAGTCTGGTCACACAGGATAAAGGATTCGATCTGAAGACAGTAGCAATTCAGCACAGCTAACAGCATACAGCTTTTGAAGGATTTCTCAGGACTTCAGAACCACCTCTAAAATCTTAAGTCTGTCTCTGATCCTATGTCAGTGGGAGTTCTGGTTTCACAACACACTGTTCTAAAGAGTAGCTGAACACAACAAAGAAATGTACTCTTTCCAGTTTGAAAGGAAAGAGGAAAAGATGATGGGGATATTAGAATGTACTTTCCCTCACAAGCACACTTCTTTCATTGCCAATAGAAGAAAATAAATATGAGCATGTCAGAATGGTTTTCTGTAATTACTGCATACATTTTCTCTGAGGAGATTGTCCAGCATGGGCAGTGTTGGTAATTTGCTAAATCACTTGTTTAACTTTTCAGAAGAATGTGTTCATGACTCAAAGAGTAAAATTT
>VYZX01020821.1:0-19829 GCA_013401335.1 Brachypteracias leptosomus | reverse complement strand
TTTTTTTTTTTTTGCACAGGAGTGGCCTTTCTAACACTGAACTTACTTTATGGCTTCAAGTCTTCAATTTCTTTCAAATCAAGCCTGATGAGACCTGGGTGTGAGACCTGGCACGAGACCTGGCACTAGTGGCAACTTCTGCCTGAGTGTGAGCTTCAGGAGTTGAATTGCTCTGTCTGCTGCCGTATTTGAAGGTATCACACTTTTGGGCTGAAAACTAACATCTGATACACTGAACTATTTTGTAAAATCTTGTATTTAATGTGTAAAATAGAAAACAAGGGCAAGATCAAAAATCAAGAAGAAAGACCTGCTGAAGAAGTAGAGCTCTCTAACTGTATTTTACTATTCAGGCATTGTAGCCAGGCAAGAACAAGCCATATAAGAAGAATTTGGGAGATTTTGTGCAATTCCCGAGCATTCAAATGGTATCTCACTAAGGAATAGATTTACAAGACACTTCTTCATCCTCTCTCAGTACTAATACAACCTTCTTCCCATGTCTGAAAGAGCAACTTTCAGAGAGTAGTAGTTACTACTAAAATACACCTAATGAACTTACTCCTTCTACAGTTTGAGGGGCAGGAAAGGAGAATTACTATCTTTCTTCACATAGTTAAGTAAAAGGAATGGGCCAATGCCTTTGCAAGATAAAGGTAAGTATCATTTAAAATAAAAAGTGCTTGATGGGTCCTAAGTTTCAGCTTTTGGTGAATGACTATACTCTTTAAAGGACCTCTGAAATTGAAAATGTTCTTTGAGGTTCCAACTGTAGAGAAAAATAAGAAAGGATAATTATTTACTTCCACTCAGAATTATTTTTAAAGCGTTTGACTCTTTGGAGTGTGAGAGCACAACTGCCAGTCACACTATTTTTATCAGACCCCATGTGAATGGAAGCCTTTTCATCTTCAGCGAGCTTTTAGCAGATGCCCCGAGATTAGGAACCAGGAATTTGCAACATAATCCAGCTGTGACTAGTTCTGGATGTGGCTTTAGCAGGTTGTCTCAACTGTCACATTCAGTAAAATTAATGGAGATTCTGCTATTGACCCTCTGGGCATATTGTAAAAATTAATCCTTTGATGCCCCTTACAGATGGACAGAACAGTAACTGCTCATTATTAATATCCTTAGATTCAGCAAATATTCAAAGACTCCCTTCCATGGAGCTATAGATTTCAAGGCCAGAAGGGCCTTCATCTTGTCTCTGATTAGCTCAATTAGTCTGCTTCCCTTTATATCAATTTCAGACCTTTAGATTTCAGTTAAAAATTGTTGTGAAACAGCAGTTAAAGATGCTTACTGAAACATTTT
The DNA here is from genome assembly GCA_013401335.1 of Brachypteracias leptosomus. NCBI lineage: Eukaryota > Metazoa > Chordata > Aves > Coraciiformes > Brachypteraciidae > Brachypteracias > Brachypteracias leptosomus. The sequence continues at coordinate 18,512 of VYZX01020821.1, read as the reverse complement.
TAAATGATGTACATTAGTGTAGTTGCATGTTTTCATACATATGTATGTATATAAGGGTAGATGAGTTAAATCACTAGCAATTTAGCAATAACTTACTGAAATCACTAATATTGTTTGTGATTGGTAGTCTGCTTGCAAAACAAAGATTAAAGGACTTGGCAGAAGTCTTGCTCTCTCATACCATTTCACTTTCCATTTCCTGTGTCCTTGGAGATTGTCATAGTGCAGCTCTGTGCATTTTCAGCTAGACTTTGCCAGATGTCTACTTCTTGCATAGATTTGGAAGAAGTTAAGCTTAATTTAATTGTGCCCCAATTCAAGAGAGTATCCCTCTGCTGGCAAGTTGATTAAGCATGGTGGTAATTTTAATTATCTTCTTATCTCTCACTGGAGTGCAGTTAGTGGAGCTGATGAAGTTAACCCCATAGATAAATACCCTTTTTAAACTGGGGCCTCAGATAAGAAGGATAGAGCTTTCTTCTCAACATCAAAACTGAGGCTTCACCTGTCTGAAGCCATTTCTTCTCCACTTCTCCATCCATCTGCAGATCACTTCCTCGAGAGAGCATGACATTACAGTTGAATCACCTTTAGTACGGGCCAGTTTTTTTCCGATTTTTTTGTGCTTGGCTGTGATTCATTGCTGTCTTCTACCTGACAATGCTACGTTGGTTACTCATGCTTTCTTTTTTTGCCAGCTGTTCCCCTCTCCACATGACTAATTCTTTTGTGTGGGTTCAACAGAAATGGCACAAGGACAGCATTTAAAGAATGCAAGTTAGTGTATTGCAGATTTCAGGAGATACAGCGTCAGTTTTAGATGTCACATTCATGATAAAATCATAGAGATACACATGGCTAACATCTCATTTAAGAATCAAACACATTAAGATACAATTTTCAAGCACTGCATTTAAATGCCTTGTAACTCATTTAATTTTCTTCCTGAAAATACCCTGTCAGAAGCCTGTAGGAGAAACAGCAGCATAATTTAAATGTCACTTTGCTTCCCATTAATTAATTTCAGATTCAGTCATTCTACTCCAGGACAAAGTTCGCATCTCTGCTAGCACAGTTCTGGCCACTTGGCCCTGTTTTCAGCTGGGTGTGCACAGAAGCTTAAGTGTGCTTTTGTACACTTAATTGTCTGGATTTTAATTAACATGAACAATAGCTTCGAGAGGAGAACAAAGAGGGACTCCGTAACTGAGAAGGTCATTCACAAAACAAAGGCAAAAGGTCCTTACTGTAATGGAATTGTAACATCCCAGTATGCAGCATATGAACTTTTCTTACTGAGTATCAAGCCATTTGGAGACTTTCTGTTCATCCCCAATTATTAATAAATACACCAGAATTCCTGCTTGCCTTATAAAAATACAGCCACCCAGCATTCAGCTGTGGAGACATTCAGCTTGCCCTGAATCTCCAGCCTGGCAAAACAGCTGAGAACAGTTCAGTTTAAGGCGGTACAAAAAGTAGTCCCTGATATATATATTCATATATTTACATAGTCCCTCACACCCTGAGAGGCAGAAAGCTGGCTGTGGTGGTCCAGCAGCATACTCCTGACTCATTTTCTATATAAAGCTATCAAATGGACACAAGAAAGCTCAGCTTGTTTACATCTAACAACAGTGTGAGAAAGAACAAAATACTCTGCACACATTTGTAGGACTTGAGGCTGCTCATTCCACCCCAAAACACTGAATAAAAATTACTCACTTTAATCCAAAGTGTAATTCAGGCATATCGGGGGTGACACACAGCCTCCGCTTAAACAGTAAAGGGACATGTGTACCAGCTAGTGAGTAAAGGAAAGAACTTCCTCCAATGGCAGTTTAGGCAGGAGGACTGTCATTACTGGCAGCACAATCTCACCTCTGGGATCAAACGTGCAGTCCTGCCCAGCACTGAATTGCCACATCAATTTCCTGAATTCCTCCATTTTGCATCTCATTTGCAGAAAACTACCTCTAGTTATACAAAGACACAAACATACTCTGGGAGGCCTGTGAGAGAATTCTTCTAGTTATTGATTCCTCATTACAATTTCTGCAGCCCCTGAGATATCCTTTGAGATCTAACATTAGAGTACTGGCCAGGCCAGATGTTGCTTCACTTATAAGAGCTGATGCGTTTACATCTTAAGGGAATATTGATCTACTGCAAATAATCTTTTTTTTGTTTCAAGCAAGCTGAAACTTCAGAGGAGAGAGAGACAGGACAGCAAAAACCCCTTTGCCAGTGCTTATGAATTACTTTAGAATACAATTATATTGCTTTGAAAACTTGCGACGTAAATCCAAAACTTGATGGCAAATGTAATACAGAAGGGAAGCTCACTCATGAAGAATGCAATTTATATATGGCAGCTCTTCTTCAGTGAGCCTGAGCAGTGTTTGGCACAACTAACCCCTTAAAATATCATTGCTGTGTATTTGTCTACAAAGGACTTTGGAGGCTGGAAAAGAAAGGGGAGATGCTAAAGGATAAATCCACTGAAAAAGCATTTTACCCTCTTGCTGGTAAAGAATTCAGAAGAGCTGTTGTCAGTCTGTTACTGTTGCTATCAGCCAGTATCAGAAGCAGTTGGCAATGCTCTCATCATGCAAAAATTTCGATCAGATTTCTCAGTATATTCTAATTACTGTGGTGACATGTGTTGGGGGACTAAATAACTACCTTATCACAGCAGATAGGTCTGCCTTCTATTGAGGGTGTACTGACTCTTACATTTTTGCTTCCTCTAATTGCACACCTAGCTTGCCAAATAAATTTAGAAGTCCGCATTTATTCTTTGCCACCTCATGCTTTAATCCTTTGCACATTAAAGGTTATGCAGTCATCTTTCACCTACATTTGTGATTGTGTCCACTCCAGCTTCACCTCAAGAAAGCAAACTTGCTTTTTCTTTCTACACATTTATCACTTTGCCAAGGGAGTCAGAAGTAATAGCTTGTCCTACTGGCTGTGCTGGTGGTACCCATGCTCTAGCATGGACCGTCACTTGTAAAACCCCATTTCTTTGCTGTTGTGACCCATGTAAAGAAGGTCAATTTAGATGAGTAATTAGGAAGCATTTCTTCACTCTGAGGGTGGTGAGACACTGGAACAGGTTGCTCAGAGAAGCTGTGGATTCTCCATCACTGTAAGTGTTCAAGGCCAAGTTGGATGGGGCTTTGAGCAACCTTGTCTAGTGGAAGGTGTCTCTGCAGGGTGGTTGGAACTAGGTGCACTTTAAGGTCCCTTCCAACCCAAACCATTCTATCATATGGAAAAAAAAGGTTTTCCACATAAAAGAGCTAAGGATTGCACCCTGAAGAGCTTAATTTCATTCATACCTACCTATCAAAAGCAATCAATTTGCAAAGATGCCGCCAAGAACTAACTGTGGCAACAGTTAATTGACATATGTTACTTCACTCAAAAACACTGAATGTATCGCTTATTTTCCTGATCTGGACCTGTTTCAAATAAGCTGGAAAGCAATACAGCCTTCTCTTTTGATTTCAGCAGATATTGGATCCTGTCCCTAAAATGCATACTACTACTACTACTGAGAAACAAGCATGTCCACAAAGCACAGTATGAACAAAAACAAACCACGTTTTGTGTTCACGAGCACGATGGTCAAGATAATGAACAAATGTAGGAAACAAACTATATATTGCTGGAATTTCCATTCCTCATTTTTCTGTTCCCCAGTTGCATTTTATGCCCAATATTTTAATGTTTCACTGCTCAAGCCATGGATTACCTTTCCAAATTAATCCCCATGCACCTCTGTGCTCACATGGTCCAGTTGAAGCAGAACTGTTCTCTGCAACAGTACTTAACAAAAACATCCTTCTCACACCCTGAACCTGAAATCTGGGGGTTTTTCCCCTTACGTGGTCATGATAGAAATCTGATGGTCTGGTAGACATTGTACCTGAAGCTTTAGATAACCTCAGTTTAAAGTTAACCATGTGTACTGATTCTGGTAAGTATGAATTCTGTTAGTGTGAAATTGAGTTTCAGGATGCCTTGAAAGTTTCGATAAAGACAGTATGAAATTATGGGAGTTCTAGAACTGCAGTTGTGCATTAAGAAAAAGCACACACACACAAAAAAACCCCCTGAGAGCAACAGGATCATTGATTTTTGTCCTCCATAAATAGAGCACTCTTCCAGAGTACGAAACCTCTACTTGCAAATTCCGGTAACTTAAACATGAGATTGACTATATGCAAACATAAAGGTTGAATCATTACCATCAACGAAGCTGAGAGAACTGCAAAAACTGAGCAAACAAACATTATGAGGGGTATATAAATTTATCTCACAAATATAGTCTATATGACTATTGGGCATATAGAAGAGAAAAAAAGTGCATCCGCTGTGATTTTAGAGTTTACCTTATTCCTTCACTCCATTTTCTGTTATATAATTAAACATTTATACTGGAATAAACTGGAAAGCTGCACATCACTCCTTGTTGCTAGAGAAAAAAGTGAATCCACAATCATAATGTATGATCACTTCTGAAGGAGAACTTATGTTTTGGACCACAGATCGAGAAAGTATTAATTGCTTGATAATAATTTACATTTAGAAGACTGTATTCATTTTCTCCCTTTTCAGTCTCAAAACAACCTGTTCTGTCACAACATTTATTTATTTTCCACTTATAATATCCATTTGTGCCACTGAGTGAAGTGTCTTTGTATGAATGCTTTTTGATATGCTCAGTGACTCTCTTTCATCTCGTGCTGACTTTCTGACAGCCCCAACACTAATACTACAGCTGAGCTCATCGACCAATGATTTCACTGTGAATTATGATGTAAGTTGAAACAAGTAGATGATGCAGGACACATCCCGTGTACCTCCAGAGCTGCACAATAAAATTATTACATACAAATACATGAGGTATCAGGTAGCTTCTGTGCTCTGGGATCACATAACCACGAGTTCAAAAGGGAGTAGTATATACCTATAATTAGGGAAACAGAGGCAAACAAACTGCTGATTCTTTGAAACACTGTAAATTGCAGTTGCATCACTAAATTTAAGGCTTGAGACTTGCTTAGTAATACTATCTGTGCTCATCATCACACAAGTTGTTCTTTTATTTTGGATTGCTATGATTTTTCACCCACATCAAGCTCTAATTTATTTGTCACGATGGCCAAGTAACAACAGTTGTAGTTGTGGAAAGTGCCAGGCATACACTTCAACTGGGGGACTTAAGACTGCTCTCCAGAACAGAGTAAACCAGCCCTGGCTGTCTTCTGACTGTGCTGAAATCAGCCCCCAGGCAGAGCAATCCTGCCTGGCTGCCCCTGGCCAGACAGCCTCAGGCAGAGGAGGAGGAGCTGCAGCAGCTCCCTTAGATTGGATGACTGGTAGCCAGAACAGTAATGTGCATTTTGAAGCACACTGTCCTGCAATTTAGGCACAAACACTAAGTGCCAGCTATAATTTTGCACCAATCCTCTGCTAATTAAGAATAAGATTAAGTTCAAAAATGAGTGCTAGCAAACATATTATCGTCTGGAAGGAAGACAATTTTCCATAGCAGAAGTACAACTACACTTCAGTCTATTACCAACTTTATTTTTAGATGTCCAGACTGAATTTAATTGAAGCTAAGCTCCAAAAGTAAAGAATTCAGAGGAGGGTTTTTTAAATAGATTCATACACAAAAGTACAATTGCTCTCCTGGAGCAGGATTTTTTTTTTTCCCCCTCTTTAAGCTTACCCAGCTCTTTAATTCATTCCAGGCTGGTTTCTCTTCGATTGTTACTCATTTTGACGTTGCCTCTGAATTGAACACTGGGTTCTGGTGATCATCATGGAGTGCTATTGTTACACACTGGGACAGAGACTGGACTTCCTGCTGGAAGAATGGCCATGACAGTTACACATGCTGATCCAAAACATATTCACATGCACATACAAAACACAATAGCCCGAGAAAAAAAAATAAAAAGACCTCTTTAGGCACATAAAGCAATGATGTCTATAAAATTACCATGTTACAAAAGAGGCCAGCTGTTTAAATGATTGCATTATACAAGGCACAAATAGGGATATCTCTTCTGCATACAAGCACTTTTCATTTGCAGCTTTAGCATTATTTATTTTTTATGCTGCTTTGGCACTTAAACAGCTGCTTTCTTACTTTTTTCCCCTCTTTTTTTTTTTTAAGGTGACTATGTTTTATACACGCCACAGCTTTTATATGATTGTATAATGCTTCATCTTTCTAATTTATTTTGTTACCTATGTGGGTAAAATGAGTAGTGAAGGCTGACTTATTTCGTAAACTTTTAATAAGCTTTTGGGCAACCTTCAGTGTGCTCATATGGAGAAGCAATATAGAATGGGTCCACTGCACCATGGCACAGAAATTACAATTCTAAGCTAGAAATAAATGACGTTCCAGAAAAAGCAGAAGGAACAACATTTAAGGAGTTAATAATGAACCACTTGTCTTCATTTTCAGATCCTTTAATCCTGCTATTGTGCAGTTTTCACACAGTGCTAAATTGAATTACTGCATCATTTTTTACAATTTCTTCGTACAGTTGACCCAGTTTATATCAGGTTTGAAAGCATTATCATTGCTTAAGGTTCCAAGATGCTGCAGTGTATTGCATTACAAGTCAATCAGTGCTGAAGTATTTTGATGTAATTTTGCTTGTGGATATAGAAGAACAGATATCCAAATGAAGGATGGTATTTCATTTTGTCGTAACAATGTCACATAATACAGCAAGCCTTTTTTATACAATATGTATACTCTCATTTTCTTGTATTTCTTTCTCTGCATTTCTGGTCCTAATAAAGCGAATCCCCGGTTTATGTCTTCCAATGTTTTGATTAACTCGTACAAGAAGGAAATTGAAAAAAGTTCTAATGTATAGCTTTTTACTGCTGTGTAGCAGATACATTTAGTTGGATAGCACTAAGAAAACCTAAAAATTAATGCAGTGTTTCTAAACATTATGCCACTTTTAAAATGCTCCAAGTGAGAAATTATTTATCAGAATTTTCCTACTCTGAAGGCAGGGCTTTCTGCAGCTTTTGTAGCACAGAAACATGGTGCTCCGTTTAAATACATTTTAAGCAATGTGTTTTGGGCAAAGCACTTCATTCTCTCAAGGTCATTCTTTATGCTTCAGGTGTTAATTTGTGTTGTTCTTGAAGTATTCTTATTATTGATAGTAGAGTCCTTGGTATATGTTATATTGAAATATTGCTAATGTATGAACTGTAACATTAAATTTTTAATCTAATCAATCAAATGGCATGCATATGCAGTAGATGCTTGGCTTTTACTAAGATTAATTACCATGTGCAGCAAAAACGAACTCTGTAAGGTGGAATATTGCATGCACACAGACACATGCAATGAAAAGAAAGCAAATTGTGCAAAGGGATGAGCACTGTAATAAGTTAATGACTACTTCTGTCATTCAAAACATATGCATAGCCTTTAAGACAACACAAAACAAAGATTAAACGCATGTTAAATCAACTATCTATTAAAGCATTTAGAGCTTTTCTCCAGATTCTACACGAAAATTATGCAATCTGTTGCAAAACTAAACACTTGTCTCCCAGATGGTGCTCAGAGTCTGTCTGAGCAAACACCCCTTCCATGCTCTGTGTAACAAATTGTGCATATTTTTTGTTCACTGTGCCTCATTTTATGCATTTCAGGACATTTACTCTGAACACACTACATACAGATGACTAAATTTGCATTGTAAAACCCAGTGATGCTGTATTTATATACCTGATTGCAGTCATGAAGTGGAAGATACTTCTTCATGGAAAATGGCAGCATCTCCTGTTTCACTGCCTGGATTGTGCTTACTGCTGATACTCATCTGGGTTGTAATTCTCACAGGCCATTGATAGTCATCCATTAAATAATAAGTAGCTAATTGCTTTTTTTGAACTGTACTGCAAAGTTAAGCTTCTATGACAGTATTTTGAGGGAGTGTTTTTACCATGCCAAATAGTAGTTATGATTGAAATGGGAATAAGATTAAAGCTGCACTAATACTTCTATAATGTTATTAAAAGGTACATTATTCATGCACTAGAAACACAGGGATTACCCTTCTGGCTCAGACTATGGTCTGGCTAAAAACCTATGAAAAGATACTAAAGCATGAGAAAGTCATCTGCAATTAATGAGGCCACTATTCAGGTTTTTGTTCTTGCCACATTTTTTTCCTATTTCCTCAGCCTTGGTTTCTACTTGTAAACTGAAGATAATAATAGTTCCCTGTTTCACAAGAGTGAAGTATTAGTATGCTGCTGTTTTGTTAGTGAATTATGCAAATATGTGGTAGGGGACTAAATACATACCTGAGATTGGCAGACGTTCCTTCTGTGGAGAAACCCAGTCCGATCATCATTTGTGAACAGTCTCTCCAACCTTGCCCTGCAGACACAGTGAAGCAGTTCTCCTTTCAAGATTTCATCAGCTATCTGGTTTACAAAAAAAAATAAATAAAAATGAATATATGTTTAGTCTTAGTATCATCAGGTGTCCCATGGAAGTTTCCATGTTGCAAAGGCAGAGGTACTCACATGCAAAGCTTAAACAATGAGGGAACTTGAAATCTGTTTCTCCACTGACGTACTCTGCAGTATGTCTTTCTTCTGCCTTATTCATTATTTTAGTTCCTGTCATAGAAGAAGCACATCTATTAAGTGAAACGAGAACTAAAAAAATTAAGTAAAATAATATCTTTCTAGTTCATTTCTGTAACTTTTTAATAGAGAAGTAATTGTCTCCATTCATCACCATAACTTTTCCTAAATCCATAGGGCTTTAGAGACACTTTAATGTAACTTCCATATTTTGAAAAGATGAAAATAATAAAGTTCAAAAGTTGGATGCATGGCAATTAGATATATAATGGAGCAAAACTGCAGGGGAAGAATTTAGCTGCTTAGTCCTTCAAAGCAGAACTTTTTGTGTCTTCAGAATGCCAAGGGAGACAACCAGCATGCCAGAGAGTAAAATGCCATATGATGCATCAGAGCAGGGTCAACTTGAATGTCAGAGCAGGCCTTTGTCAGGTCAAACCAAGTTGTAGCTTTCTTCTAGACTTGCTGCGGAGTTTGCTCTCATGTCCGTGGGCTGCAGGAGTGGACAGGGGCCTCTCAATGCTGCTTCATCAGTACTGAGCAGAGAAGCCTCATCACTTCCCTGGCTATGTTCTGAGCAGCAGCACCATGCTCCTAATTGCCACCCCATGCACAGTCAGCTGTTGCTGCCACAATGCTGCAGTGCTACCTCCTGGTCACTCTTTTGTCTACCAGGACCACAATTACCCTTCTGCAGAGCTGCTTTCTAGCTATCAGCCCCTTGCCTTTATCATTGATGGTTCTGTTCCAAGCTCAGAATTATGCTTTTGTTCACTTGTTTCTTTTTTTGTCATCTCTCCAGTCTGGAAACATGTCTATGAATGATGGCTGTGCCCCCCAGGGTAGCACATAAACCGGTCCATCCAATTTGGTGTTACTCATGAACTTGCTGAGGATGTATTCCATGCCATTGCTCAGCTTGCTTATAACAACAGTAAAAGTATCAGCCTCCAGCATACATCACTGCTAACTGGTTGCTGTTTGAACTTTGAACCACTGACCACACTTTGAACCACTGTCTCTGTGAATCCAGCACTGCAGGCAGCTTTCACCTTTGCAGCTGCCCTACCCAGTTCATACCTCTCAGTTTGGCTACAAAGATACTAAAGGACACTTCTGAAAAACCTGGGTGCCATCTAGGTTAAGAGACATCCACTGCTCTACCATGAGCCACAGAGCCAGTCATTTCACTGCAGGAAGCAGTCAGGTTGGTCATACACAGTTTGGTCCTGGTAAATGGCTAGTGGCTGATACCAGTCAACTTCTTGTCCCTCATGTGCCTGGAAATGCTTTCCAGGAGGCCTTGAAGACCCTCCTCATCTTCTCTGAAGACAGGTTTAACATTTGCCTTTTCTAGTCTCTGCCTGTCATGACTTTTCAAAGATAACAGAAACCTTCTAATGACATCAGCATCTTTGGGTGCATCTTGTCCAGCACCATGGATGTGGAGGCTTTCAAAATGAGACTGGGCAAGGGTCTGAGCAACCTGCTCTTGTTGACCCTTGTTTGAAGGGGGGAGGCCAGGCTAGAGGCTCCAGAGGCTCCCTTCAGCCTCAACTATTCTGTGACACTGTAAGTCCAGCTTATTTAAGCAGTCCCTAACTTTCTATTAAATCCACACCACCACACTTGTGTAAGTGCATTTTGCATTGCAAAGCAGCTTGTCCAGTTTCCTGAATCGAGCAGTCTAACACTTCATAATCTGTGCAGTATGATATGCCTGTTCTAAATTTATGAAGCTGTAAACCAATTTCCTGTACTAATAAACACCTCTTTTCATTCCTATTTATCCTCCTTTTTAAAATTACTGCACTGCCTTGCTCTCTTTCTCTCGTCCTTGTCTTGTAAGATGGAAAAAGAGATTGGGGGGGGGCAGGGAGGAGACAAAAGGAAAAAAAACAAACCACAAACCAAAAACAGCAGCTTACAGGGGAAAAAAAATGATACTTGGGGAGAATCCAAGATCAACAGACCAGCAAGCCCACTCATTGTTCTTTATCGGTTTGGCTCTCTCCCAGCCCCTCTAGGTTTCTCTCTTTCCAAACTGCTTTCTGCATCCTCACATATGTTATACAAAGTACTATGATTTCAGAGAAGGGCTTTAATTTTCTAACAAACAGCTTGATCTGCAAAAGTAGTTGTCCAGTTTTCAGAGGAGGAGATGAGGGGAGCTTGTTCCTCTGTCTCCTTAATGTATGTGTGTAAATTTGATTATTCTTAGCAGAAGATCCATATGTGTAGAGTATCACTGAAGGAGAAATGGACGCCTTTTGCATGTAATTAGTGGGCATAATTAGCTGTAAAACTGTTTGGTTTTGGATTGCTCTGGCAGTACAGTAAGTATTTCAAATCCAGCCTACATCAGACCTGCCAACATCTTTACAGTGAGAAGCACAATAGTTCAGCTTTGCATTTTGTCACAAAAATGATCCATTTTTCTAATGCAGCAGAAGGACAATAGGGTGCTGGTATAAAAAGGCATTGATAAGAATGATTTTATCTGTGTTTTTAATAGATTCTTTCAAAATGTAATAAATTTTGAAAATTACTTACAGGATCTGCATAGTTACTAGAGTATTTCAACCCTTCTGATCTATGGGGCTACAGGTTGGAAGCAAGTTCATAACTTAAGAGCTTAAGAGCTAAAAGCATAATTAATGCCATCATCACTGGAGTAATTCTCTGTTTAAAGGAAAAAGGCTAGACACTGCAGCTATCCAAACATATACCTACTGTACCTCTGCACAGCACTACTTGCTGTGTGTCTGGTGGAAACAAGAAGCTACACAGTGTGGCACAGATTGTGCTCTGCCAGGGCTTCCTTTCCTGCCACTGGATGTGGCATGAATGTACAAGGACATTTCCAAGGGGAAGCTGCAGTCGGGCTGCAACTACTCAGGTCCACTAGTCAAGCTGGAGTGATGGGGACTTCCCAGGAAACATTAGCAGAGTTGTGAGAACGGCACAGGAGCATCCTCATCCCATTTAGAGGGAGCATGAAAAGCAGCAGCAAGAGCTTTACCTGCCTCTGACCAATTCCTACAGAATTACAGCAAGGTTTTGCAGAAATCACATTTCAGAGCTGGAAAAGGGCCTGGCCATCACAGACTTACACCTGAGTGCCTCTCATTATCAGAGAACTGCAAGCAACCAGTACCTAGGTCAGGATCTCTGAATGAACTAGGTACCATTTCAGGCATGTTTTTTTCTCACAAAATGAGAATGATAGCAAACTTGGTGGTGATGGGGGCAGGGAGGGAGCAACCTTACACTGATGTTGTCTGGGGAAGTCTGTTTTATTTGGAGTCACTCATTCAACTTTCAGTCTGAGATCCAGGTCTGAGAGAATGTAGGCATATACTATGGCATGAATATATAGAATGATGGATTTTTCAAGACTGTTTCCATTTCTGCTTTCATAGTTAAGCTGAAAGAAACTTAAACAAAAACTGCATAGTCCAAGAGATTACTTATGTGTTTAATGACAGATGGAAATGAGTACATTCAAAAACATTTGAAAAATCTGAATCTTCAAACTTTTCTGCATGTTGTACTTCAAATTCTTAAGCCTTTTTCCTTGTTATTGATAACATGGTTCACACATGTAAATGAGAGTGATAAGCCTTGGTTATTCTTAAATGTGTTACAAGACGTTCATCTTCCAAGTGAAGGGAGGAGGTTGTTAGTAAACCCTGACTGCAGTCTGCAAATCCAGCGCTGTATTCCAGGGACTGTGAATGGGGAAGAAACCCCAGACTGAGACTGAGACAGGCTGAGTTAGACCAGCACCAAGCAGAGACAAACCAGCTCTGCTGAGCATATCACTACGGCAGCTAAATAAATAAGTAAAGTTTAAAGCTCCTGTAGATCTCAGCTACCCCCATGCTTACTCTTTCAGGAGTTTTCCATCTGTGGATGCGTATCTCTCTTTTTCATAGAGATATGTATTTAAATTCTCACTTTGACTCCTACTTTTCATTGCTTTTACTGCATCTCTAATAAAAACAACAAGCAGATAAAGTTGCTCATTTGACTTTCAGAGTCAGTTCTCAGTAGGGCTGGAAACATGTGGGTTTTGGATTCAGTCTGCCTTTCAGTGCCAGAAAGGGCCTGTCACCATTAAGTATGACATTTACTTTCTTCATTGTTTCTAACCATGTCCCTCACCACCTCTGTGGCATAGAAATACTGTAATTTACAGATGGGTGGAAATTCTGGCTTTTGGGGGGGGTGTGTGTGTGTTACTTTGGGGTTGCTTACTTATTCTGTGAAAAAGAAAATCTGCCTGCTGACCAGCTCTGATCATCAGTCACAGAGCTGTGCAAGTTAACTGTAGCAAAAATGAGAATCAGTTGACCTAGCACATTCTACAAGCTCTGCTCAGGTGCTTCTGTGGCGGGTAACTAAAGAAGGTCTCCTCTATTATGAGTATTTGTTTCTTACTAATGCTGTAATAATTTGGTTACACAAATCTATTATATACATACATACATATTTAAAATACAGTGGAAGGAAGATATATTTGCAAATGTAAACCAGCAATATGTTGTCTTGCTAGTTAGCCAAGTGCATCATAATTTGCCAACCTTTGAATGGTGTGAATCCAGAGTGTGCTCAGAATTCTGCTGGCAGTTGGGCAGCTAAAGTCAAAGAGAAAATAAAATGTGATGCAAGTAGCTTGAGGGACTTTCAAAAGGGAGGGTTTTGTAAGGCCTGATTGCTAGTAAAGATAGCTACAGGTGATAAGCCTAGTTGTATGTCTCTATTTACATATTAATTGCAATCCTTCTATAGCATAATTAAAGAGGCTCAATACAGGGTTTTATCCAAACATCAGGTGCATCAACAATAAGCTGAAGACTTTAGAGGACTGGTGCTGGGTTCATGTAAAATGCTGTGAGAGCACTGATTGCTTGGGATTTGTGACAGGTTCCTCTTGTTTACGAACTCTCACTACAGCTTTTCAGAGATTCGTTTACAGAGATTTATTAAAGAGCAATGCCAATTTAAATGAGCATAAAATGAACAACCTAGAATACAGCATTATTATTACTGTTCTTACTACTCCTACAATTACTATCAAGCATATGTAATGCCACAAATATGTCTCCTGAAGAGCCAGCTGTATAAAAGAAGGAAATGGTGGCAGAGAGAGACAGACCATCACTCCTGAGAGCTGTTAGGTATACTCTGTATTTCAGGCATGTAAGTAATTTCATTGGCTTCAGACGTGTTTTTGGAGTAGATCCACAGAGCAAAATGATATAAATACTATTTCTTACCGAGTCCTGAGCAGTCTCAGAAGAAAGGGCCAAGGTTTGAAGAAGAACAAAAGGAAACTGTAAAAAGAGCACGAGAAGGCAAAAGGCATTTATAGGAGAGGTGACCAGCATGGTGAGTGGGGCAGACAACGTGCTCAGGCAGAAAAGGGATGCTAAGACACCAAAGAAGACAAAAACCCCTGTATAGCAACATCAAAAAACCTATAGCAACATCATGCAAATAACAAATGATAGCAATTATGTCCATGGTACAAAGAACCTGTAGAACCTGATGGTGCTGATCCCACACACCCATGCTCTCTTACAGAATTTATTCTGGGAATTTCTAACCTGAGCTTTAAAAAAACCGGGGAGCTGTTCTTAGCCAAATGTCTAACCTCTTTCTGCAGTCCATCCACTTTGGAATTTTATCATAGAACAGAACAGAACAATCATTCTCTAATCTTTGAACTGTTTATCTTAGCAATAGATGGAAGGCATCCTTCCCATCAATTTAAGAGGCTACTATGGTTTATGACAGTATGAATCTCCTTAATTACTATTAAAAAATCAATTTAGATTCATTCTACATACAAAATCTGAATGCTCTGAGGAGGGGTAAGGGTAGCAGAACTAGAGTAACCAGGAAGCTACTATGCCCTTTTCCCACACTCAACTCACTCCATGTGTAATCTGGGATACTCCAGACTGTCCCTCTTCCTCTCAATGTCATTGCCTTTTTGTAGATGTACACATGTTGATCTCTTTCTTGGTCCTCTAGTCAATGAGACATTAAGTGTTTCTAAATGTTAGTCTCTTTCTCATACACACTGTCCCACACTAATCATCCAAATGTTGTCATTTCCTGGTTCAGCAGTAATATTAGAATTGTTATTATTTACAAAATCAGCAATATGTATACAAGATTGTGTGTACGAACAGATGGACCGTGTTATATCCAGAGGTGGTATAAAGTCAAGGCTTCCTTATCTGTGGGGTTTGGGCTTGGTTATTTTTAGCAAAAAAAGATTGAACTATGGATAATAAAATGCTGGTACAATAGCAACAGTTCAGTAATTAATATAAAAAAACCTACTCAGAACCATACAATGATTTACATTCAAACTCTGAATACTTAAAAATTATTACAAAATATCAGCATGTTAATAATTGAAATCACCAGAATGAGATTGCAGTTACTACAGTATATTAACTGTTATCTGCAGCTTGATAGGAAAATGTTTAACCTCCGAATAAACAGAACATGCATTCTGTGAGCCCCTAAGGCTTTGTTCCTATTAAGCCAATGTGATCCTGGAGAACACGTACCTGTGTACGTCCTGCGGAATCAGAAGTACAACATGTACTCTCACAGCATTTTTCTTTGTCTGAGAATAGTCCTTTTATCCATAAATCTGGGAGGGAAAAATGAAAGCACTGAAGAGTGACTTCACTACAAAAGAATGCAATAAAATTAGCACTACATGAATGTCACTTTTCTGAATTTTCCAGTTTCACATAGTGTTTCCTTTATCTTTCAAGGAATTTTGGCATATCAGCTCAGCAAGCTGGAAGCAGAAACAACATCGTGACTTTTTTTTTTTGGTCAAATGGTTTATGACTCCACACCTACACTGGGAGTTTTACCCTCCATCCATATTTATATTTGTCCTCTATTTCTTCAATTCAAATGTCCTTTCCTAGAAGATTGGTTTCATGCAGAGAGAAGATAAACATCAGAACCCTTACCTCACATGCAATAAAGTAATCATATTTATTTCTCCCCAATACCGGTGTTAGAGAAAAAAGATCTCATATTCTAGTACCTAACATTTAATTCAGATTCTTCTTAGAGCTAACACATAAAAAGGAGCTGCAGGGAAGAAGGGGAAGCTTTTTTTTTTTTTTTCCCCCCCAGTCATTATTTTATTCAGAACTACAAACATTGAAATACTCAGAAAGGATACTAAATGCTGTGGCCCAGAATCATGAGCAAATGCCTGACAGCATGATTATAAAGGGTCTTCTGTGACTGCACAGCAAAGAATTGGTGTGACTATTGTAAAGTAACCCCCATTCTTAGGTAGATACACTGTCCAGTCATGAACACGATGGGTTTGGAGCTTCTGTTTATTGCTGCAGACCGAAATGAGGCGAGGTGACTGCAGCAGAGCCTTCTGAACAACTGGCAAAGATGCATAAATTACTGTGAAATTCAAGTCAAAAGAAATTGGCATTCAGGAGGGCCAGACAGCACAGACAGTCCATTATCCCTTTAACCACATAACTGACTCAGACACAACTGCTTGATCAATCTGGAGGCAGATGCTATAGCTAGAAAACTATTTTAACAGCTTGGCATCTGGGTGCTGTGATTGCTCAAAGAAAGAGGACTGGTGCAATCTGATGAGGTGAACAGCAGCCTGCTGGGGACTTCAGATGGTAATTAAATATACTTTCTTCCTAGGGAAAAGCAGGTAAAGGAATAAATGTGATTAGAAAATGCAACTTAAGTTTTTGAATTGAAAATAGGTTGCGTGGCGTAGAAAGCTAATAGCATAGTGAGTTTTGCCCATTAGCCCCTAGTGCAGGATTGACTAGAAAGGCTGCACTATTAATAGTTTACAAAGGTATTTAGCACTAAGCCCTGATTCAGCCAAGAATTTATCAAGGGTGTGAGCTCAGAGAAGTCCTACAGCCAAACACAAGCCTAGGACTTGTTGAATCAGTTGTAACTGTGCTTCAAAAATTAAGAATATTAAGTAATAATAATGCCATGTTATCTGGCTTATTCTAATAATTTGTGCTCATCTTTCCCGTGCATAGAAATGTCTGCATGTTTTTCAAGTTCTGAGCCAACTACCTATGGGAAAATACAGGGCAAAATTGGTCTATCGACCACAAGTGATATAAAACCTTTATGGGTTCAGTATAGATTTATTCTAGCTGAAGGTCTGACCCTGTTATGAAAGATTTACATGGAGAAGTACATCAAGTATAATCATTTCCAATGATTTGGAATTACACAGCCTACGTAAAATACTTGTTTATTGCTTTGTTGATGTTTATGTGAGAAAATAATAGATTTTTCTTGAAATATTAATGTGGAACAATAGAAAGGGGCAAAAATATACCTGTTTCATGCTGTAATATGTTAAAATTAAATGCTGCATAAAATGCCAGTGTCTTTTGTCAGTGCTGGAGATGAAATACCTCTGCCCTTTATCCCCTCATTCCAACAGCACTGTGGGTTTTGGCATAATGTAAGGTCTCTGTTGTTTGTAGCTCAGGACCAAAGAATTCTTGGTGTTGTAGAGAATCTGATTCTTCCTATATGCGAATCCCTCTTAATTTCTGATAAGCATTGCTAAAATTAACATACTCTTCTAAATTATGTTGACTGCTCTATTTCTCTGTTATGCCAAACTCATTTTTCTGCTCTTAGATGAAAGCAGACTAGATTTTGCTGTCATTAGACATCAATGGCATTACTTAAGACTTAGAGACTTTTCTTTCATCCCGTTACACCTAATGTGCTTCAGGGTGTATGTGACCAGAGGAAAAACACCACAAGCTGCAGCTGTCTAAAGAACCTGCCAGGGTAAGAAAGAGTAACTGATGTTCTTCAGTCCCAGCACGTCAGTAAAGTGTAAAGCTGTTAAATCAAAATGGCTGAGCTGAGCCATTACTTTGCTAAAGGTGCCTGTTCTCTTTTCCTTTTCCTCTGCCAAGTGACTAAAGCTACCTACTAGCTGCAAGTAGTTTTTATGTTACTAACCTCTGGACTTGCTCTCTGAATGTCTCTTTGTTTGCTGAGGTGTTTTTTCTGAAAGTCTAAGAGCATCAGGAATCATGCTCAGCTCTCATTTGCATCCTCCCTGTTGGAGGATATATACTTCCTAGAACCTCTACTCCATCAAAAAAAGGAATCATTAGCCTACAAGGTACTGGAAGGCCGCAATGAGATGTCCCTGGAATCTTATCTTCTCCAGGCTGAACAACCCCAACTCTGTCAGCCTGTCCTTATAGGAGAAGTGATCCAGCCCTCTGATCATCTTTGTGGCCCTCCTCTGGACCCTCTCCAATAGGTCTGTTGGACACAGTACTCCAGGTCGGATCTCATGAGAGCAGAGGGGCAGAATCATCTCCTGCAGCCTACTGGCCACACTTCTGATGCAGCCCAGAATACAGTTGCCTTTTTGGGCTGCACTGGCACATTGCTGGCTCATGTCAAGGTTTTCATCAACCAGCACCCCCAAGTCTTTCTCCTCAGGGCTGCTCTCAATCCACTCATTGCCCAGCCTGTATTTGTACTTGGGATTGCTCCGACCCAAGTGCAGGACCTTGCACTTGACCTTACTGAACTTCATGAGGTTGGCATGGGCCCATCTCTCAAGNCTCTCAAGCCTGTCAAGGTCCCACCTCTCAAGCCTGTCAAAGTCCCTCTTGATGGCCTCCCTTCCCTCCAGCGTGTCGACCACACCACACAGCTTGGTGTCATCCACAAACTTGCTGAGGGTGCCCTCAGTACATGTCACCAACTGAGATGTTAAATAGCAAAGTTCCCAGTACCACTCTCTGTGGAACACCACT